>JANHMN010000031.1:1366035-1376673 GCA_030674055.1 Rhabdomys pumilio | reverse complement strand
ACACACACACACACACACACACACACACACACACACACACACACACAGTCTAAGAACTATTAACAAAAAGAACATGAATTCAAGAGAGCAAGAGATAGGGGCATGTGGGAGGGCATAGAGAGAGGAAATGGAAAGGGCAAATGATTTATTTTATAATCTCAAAAAAATTTTTTTTAAATATTCAAATTATCCAACTTGAAGAGGAGGAATAAAAGAGTGCTTGCTTCCAGGAGAATAGAGTTTGGTTCCAACACCCACAGCAGTTGGCTTAAAAGCACCGGTAACTCAAGTTCCACAGAGACATGATGCCCTTCCTCTGTCTTCTGCAGGGCAGCTGTACTCATGAGTACATAACCTTGCACACGTGGCTTTTAAATTTCACACTAGTAAAATAAGCCAGGCACAAAAAAATAAACATTTTATGATGTTGCATATAAGAGGGACCTAGAATAGGCAGAGACGGAAACCAAATACAATGTACAAGGTTCCGGGAATAAATAAAGGGAAGAAAAATTATTATTTAATGAAGTTTTTGTTTAGGGTGAGGAAAACATTTAGAAATTGGTGACAGCTCCTCAATATCCTGTATGCACTTAATGACACCTGAAGCTGTATACCTAAAGGTAGATTTTCAAAAATACATTTATTTTTACCATAATAGAAAATAAATCTTTTCTATTTAGAAAATAAAGGCAAAGGTAGGGAATGCCGCCACATGACCAGGCAGTATAGGGCTATGGCTGCTGGTCAGTGACACATGACATGCTTAGCATAAGTGAGGCCCTAGAGTCAGCCCACAGCATTCCCCACCTCCTTCCCCTAAGTGAGAAAACCAGGCAGGAGATTTAATGTGACAGTCGCATTGTTAAAAGAAAAAGCCCAATTGTATGTGTTGAAAAAATGAATACAAAGAAAAATATGCAAGGTTTCAAGAATCTGTATAGACCTACATTTGCAGAAGTGACCGAGGAATTGTAGAAATGAAAGATAAATAAAATGACATGAAGTCAAGGGTTAACACAGTTTGCCTACAGGTTTACCCCTGACTCTGGATATGGCACTAGGGCCAGGAGAAGGTGCACTCTATAGTCAAACTTTGGAAAGCAAAGTAAGTCTAAGTGTGTGGTATCTGGCCGTATGGGAGTTTCAGGGTGTGATTTCCTTTCTCTGAGATGACTTGGAGACTGAAAGTAAAGTAGTACAACTGTCTTGTCTAGAACTGGTGGTAATGGACTCCTGATATAATGCTATCACAAGACTACTATGAAGATTAGGTGCTGAGTCCTAGTGGTACGGACTGGGTATAGTGAGACAAAACCAGTCAGGGAAATAGTCTCTTTGTTCCTAAATGTTGTTCAGATGCTACCTAGGAGATATTTAAAGACCAGAGTCCCATCTCAGGTCTTTACAAATTAAGTAATCTGTTCTAAGTTTACAAACACTCAAGTTCTAACCCTTCCACTAGAGGCACGAGGTATCATACGATGTAACAACCCTGGGTTGCAATTTTAACATCTGTAAAATGATGTCCTAAAAACATGGAAGGCTTTTGTTGTTGTTTTGTTGTTGTTGTTGTTTTAAATATGTCTGTGCACCATGAGCATGGCTGGCACCTGAGGCCAGAAGAGATCCCTTTGTATTTGTATTCTTTGTATCTTCATTTGTAAAGAGTTTTCTTTAGAACTAGAGTTATTTATAGGTGTGAGCTGTGAAACTGGTGAAGGTAATCAACAATAGGTACTCTCAAACAGCTGCCAGTGCTCTTAATTACTAAGCTATCTTCCAGCCCCAACACGGTATTTAATAACAAAAAATGCAAAAGCCTAGATCTCTTAAATTGGTCCAGAATTCTTCCCACTGAACTACACTAAGTACTCTTAAGTTATGAAATAGTTTTAAGCCAACTGACGTGGGTGCTGGGAACCAAATTCTGGTCTCCCAGAAGACCACCAAGCACTTTTTTCCACAGCCTACACTCAAGTTGGACAACAGAAGAGAACCAGTTCCTATAAGTTATTCTCTTACTTCTATACAAATGCCATGGCATGTGTTCATCTACACATTTGCACACCCAAAATAAATGTAAATATAAGAAAAAAAATGTAAAGAATCAGAAACCAGTTAAGTACTGATAGAAAGTGGATAAAATATACTGTAGACATTTCACTGTAGACAAATCATTTTAGCTCCTTAAATTATACATATTCCAACTCAGAATATCCAGGCATCAACAAATTAATGAATTCTGTCAGCAGGTGGCTCTAGTGACACTGAAATGTCACATACTACAGTAAAGCAAGGCAAGCAAGCAAAGAAAGAAAAAAATCAAAAAAAAAAAACAAAGCAAAAAAAAATTAAGTATCAAATTTGGAGAAAGTCTTACCTATCAAAATTTCAAACTATTTTTTGCAAATGAGGAGAACAACTTATAACGTAATTCTTAGCTATAAGAGCTTCCTACTGTGTATTAGTGACTGAGAAGGCAGAAAGAACTTAGCTAGCTTGGGTTAGTGTTCTTAGTCACATTATTCAGTTTTGACAGAATTACTGGACACAGGATGAGGAGTCCTCCAAAGTAATTAATTTTCTTTTTAAATAAAATTTATTTTCATTATTTTTAATTTTGTATATATGCGTCTGTGTATGAGAATATGACAGGACTTCAGGTGCCCACAGGCCAGAAGTGTCAGACACCCTGGAGCTGTAGTTACAAGCAGTTGTGAGTCACTGGTATGGGTACTGGAGACCAAACTTGGCTTCTCTGCAGGAACAGAGTGTGGTTTTTAACTGCTAAGCCATCTCTGCAGCCCAGTAATTCATTTTTAAGTCACACATTTCATCTTTTTAAACTGTTCATTCATTGAAGAAAAAATAACAGCTTGTTATTTCTAACAAGCAGCACAGAAAAAATTAAGTAGTAGTAACTAAAAGACACAATATTAATTATCAAATTTCCAGTTTCTGAAAAGGAAAGGTAAGTCTTCCTTCTATAAGCACTAGGAGGGAACAATGGAATACCTCCCATCTGTACCTCTGCCCACTATCTAGCTCCAGTAGCACTTCCTTCTGGGCTTTTACTTCAATCTATTTGCTCATGGAATGAATTCATGGTTGGTTGAGATGGCTAGAGTAACAGAGCTAAGTATAGAAAGAACACGAGACATCCTGTTATAAAATAAAATGGGCTAGAGAGATGGCTTAGCAGTCAATAGCACTTGCTGTTTTTCCAGATGACTCCAGTTCAGTTCCCAGCACCCATGTCAGGTGACTAACAATCATGTGTAACTCCAGCCCCAAGGCATCATATGTTTCTGACATCCACAGGCAAGTTCCCTCATGTGCAAAATACCCACATGCAAGCACAAACACTTACATATAATTAAAAGTAAAAACATTTTAAAAAAATAAATAAAATGCTGGGCAGCAGTGGCATACGCCTTTAATCTCAGCCCTTGGGATGAACAGTCAGATGGATCTATGAATTTGAAGCTAGCTTGGTCTACAGAACAAGCTCCATCTAGGACAGCCAGAGCTACACAGAAAAACCCTGCCCTGAAAACCAAAAATAAACAAATAAAATGAAATTCTAATAAAACTTTGAAAACTTCTCTACTTTGTTCAACTTCCTGTCTTGCTACAAGACAAAAAACAGCTCAGAATTTTTTTTAATATTTATTTTATGTATATGAGTACATTGTAGCTATCTTCAGACACACCAGAAGAGGGCATCAGATCCTATTATAGATGTTTGTGAGCCACCAAGTGGTTGCTGTAAATTGAACTCAGGACCTCTGGAAGAGCAGCCAGTGCTCTTAGCCACTGAGTGATCTCTTCAGCCCTACTCAATAATTTACTATACTGAATTTACCACTGCTAGAACAGAAACTCCTATATATATATATATATATATATATATATATATATATATACATCATATGTCAAAACACAACACCTATATTAGTCACTGCTTTATTAACAGTGCGTTGACAGGAAAAGCATCATCAGGCATTTCAGCCACCACTTGTTTGGTCTAACTTTGATTTCTTCAATCTGTAACAAAAGGAGACTCAACTCTCATCTTAACTCTCATGCACAAAGGACTAGGATGGACTATTACAGCCCAGCAAACAGAGCCTCCCTAACTAGTCTATTCTCTTCTCCTCTGAGATTATCTTAGTTGCCCAGTGTTGCTTTATTTATTAGTACAGTAGTCACTAGACACACGTACTAATGAGCATTTGAAGTATGCCTCATTTGAATTGGCATGTGTTGTAAGAACAAAATCCATAAGAGTTCAAAAACAGAATAATAAAAGGAATAAATATTTCAATAACAGTTTTATGCTATATGTAAAAATAATATTTTAGATATATTATGAAAAATATATGACAAATACATGACTATTGAGAAACCAATGAATTCTTACCAGGTATTATGGTACATCTTTGATCTCAGAACTCATTTCAAAGCTAGCCTTGTCTATCTACACAGCAAGTTCTCAGAACAACAAAAGTTACACAAAAAACCCTTGCTTCAACCAAAGAAAGGAAAAAACAAAACGAAAAACAGGGGCTGGAGAGTTAGCTCAGTGGTTAAGATGGCTCTGCTCTTCCAGAGGTCCAGCAACCACATGGGTCCTCACAATACTCTATCCTAGGATCTGATGCCCTCTTATGGCAAGCAGGTGTATATACAGATAATGCACTCATTTACATAAAATAAATCTTTTTAAAAATTAAGGAAAAAACTGATGTTATACATGTGACTCACATTAACTTTCTATTTAATAGCTCTGGTCTGATGTTCTAACTTTCAGACTGAACAAAATATTCTCAACAATAGGTTACATTTTGTATTTTACCTTTGTAACCATAGAAAATGTTTACACAGCTTGTATGGATGCTTGTAATGATCCAGTATATGCTGCCTCTTGAGTTGTCTATATTTCTGTAAAATTATCCTATCTGCACTTAACAGCTAGTTAAAGAGCTAAGTGGGGAATCACAGCTTTGTAGTTAAAAAAAATTATTGCTGACAAGGCTTTTTAAAATTTGTTATTTATACCTAGTTATATTTTGCTTTAAAATTGTATTACTTTTTCTATTTATAAAATCTGGATCAAGAGTTATGTCAGGAAGCAGTAGGAAAGCCAAGACTGTTAACCTGTGACTGGTAACAAGCCCCGAGTAGCTGGCTTCACCTTCATTTCTAGTCACCAAAATCTAAGCATTGCTTTTGTTAATATTAATATTATGCATAGTAAAAAGTTCTGCTGGAGCTGAAAAATGGTTCAGCAGTGAAGAGCACTTACTGGACATAGGTTTGGTTCACAGTATTCATATGGAGGTTCACAGCAGCCTCTAAGTCCAGTTTAAGATCTTATCCCCACTTCTGATATCCCAAGGTTCATGCAAGCATAGGATGTACATACAAACACACAAGCAAACACACATAAAATAATTTTTACAAAAAGGTATAGTACTTTTTGTCTCTTCAGACTTTTGCTTGTTTGCCTAGCTTTTTTTTTGAGATAATGTCTCCCTATAGAACTGACTGGCCTGGAATTATGTAGATTAAGTCGGCCTTGAATTTACAGAAACCTTCTTACCCCTACCTTCCTGAGTGCTGGTTTAACAGTCTTGTGTCATGATACCCAGCTTTTAAGTTACTTTATGAAAGAATGACTTTATTTAAATGTGACCATGAAATATTTTCAAGTACTTTTTTTAAAAAACAAACTTAACTAAGCTCATGAAACAAAATCTTCTTTTTTTAATTAATCATTCCATTCGTTTACATCTCAAATGCTACCCCACTTCCCAGTTACCCCTCCACAAGCCCCTCATCCCACAACCTCCCTCTCCTCCCTTCCCTTTGCTTCTATGAGGGTGCTCCCCCACCCACCCACCCCACCCTACCCCTCCCCTCCAGCATCCCCCTATGCTGGCTGGGGCATCAAACCTCCACAGGACCCAGGGCCTCCCTCCCATTGATGTTGGATAAGGCAGTCCTCTGCTACATATGCAGCTGGAGCCATGGGTCCCTCCATGTGTACTCCTTGTTTGGTGGTCTAGTCCCTCGGAACACTGGGGGGTGGGGGGTCCAGCCAGCTGGTGTTGTAAAACAAAATCTTATTGTGCTACTACAATATCTCTAATAGATATCTCTAATAGATCAAGTCTATCCTGACTAGCAATTATTCTTAAGTGTTAAAAAATTATATTTAGTCCAAAAGTTGAAGAAGAGCCAACTTTTAAGCAATGTAATAGGAAATAAGAAGTAAAATATAAGAAAAACAAAATGAGATGACAATTTTTTCTAAGTATAGTGTTGACAGGATAACAAACACATAACAGAAAAGGGACTTAATGGAATGACACTTGTTCGAGAGATCCTGGGATATTACTGGGAATGGAGATGGAAGAGTTTATAAAACATTTGTTCCCAGAGTGTGACTGGCAGAATAACTACACCTAATGTAACAAATCTTTGGTCTCATTAAATCTGATCTAATAGTAATACTTTAAACACTGAGCACTTTCTCTATTTTAGTTTATTAGTGGATTGTATTTTAGCAATCCAATATTCTTTAAAATAAAACATAATTTAAAATTTTATATTCACTACATTGAGTATAATAAAAAAATAAAAGTACTTGATTTTGAAATCAAATCAGTTCATAAGCAGTTATTAAACAAATGTACAAAAAAGTAGAATCTTACATATTTCCTTGACCTCTTTTTTTTTTTTTCTTCTGAGATAATGTCTAGCTATGTAGCCCAGGCTGGACCAGGAAATCCTTCTGAGTACCAAATAGCTTAGGAATACAGACATGTATTCACATTACCCACCAGTATCTACCATCTTAAAAAGTAATACTTTGGTCTTTTGACAGTGAGTTGAAAATGAAAAGGTGGAAATAAAATATTAAATTAGGAAAGTCATGTAAAACTGTTTCTGTGAAACAGGAAATAAATGTTACTGTTTTTTCAAGCCTCCAGGTTTTATGTAAAATAGGAGAGTTTAAAAGTTTGATAATTAAACCATAAAAATTCTGGTGGTTTTCAAGAAAAAAAAATAGTTACCACTTATACTGTGTTTATCTTATCAGGGGAAATTGTGCCTAAGGAACATATACTTTTATGCAACGCCAAAGAAAAATCATTTTCTTGAAATGGAGAAGTACTACAAGTGAAAAATACAAAAAACAAAATTCCAAAAGGCAGAATTTTGGAACAAAGGTTATTTATAAAAGTAATCTTAAAGGAACATTGCCCTTTTAATTTCTGATGTCTTAGCCAAGAATGCAAAATGACATATGCAAATAAACACTATTTGGATTGACAACTGCATGAACTAACTATTTTGCCTTTCCCTATCTAAAATACCTGTATTTAAATACTTACTCTGAGCCTGCAGCCATTTCCAAGTAGGATGTTTCTGTTGTATCAACCCCCAATGGGATCACTATGCTCATGACGTTCGCCTCTGGTAAATTCGATTACTATGGAGTCCTATGCATTGGTATCCAAAATACTGGGGCATGCCAGCCACAGTGCTCATTGCAAACATCTAAGTGCATCCACAAACCCTGTTTAAAAGAAATGCAAACAAAAAGAGTTAAGAGCCATCTAACTAGCAAAGTATAGCAACAGCTAGTCATACTGAAAACAACGGTAAACAAACAAGCGAAGAAAGCATTCTTTATTAAGGTCCTAATACAAATGTATTAAGTGTTCACAGAGTAGCTCTTTATTTCCTTCCTGAAATCATGCTGCATCCTTATGATCAAAAGCGAAGTTTCTGGAAGTACAGCTCAGCTGAGAATGTGTGCTTGGCATGCTTGAGGGCCTGGGTTCAATTCCAGCACATTAAGGATGGAAAGAAAACAAGAATGTTGTGAATACACCGTTCTTTACGAAATGAAACTAGAATGTCACAAGGATTACTAAGGCACACTAGCTAGTGAATGGCTGGCAAACATTATTTTCAAAGTCAAAATGGAATTTCTTATGGTACAAGTATCCAAAAACAAGTCTTTTTGGTAGTGGTCTAACAATATATTTACAAATTGAGCACTATGCACCAAATTAACTTTCTATATGAATAGTTTATTTCATCAGAATTCCAACATAGGAAGCTGGGTATGGTGGCACACACTTTTAATCCCAGCACTCAGGAAGCAGAGGCAGGTGGATCTCTGTGAGTTCCAGGACAGGCTGGTCTGTATGCGAGTTCTGGTCATCCAGGGTTATGTAATATAGAGACCTGTCTCAGAAAGGGAAAAAATCCAAGGCATGTGTCTCCATTTTACCTCTAAGGCACAAAACTAAACAACCTAAGAAAGACTAGGTTACTCAATTTAATATGATTAATTAGTAGAGAAAACAGTATCTTAAAAAAAAATATGAATTTACAAGAATAAGTAAAAGATTCTGAGCTTTGATGTCAAATTTTCTAATCTAAATTCATTCCACTGTACTTGTTACATGTATTATTTATGAAATATCTACTCAAAGTCTGCTCAATAATGACATGATTCAAGTTAAGAACAAAACAGACGGGCACTGGTGGCCCACGCCTTTAATCCCAGCACTTGGGAGGCAGAGGCAGGTGGATTTCTGAGTTCCAGGCCAGCCTGGTCTACAGAGTGAGTTCCAGGACAGCCAGGGCTACACAGAGAAACCCTGTCTTGAAAAACAAAAACAAAAACAACAAAAAAAAAAACCCAAAAAAGAACAAAACAGATAATCTGATAAACTACAGAAGAGCAGAACATTTAGGTTTTCCTTGTTCTTGGAATGTTGTATACCTGAGAAACAGAAAGAGTATGTCCTCTAACACCACTTCTTACATTCCCCTTTAAAGTTTTCCAAAAAGCTTCAGCACACCTACTCTAATCTTCATGTCACAGATTATGTAAATTCTAAGGGGAAAAAAGTGATTAGTTTGAATTTTACACAAAAACTCGTCCAGATTTTTAAATCATGTATAACTGGAAGAAACCTACCTGATTTTAAATTATTGTAATATAAAATAACAAGATACAGCACTAGTAAATGCTATAGGATTCTCTACTTGAGCCTAAGGTCTGAACTTCCTACGAGGGTTGGGAAACTATCCTGGGACACACCAAGTGATGCCCAGCTTAAAACAACATCAATAACAGATCCAATAGGCAACTACATTAAAATCAGAAACTTTGGCGCCTTCCTCTACCAGTTACTTGCTGTGTGAGACTAAGCAGGTCATTTAGCCTGTCTAGTATCAGATTCCTTGTTTACAAGACAGGAATTTAAAATCAGAGTTCTGGGAAGAATATGCATAATGAGCATACTGCAAGTCCGGGCTGTCATTCCTAACTTTAAAAACCCGAAATGCTGGAAAATATATTCAAATTTTACAATTTTCTCCATTAGGGCAATTTGTAAATATTGCAAATCTAAAAGTATTCAAAATGTGGAAGATTTCTGGTCACAAGCATTTCAGATAAGAAACAACTGATAACCACAAACAAGAGCTGCTCTTCTTGTTCCATCAAAAAACGTGCACAGACAAACACGCATTCTCATTTAAAGAGACTCTTCTAAAACCCTGAAAATAAGACCACCTGTGTTTTCTCGTTTCACAGTTGAAGACAACGAAAGCAAACTGAACAGAAGAAGGTATTGTCCTACCTTCTTTTCTATACCTAAGACCTTATTAGAGTCACTTTACAATACTGTACTTATTAAGTAGAGCAATAAATTACAACATTTTATGAGCAAAAAAGCAAGCAGTGTCCAAATGTTTACCAGAGTCAAGAAGTAGAAAGCAGAAATCAAGCCACTATGCATAATTTTAATTTAGTGGAGTAATATTTCTAATCTAAAATGATGTATTTGATTTATAATTAATAGTGAGTTATTTTAAATATAAATATACAATCTTTGCTAAATACACCTGATCTGTTCTAAATAGCAATGAAAATAAACAAATAGTAATACCAAGCTTGTAATTAGCCTCTTTTTTTTTTTTTTTTTTGGTTTTTCGAGACAGGGTTTCTCTGTGTAGCTCTGGCTGTCCTGGAACTCAGAAATCCGCCTGCCTCTGCCTCCCAAGTGCTGGGATTAAAGGCGTGCACCACCACCGCCCAGCATAATTGGCCTCTTTCAAGCAATGGTTTCCATCTGTGTTCCTCTTGCTGTGTCTGGAACACAATGGTGTTCTACAGACTAGCGAAAGAATTAGAGAAGGTTGGATGAAACTGCAGTTCTAGCTTCATGAACCAAATGAACTATCATCCTATACAGAAGAGCTGCAAAAGCCACATGACATACCTAGAATTACATCTCTCTCTAAAAACACTCATGTTCAGGATAAAAACATGTAATCACACATGAAACAGAACTATAGACCCCTAGCTTCATTCTAAAGGGCCGATCTCAGCAATTCAGTCACATGTTATCATGAGACTATAAAATGTAACTATTTCACTATCACTTTTTCAGAATGAAAATTTGGTATGATGTCTTACATGGGTAATCCCAGCATGCAAGAAGCTGAGAAGCTGAGGCAGAACTACTCCAAGTTCCAGGCTAAAATGGGAAATACACACACACACACACACACACACACACACACACACACACACACACA
>JANHMN010000031.1:1331817-1358803 GCA_030674055.1 Rhabdomys pumilio | reverse complement strand
GGGAGGGGAGGGGAGGGGAGGGGAGGGGAGAGAAGGAGAAAAGAAAATTATCTTACAGGGTACAGGGCCATCAACCATCAATATAGATGGCTCTGCAGGTAAATACTGCACAAGCTTGAGTCCGGAAAGAACCAACTCCTAAAAGTTGTCCTTTGACCTCCACAAGCATGCTAAGGCACACACATGCCCTCAATCATATACAATGTGCGTGCACATTCACACGCGCGCACACACACAATCCAAAATATAAACTTTACAAAATCACCTTAAAAATTTAGAAAGTAAATTAAAAAATTATTTTACAAGTGCTATAAATCAAAACAAACTAAATCCCACTGTCATAACTTAGCCTTCTGTCCTTAAGGCTCAGACCTTAAGTACCACAACCATGCTGGCATTGACACAGATCAATTACTCAATATTCTTTCTCAATAATAAACTTCAGGACTCAAAGTGCCCCTTCTTTTGGATTAATTCTATATTAAGCAATCCAGGAGTTACTAGGAATTGCTTTTCTTCTCCGGTTGTAAAAATATAAGAGAAATGAGTAAGATTGTTTCTGGGGGAGTGCAGGGACCAGGACTAGGGATTGAACTGGGGATTGAGAGCTCATGGGTGAAAGACAATGAGCTGCAGCCCTAACCCTCTTTTATTTTTATTACTTTTTAATTAGCTCTTTATATGTAAATCCAGCATAATATGTTTCATTCCATGTTCATACTCTGTTCTAACTCGTTGCGCTCTTCCTCAGCCCTTCTGCCCCTCTCTGCCTCATTCTTTCCCTCCAACAGTTCCTGTTCTGTTTTCATGGATTCAATTACCCTTTCCCCATCCCTTGGTTCTCATTTTTTTACACCCAAATTTCACACTTCATTTTTAAGAACTAAAAAAAACAAACAAACAAAACTCACAATATTTAAAATGTTAGATAAGTAGCTGATTTACTAATTAAACCAATGTATTGCAAGTCATTATCTACAAATTAAAAGCTCTTGGGTCTGAGGATGTATAGCCTAGTGAGCAGAATGCTTGCTTAGCACATGTGAAGCCCTGGATTCAAACCCTAACAGATCAACTAGGTCTGGTGGTGCACAGCTGTAATCCAATCATTAAATAGTGGAGGCAAAATAATCACAAGTTCAAGGTCATCCTACAAACAGCATGTTCAGACCAATCTGAGATACATGGGACCCTGCCTCAAAAATTAAGACTTTAAACACTTTGGATAAATAACAAAATGAGATTTCCAGTAAAGCTGTAAATTTCATCCAACAATAAGAAAAATGGCTTCCTTAAACTATCGACAATAAATTAACCAAGAGGGAAAAACAACTGATTCTGTATCAAGTGAATTTTAACAAGGATTTTCTGATTCTTATTTAAAAAGCATCATAAACACTAAACAGTAATAAAAATTTTCATATGCTTAAGGATACAAATAAGATCTTCCTAATCTGGGTCACTACCATTTGATTCTTAAGTTAGTACTTAGCCTGTAAGTTTACAAGAATCACAATTTCTGCAACATAATATGTTCTCTATAACGTATTCACACTTAATAGCACTAGGTTAATCTTTAGTTAATAGTATCTACTTCTAACAGTGCACATCAATTTCAGCCACAAATACTGCTTTTTCATGTTAAATATTTAATTAACACAAAAACAATCAGTTTGGCATTAAGGAAATAAGGCTCCTTCCTATATTTCTTCATAACAAAAGACTCACTCAGATTCTTGAACTCTGCCCAAAGCTAATAATATTCACACAGAATGTTTGAAGTAGATACAGCCTTCCTTTTATTGAGGCAAGTAACTAAAAAAATGTATTTTGCCATAAAGTAAAAATAATTCTCAAAAAACACATGTACTTAGCATTTGTTTTCAGACATAATCAGAAACAGTTCTTGATTAACCTATTTTGAAGTACATGTTCACTTTTTTAAAAAGCTTTAAATTCAACATATAAAACAGCATCTATCATCTGCTAAGAAAAAAACTTTTAGAAATAAAAGCTATTATACTTTAAATGTTTTTAATAATATACCATCTTTTCAGAGAACTGCATACTACTAATGCTAATATTCCACAATTAGTTCTGATAAACTTTCAAATTCCATTGTTATTTAAAATTTTAGAAGATAAAATTTAACATAGAAAATGCTTTATATAAATGTAAATTTCATAATTACATCATAACTAAGCAAAAACAGATTTTTTACATTTAAATATCACCACAGTAGGACACATCTGTTTCAGTAGCAGTTTCCAGAAGAGCAGAGCTATTAGAACTTTCTCACACATCTTTAAAAATAAACCTGTAGGTTTAAGAGATTAATACTCAAAAACGAGTACAATACTCTTATAAATTAAAATACTACTTTAAGAAATAATAGTTGCCCTCATCAATAAGGTATATAAGTGAAGCTTCTCTGAACAGAATGAGTGAGGACGTTAGAATCTGAGGAGCATTACTGCTACCATAACCACTACTAACAGACATTACTGCCACTATGACTACAGAGGTGACAGAAATGAAATGGACAAAAGTTCTCAATTCAAAAGGAGATCAAAAAGATACTTTGTAATGACAACAAAAAACCAAGTATCATCAAATTGCAGTCTCTAAACATAAATTTTTAATAAGTAATTTTACTCTCCAATCACAGGTTTTCTATAAATCCACATAAACAGATAAGCATGTAATTGATCAAACTTAGCTATCCCTAGGAACAAAGACTGTTAGTTTCCTCCCAAGAGTCTAAATGCTTCAAAATTTGATGGGAAAAGAAATCGCACATAACCTGTTAATAAATTTGCCTCCTCCATCCGAACTTGTACAATGGAGGTGTGCTGTTTATAAAGTATATACTTAAGATACAACAAACACTCAAAATTACTCCTTATTTTACAGAATTCAAAACAAAAAGAGAAACAAACAAAACCCAAAAGAAGGTTTAAAAAAAAACAAAAAAAACTCTAACTTGATATTTGGTTTATGTGAAACCAAGTTAGCCAATTATTTTGGTCTAGACTTGACCAGTATCAATATAAAGACAACCAATGTATGCTCATGTTCAATGTATGACAATGTTCCCTCTTCTTGCGACATAAATTTATAAAACACTAATTTCATGCACTAGATAGGAAGTTCAAATACCAACCATCAAGTTAGGAGTACCAGCCTTGTTCAACATCACAAACCTTAACCATGGAACCCATGCATTGTGTCTAGGGTTTAGACTCACATACTCAAGAGTCTTACCTAAATAAGTGACTCCAAATTCCTACAGAAACTCTCCCACTACCCACTAACATTTCATTATATAATATTTCAAAGATTCAAAGGTTGTACAGCTGACTGCTCTCCAAAGATGAAACTCACTGGTATGTAAAATTACCTAGTCCCATTATTTCCACAATTATTTTGTAGACTGTACCTTAATATCAGCTAGTGCATATTAGCACAATATGAAGTAAAACCTGCTCTACGGTTTATACAGTGGAGAAAGACTTGTGAAAGAATGTGTGCTCTCCAACCTTTTGAAGTACTTCTGGATTGAAAAGCACTCATCTTTCAGTTGCTACACAATCAGAATGGTTATTAAACCCCATTAATGGCCCACTCATACCTTGCTCTTTACTTCAACTCTGAAAAAAGATACCCCTCCCAGTATGCAAATAAACTGTAATCAATCACACTTTTAAAAGTACATCTGAATGACACCTGACATTTAATTTTCTATCTCAGACCTTAAGATTTTAAGGATGGCATAAAATGGATTCAAGACCCTATTTTGATAATGCTTTTATTTAAGGTCTATTAAAACAAATCCCCCAATCCAATAGGCAAATGGGCATGGAAGAAGGAATGAAAACCAAAGCCTTATTTTTAACTTACATAATGATGATAGTATGCAGTTAGACAAATTTAAGAGGCAGCAAAGCACGGAGTGTCACCTTACCAAATATACAACCAACTGGAAATGATTAAAGCTTTAAATACAGGAGAAAACAGAGGCAAACATAAAAATGGGAAGAAAAGAATCCTTATATCCAGCAAGTAGCAATTAACAGGTTTAGGTCTGTTTGTACAGCTCCCTAAAATTTACTCCGAAACAGAATACAAGAGGCAAAATATACAAAATTAGTTAAGAGTTGTATACGAAATGCTTAACTGAAGATAAAAATTCCCAATCATGCAAAATGGGCTACTAAACAAAACATCTTACTTTGACATATTAGTTAAAAATGGGTGATTTAAGGACAACACAAACTATTATCTGTATCTAATAAATTTTTAATGTTTAAAAGCCCCCTGACCATGACATTTCCAAGGCCAAATGTCTTTATTTTTTTCCAAAAAATGGTGTTGTTTTATTTGCCTCTTAGGAAAAACCAGTAAAATTAATCAACTAAAACACAGCACTGTAATTTGCAATAAAATTGACAATTTTTGTAAATGGCTTGTCGAAGGAGGGAGGGCAAGCCCAATCTTTTTCATGTAAACATAATAAGCTTGTAATACACTGCAGACAAACGCACTGCATGGGGTGTGGAGGACCCGAGCTGATTAGATTACCACAACATCAGCCTGGGGCCGCCATTTTTAGAATCTGTAAAGGACAAAAGAGGGAAATTACAGTTTTTACTCTCCATCTCAGAAATTAAAGGGAAAGGGAGACTGTTTCCCAATTAGGTATTGCTATCTTCAACCTAGAGCTGAATGAATCTCACTTAATTCTTCTCCAAGGTCTCCAGAACTCCAAACACATATATATTATCCACATCTCTAAAGGATGAATGAAATAAGCAACACAGAATTTACTCTAGGACTAACTCCAGTGATTTCTCTTTGACTTTAAATTTGATCATTCTTGAAAGACAGTCTAGATAGGGCGGATCTAGGCGGAACTAAAGCCAGTGAGGCAAGCACCCAGGATTGTTTTTTTCTCTCCCTCCTCCCCCGTTTAGCACAGGGAACCGTTTGTTTCTCATCTCTGTCTGCTGCCACCGCGTCGCTGCCAATCCTTCGGTCAAAATAAGCTTTCCTGAAATGAGCCATATTGTGGATTCTAAGGCTCTGGCACAGTAAAGGACGGCAGTAAAGCAATAAGAGCAGGGGAGGAGACTGGAAAGGCTAGGTACTGACTGGGGTGACCACCTTAGGGGCGGGTTTACCCTCTCCAGAGAAGATGAGGAGCGGTCTCTCTCCTACAAAGAGAGATGCCCAAGGCGTTCTTTTAATCCCTTTCACATTTAAGAGAACATTATGCCATCGAGTGGCAGAGAACAAGGGCAGGAAGAAGAAAATGGGGCCTAAACGTCTTCTCTCTGCACCCGAACAAGATGCAGCTAGAGGAGAGAGAGAGCTGGCAGCTCGCGGGACCTCTCCGACACAAGCCCTACCAGTCACAAGCCTCCTTCCTCACCCCGGAGGCCTGAATCCTCTACCAGGGAGGAGGGCGCCCCCTCCCTAACTCCCACTCTCAAGGGGGTTTAACTGCCAGTTTCCCCTTCCACTACCCCAAAACCCGCCATAATGCTCCAGTGCCAGGGACAGACAGGAGAAAGGACAAACTCGACTTCCACAAGCGACGTCTGGCCCTAGCACAGGAGCCTGGGGTTCAATGTGGACGCCCGGCTTCCGAAGGACAGCGACCCCCTCCTGGAGCCCTAAGTCCCCCCACCGCGGACCCCAAGACACCCATAGACACGACAGGCACTGACCTGTGATGGTCACACACCAGACACCCGAACCCTGTTATCGGCTCGACCCCGGGCGAGGTTCTCCACTCCTCGGCGCTCGGTCGACCCCCGAAGACAGCCACTGCGGTCGCAGAACCGGCTCCACACCCCCTCCCCAAGCAGCAGCGCGCAGCGTCTTCAGTGGGAACCCAGGAGTCGGGCACTGCGGGCCACGGCAGAAATGATGAGGAGACGCCGAGTCTGCTCCGAGTGTCTATGCTTCCTCTGCTGCCGCTCCCGAACTCAGGCTCGATCTCCGACTCGGCCCCCTGCGCCCGCTCACTGTCACTGCTTCTCGCTCTGGGAAAATGGCGACGACGACGGCGGCGGCGGCGGCGGCGGCGGCGGCAGCGGCGGCGGCGGCGGCGGCAAGCGCACGGGGCCCGCCCGCCCCGCTCCGCAGGGGCAGGGGGGAGGGGACGAAGCTACTCGCCGCCATCTTGGTTATGGGCTGCGGCCCGACGCGGCCTCTCCGCCGAGGCGTGGAGACGTCACGCTAGAGGCCGCGAGCTGGCCAGACGCTCCGTCTTTTTCACAACAGGTGCATTCATCCATTCGCCGACGGTTGGGGAGGTCTCGCTAGCTGGTGGGCTTGGCTCTTTACCCATTGTCCCCGAACAGCCCTCAAGCCTGGATGTAGGTGAGCCTGAGGATGCCACTAATGGGTAGAATGACAGCAGGGATGGGGACGACCCCCCTCCCATCACTTCCTAAGGTGATGCACTTGCTCCTACCCCCAAGCAGCTTCAGTCCCGGCAGCCCCCTCCCCCCCGGCCTGGCCTGCCAGCGCAGGGTGAACCCGGTCGGACTGTCACTCGACGCCCACTAGTGGCTGAGGAGGCTCCAGTGCGCAGGCTCCGGGCATCGGATAAAAGCGGAGCTGGCGAGTCCGGCGCCGTCTCGATGGAGGATCAAGAAACGGAAGAGGTCGGGGGGAGAAGCCGCAGAAAAAATTGCAGCCATCGTCAGCGCCGCCTCCCTGCCACCGTGTATGGGGTAAAAGCTGCCGTTGCCGCTGCCGGTGCAGTTGCTGCCGCCGCCTCCTATACTTCTTAGCACCGGGGAAGGATTCCCCGCCGCGGGACAGTGTGCTGGGAGGGGAGCGGGAGTTCGTTTGTGTAGCGGTGATTAAACGAGGGAGGGGCAGAGCTGGTTTCTCGAAGTGGAAAGGGGAGGCCAAGGAATAAAACAGGTTTCCCCACTAAAATCACACAGCGATTACGGATCTGGCTTTGGGGGCCTTCCCCCCAAATGGCGGTTTCCGTCTTCTTGGCCCGCAGCACGACCTTGGGGAGAGGCAGAGGCGGTGTCGGCAGCCAATCGGCGCCTGGTGATTTCTGTCGGGCGCGTAGGGATTGGCTGACGATGACCTCATGCTGCAGCAGCGGGTGGGGCCAGAGTCGTCGGGGGAGGCTGTTGCAAAGGCAGAGAGGGAGAAGTGATGACGGTGATCGTTGTCGCCGCGTCTTCTGTGGAGCCCAAGCAGTGCGGAAGGAAGTCGCAAGGCTCTTCCCCGACCATTTGCTCCTCTCCCTGCGCGAGGTGAGGGCCCTGGCTCGGCCTCTGCGAGACTTTGGGGCGCTGGTGCGGCAGTGGAGGCGCTTTTTCTCCTGTGACTTTTGTAACTGCGTCAGGGCAAGATGGCGCTGGGTCTCCTTGGGGCGCGGGGGGAGAAGCACGTCCACCGCCGCCGCAGCGCATGTGACCGGCTGCATTCCTGTGGGGTTTGGCCGGGACCCAGGCAGGGCGGGGGAAGGGACCGGGTTTGGGCGGAGGAGATGGTGATGCGGTCGGCGCTGGCAGCCCGAAGAGGAAGAGATGACTGTTTGAAAGCGCTTCCCCTCCCCCCCGCAGCAGAACAGCTGCGCCTCCCGGGTGGGGGGGAAGCCCCCGAAAGGACACTCCTTTCGGGGAGTGCCAGCCGCTGGTGGAGGAGAAGGTTTGACGCCCTATTTTCTTATCTGCCTTTCTCCTTGCAAAATGCTTACGTAAGGTGGCAGTTTCCTCCTGTAAGCCAACTAGGAGGCCCTGAGTGTCATTGGTATGAGTAACAAGGACAGGCTCTGAAGGCACCACGGCTAGGAGTGTTGATTATTTCAGACAAAGCACAAAGTTTTTCGAGTCTGAATACAGCAAACTGAATACAGTTTGAAAGCAAGTGAATAACACCCAGGAACACTTAAGTTTCCTAGAGCAGACAAGCTGTTAAGGACTGTATCATAGTCTGAATGTAAGGGCCCTGTCAAACGGTCTTCTCCTTATATTCTTTGTGTTCATACCCTCCCTGTCTGTAAATCCTGTGAGAGATTAACCTTATTGCTGAGGGTTGCCTTTTCAAATATAAGTATTCTTAGTAATAGAGAATACCAGCTACTGATATTTTCTGTATGAAACTGAAAGGTCATTTTCAATATTTCACGTTGCATTTTGTCGTCCTTTTAAAAATAAAAAATGGAATTACAAATGCTTCTGGCAAATATCCGTTAAAGTCTCTCGATCCTGCGTCTTCAAAGCACATTTGTAATAGCATAAAACGTATTTTTAGTAGGACTTAGGGTTGGGAATGAGGGTTCGAATGGCTTTTGTTATTTAATAGCCTAGGAGAACTTGGGACTCACACTCCTGCCCGACCTCCTATTGCTAGGATTACAGGCTCTGCCTGGGTACTATTTCCACAAAACACTGTATTTGGTACTGAGAGAAAATGAGTGCTTACTGGGCCTAGAAACTAACCTAGGTCATGGTTATGTTAATTTATGTTTATTTTTAGCGGTTGTCTCTTTGTAGTCGGAAATCAAGATTTGGTTTGTAGCTTTCCTTTGTAGATTTTTTTTTTGTTGTTATTAAGTAACAATGTGAATGAGCTAAAAGAAACAGTATTTTAAATGTAGTTATGTATTACAAGGAATTTTAACAAATTCAAAGCTTTTTGTTCCTGCTTATCTATTAAAATGGACATTTTGTATAATTGTGGACTAACCTTCTTTGTTTCTCTGTAAATTCCCTTGCTCCTTTATCCTTACATCATTTTTTCTTAGAAAAAGAACTAAATATGAAGCAATTTGTCTTAATAAGGAAAAGAGGCCATTTTTTATGCGGATGGAAATGAATCCTTTGTATGCTTCCAAATTCCTTCCAGTTGTTGACTCCATGAAATTCATAAACTCTTAATATTTCTTCGAGGCCATCCTTCTCTGCACAGTGTGTTAGTTGTGGGGTCAGCCTGGACTGCGTGAGACCCTGACACCACCTTGGAATTCTCATTCATCATAGAAGCGCTGTCACTTGTGGCTCTTCTGTAATCCGTCTAGTCTATCGTAGCTCTAGCTCCAAGGTTGTAGATTGCTGTCACAGCTGCAGGGGCTTTCTGCATTCATGAGCACTCCGAGCTGCTTTCTTGAGTCATAAGAACTTTCGTTTCTAGTAATCTCAAAAAGATTACCAAATAGTACACGACCTTTATTTTTATTTAAATTATTCTCTTCTTCACTTATAATCTTAACTGGGCTTACACAACAAATTTGCTGAAGTGCTTATCGTCTCAAAATACACCTGTGCATCTGTTACACTGTCTGGAGTAGCCCTTCCCACTCAGAGATAACAGCTTTAGCCTCCTCCAGGCCGCTTAAAACTCTCAAAGGCTTAGGGCCATTGTTCATGTTAGTGACCAGGCCCACTTGATAGACAATTGAGAAGAGTTTGTGTGTACTTGTGCTCCTTTAGAGATTGTAAGATTAAACACTGTCATAATGAGCTATAAACTAAAAATACTGGCTCTCCAATTTTTCAAAAGGCTGTTTTGACCAGAGTTTAGGTGAGAGGAAAAGATAACGGTAGGTCAGCAGGGCTGGCAACAGCTGACGGCCATGCCAGAGATAATTTTGCAAAAGGCTGAGAAGGAAAACTATTCTTGGATGTTCTTATTAAATATAGAGGACAGTTTCATCTACAAATGTACTAGTAGTATGTAAAAATCAGCGCTTTAAATGGATGGGTTATGCTACCTTAATGTGTGTGGAAGTTTATCAAGGTATAGAGCATTGTTTACTCTGATAGAA
The DNA here is from genome assembly GCA_030674055.1 of Rhabdomys pumilio. Taxonomy (NCBI): domain Eukaryota; kingdom Metazoa; phylum Chordata; class Mammalia; order Rodentia; family Muridae; genus Rhabdomys; species Rhabdomys pumilio. The sequence goes on along the minus strand of JANHMN010000031.1, from coordinate 1,348,998 downwards.
GACTCACTTTGTAAGCTTGTTTAGTTCTATCCGTGTGACAGCTTCTAGTGGCTGTGAGTTTTAGTGATCAAAAGATTGGCATTCTAGTAGCAGGGCTTGTTAACATGATAAATAATGTGAGACTGAAAACTCATTTAATCAAGCCTGAATATTGGTTCCTCATTGTCTATACTACTCTATTTGACACATTTACAAAATACATGAAACACCCGGAGTGAGACTGCGTTCCACTTTTAACTTAGGCCTGGTCTTTATTTGAAATTACCGATTTCACCCATACTCCTCACATTTAGTGTCCTTTTGAAAATACAAAAGGATGTAAAGATTCATATCTGAAAATGATGAGACTGAAATCATTTAATAGACAAGTAAGATGGTGGCAAGGCACCTGTAGTTGTAACACTTTGGGTGTACAGTCAGAAAAGTCACAAGTTCAAGGCCAGCTGGAGCTACATGAGATCCTGTCTCAAACAATTTTAGTTACAGGTAAATATGCACATTGTCTATTGAGTTTCTCTTCAAGAAATGATTTTGAGGCCGGGCGGTGGTGGCGCATGCCTTTAATCCCAGCACTTGGGAGGCAGAGGCAGGCGGATTTCTGAGTTCGAGGCCAGCCTGGTCTACAGAGTGAGTTCCAGGACAGCCAGGGCTACACAGAGAAACCCTGTCTCGAAAAACCAAAAAAAAAAAAAAAAAAAAAAAAAAGAAATGATTTTGATGTTACCTGCCTGTTCCTGGCTAATGCATTTTAATGGTAGCAACACTCAGCTCCATATTTGTAGATAGGGCTCTGAAGATTCTAAATAGGTTGTAGGTAACTTGAATCCATTTTTTTTTTTTTTAATGAAAGTTTCCTGCATGCTGCTAGCCAAAAAGTTAATTCTCTAATCTCCGTGTTGTCTAATGTTTAGACCATTTTTTGTATTTCTCAGAATGGGATTTCATCTGCAAAAACCAGTGTTACACTTTTCACTAAATGAAGCAAAGTAGGAATATGACGAAAGCATAGAGACCTCATAGTTCTCTGAAGTTATTTTTAGGTGAACTAATACCTTATTATTGTGACCCTAAAGTTTAATAAATATAGGCCAGGCGGTGGTGGCGCACACCTTTAATCCCAGCACTTGGGAGGCAGAGGCAGGTGGATTTCTGAGTTCTAGGACAGCCAGGGCTACACAGAGAAACCCTGTCTCGAAAAACCAAAAACAAAAAGTTTAATAAATATATGTTAAGTTAAGCATATATGTAGTAAGTTAACTATATGCAGTTAAAAAAGAGGGAGGGGGATTCCTTTAATATCTAGTATAAACTGTAAACTTTATATCCTTAAACAGTTTTTGAGGAATAATACTCGTTGGAGGTCTTTTGCTTACTTGAAGAAAGAACAGTACTTCAAATAAAATTTCTAAATGTACCAAGTTGGTCAGTATTTGTCCTATTAGAGTTTGGTTGAATTGTTTTCTGGTTTTGTATTTCGTGGCATTTTCCTTCCATGTTTGTGTTGCCATTAATGTTAAATTATGAAGTTTATATATTATAATTTTAGAATGTTTGAATGTTGATTGTTTTTTCTCATTTAGTGTAAATACTGTTTCAGAATATAGTTTTCTTTATGTTTATGTGTTTGTGTACATAGAAGAGCCATGTAAGTGTGATTGCAGATGAACAGAGTCCATGACAGTCAGGTATCATTCCTCGGTTGCATCCACTTTTGACATTTTTGAGACAGCTTCCTACTCCATAAAACAATTAGGCTAAGCTGGCTGGCCTTCTCGCCCCAGTAATCAGCCTGCCTCCCTCCCCAGATGTGGGGTTACAAGCCAACACTCCATATACCCTGGTTCTAAGTTTCCAGTTCAGGTCCTTATAAACATGGCACATACTTTACCAGCTAAGCTATCTCTATCCCCAATGACTTTTGTATGTAGCAGTTTTTATATAGTAAAGTGAAAGTGAATACTGTTTTATACAGCTCAACCCAAATTGTTCAGTAATTCCAGAAATGGAAGATAGTGATTTTAATAGTCTTTGTTCTTGAAGGGGCTCTATTCAGCCCAAGCATGGTTAAACATGGCTCTGACAGGCCTTGCCCTTTTCCCCCATACCCTCTCCTCTACCTGGCTAAAAACTGATTACACCAAGCTCTATTAACATGCCCGCCCAATCAACATTAACTCCTCCTAACACAAATTTCCTCTTTTATCTTTGTAAACTGCCATTTGTTTATGGGCCACCTGTCTCCTCTTTCCAGAGGCAGTCATTGTGGTGTCCTGTCCCCACCCCTTCCGCCCCTCCCTTGTTCTTTTCTCTTTTCCTTTGTCCACTATCTCCTGTCTTTGTCTCATTCCCTGCCTTCTGTCCCTCTGTGGGGAAAATCAATTTTGTGCTGAGAACTTACTTGGTCTTGGGATGTCTTGTGCTGATGCCAATCTTTTGGGTTCTCAAGAGATTTTATTTTAAAGTTGTCTTTCCCAAATGCATTGATACTAGAGCTATCTTGTGATTTTTCTTTCTATTGTTTCTACATTCCTGAGGCGAATGTGCACTATGGCCCTGATTTCAGCTAACAGATAGTTTGATTCCTAGGTTGACTTAAAACTAAGCTACTTAGTAATTAGAACTTGGAACCTTCCTATCTAAATGTTTTGCCATTTTCTTCTGTTCTTATGTCTGTTAGCTCAGTTTTTCTGCCATTTGCATTTCTTTATGAGTGATTTGCTATGTTGCAAACAATAAATAACAAAGCTAAAGAAAAGATGATTTAAAGTAAGAACTTGTAATGAAACTTGGGGGTTGCTTGATTGTTCCTTTGTTGTTGGTTTTTTTTGGGGGGGTGTGTTTTGTTTTGTTTTGTTTTGTTTTAACAAAGTTAGCTACCCCAGGTTATTGATGATTCTTTTGTTTTTAAAAGCCAACTTAGAAATCTGTAACTACTACTGTGATTTCTCTCAGCCCATCTCCCAGTGGTGAATGGTGGGATCTGTTTCTGCATATGTTCTATCTCAGTTAAGAGATGGGCTTAGCCAAGCTGCAGATGGTGATTTCATGCCTGCCTTCCTGATCTCGCCAGTGTTTATCATTTCCTCTTCATGTGGTTAGGATGATTTTTTTTTTTGTCTTCTTGGAGTACTGAGGCTCAGAACCATTTTTCACAATACTCACTGGTTAAGAACACTTAACTGCTCTTGCAGATGACCTGGGTTCAATTCCCTGTACCCACTTGTGGGTCACAACCATGTGCAAGACTAGTTTCAATGGATTGGGTGCCTTCTGATCTCTCTAGGCACCAGGCATTTATGTGACATAACACCAATCTATAGTATTTGAAGTCTTAGGTGCTAGGTCAGAACTCAGCAACTAAACTTCTAGGCAAAGTGTATAAACCTTATCCATTTATATTACATTTTTTCTTTATGGGCTATACCCCTTTATTATATATAATATTAATATATATTAATTATAAATTAATATAATTTTATTATATATAATATTAATACATATTAATATTATATATTACCCATAATGCCAAATGTCAAACTCCTGCTGTGTTTCTGACGTACTTTATTGTTGTAAGTCAAGAAAGAACCTGTTCTTCAAGGTTAGCCTTTAATACTAGGGCTGTGGTTAGCTTAGAGCTCATCAGATGAAACTTGAGATGTCCAATTATTTTGTTGGAGTTTTTTGTTTTATTTTGTTTTTTCATTCTATAACAAATCTATGATAATCATTTCAGAAACCAGCATCAAAAATTATTAATCTCTGATTTGTATCATGGTAACATGGTAAGTGTCTAGGCATACGATCATACCTGTCCAGTAGGTGTTTTCAGTTATGTCTCTGTGAACCCACTTTGGCCATCTTAAGAGCAAATGAGAGTGGAACGAATTGAAGAAGGTACCTTTTTGGTCTTGCCCTGCTGGGACTCAGCTCCAAGGGCATCTAAGTGCAAGTGCTCTACCACCAATCTCCATTTCCACCTCACTTTAAGGCTCTCAATCATGACAGTAGAAACTGACTCCTTTCTCATTTTACATAGTTTCAAATTGGAAAATGGCTGAACCTCAGTCTTGAGTAATGAGTGAAAAGCTAGACCTGGACTTCAAAAAACGTTGTAATCCAAATAGAAAACAGGACAGCCTATGTGCTGGGTTACAGATTTCATTCCTGATCTTTTTTTTTTTTTTTTTCCCCAAGATTAAAATAAAGGCTAGGAAAAAGAAAAGGTATTTCATTTCCTAGCACAGTTGTCTTGATAGGTGTGCATAAAGGGGAGATTGAAAGTAAACATGAGCCTAGAATGCTGTGTGGTGTCTCCTCACACTCAGGAGACTAAGACAAGAGGACTGTCAGTTACAGGCCAGTCTCACAACATATGCATGAGTTCTGGCATTTTAAATTCCATCCGAAGCATCTACGTAACAGACAAACCTATGTTTAGCAAAAGCCAGAGCTTACCATAAGTGTTATGCTGGATCAGAAAATAAATCTCAACTGTTTTTTTTTTTTTTTAAACTGATCTTTATTCATTCTATTCTCTTATTAAAGGGTTTTATGGGGTGGACAAAAGAGCTCATTGGGTGAAGGTACTTATGGCCTGAATGTTGGGATTGAAAGGTATGCGCCACACCTGGCAAGAGAGATCACAACTATAAAAATGGTTATTTTAGAACTCAGTAATTACAATCATACCAGCTGACTTATTAAATTTGAGGCTCTAGAACATTCCAATAAATGTAGAGATTTATAGGCTTTTGTTGCGAGATGGAGACAGAGTTTCTCTGTATACCCCTGGCTATCCTGGAACTCACTGGTCTCAAACTCAGAGATCGCCTGCCTCTGCTTCCTGAGTGCTGGCATTAAAGGTATGAGCCACCACCGGCCTGGTATCTTACAGGTCTTCTTTAGAGCAAAGGGGAAGTTTTGGTTGAGTGAAGTTGTCATTATACAGGCAGGTTAAGTCATCGTCACCCTCCACATTGTCTTGTCCAGCCTCTCCTCCATCCTTGCCTGTATCCCCAGCTCTTTTCCTTGTTTGTTTTTAGATAGTTTTGATATTGTAAGGGCATACTTTGATTGTTTGTGAACTTTGCATCAACTAAGGAAGAATTAATCTTAATTATTTTTGATAGTTGATACTAATCAAGGAAGGTATTGTAGACGAGAAGGCTTTGAGCTGCTTGAAGGGAGATTGCTTATATAAGAACAAGGTACTTATTAATCATAATATACAGACTCTGTTGAGTTACGTGTTGTCTTATTTATTAGTAGCAGTTAGTACCCTGATAGTTTCATAACAAGTTAGATTTGTTCCTTCCAAATTAAAGACCCTTTCACTTCCTACTCCATGTCTTCTTTTTGCTAGGAATCTGTGACATGTCTGAATGCACAGGTTCTTTTCTATGTAGACACTGTGTTCTAGGTTACTTTTTGTTGGAATAAAACAGTAGCCAACAGCAGCTTAGTAGGGAGGAAAGGGTTTATTTCAGCTAACAGTCACACACCATCATTGAGGGAAGTCAGGACTTTAAGCAGAAACAATGGAGGAATGATGATGCTTGCTGATTCTTTGAGGCCTGTGCTTAACTAGCTTTCATACATTGAAGAGCCACCTTGCCCAGGGAATTGTACTGAGCCATCCTGTACGAATTAACAAAATGATCCTTTGCAGACAGTCCCTCAGTTAAGGTCCACTTCGGTAACTCCAGACTGTACTGTGTCAAGTTGATAGTTAAAGCTAAGTAGGACACAGATAAATGGAATTAAGTGTTTTATTAAAATGCTTATGTAGGGGCTAAGGAGCTGGCATGCTAAGAAGTGCTTGCTGTGTGAGCAACCCAGTACCCACCTAAAAAGCTAGGCATTATAGTGCATGCCTATGTCCCAATACTAGATGGTAGTAACAGGAGTTATGAACATACAGTTCAAGTTATGTTTGATGCTGACTCTGACAATAAACTCCCTGAGACAAGTGTTTCCCTTCTACAGCACAGTCAGGAATTTTATATTGACTGTTGAAGTGTTGACTTGATGTTTGCTACAAGTTATCAGGAAAAGTTACATCGCACTCAACTCACCCCCAGTTTTCAGGAGTTCTGACATTTAATATAAAAAGTAGGATTAGCTCTAGGAATGTGTAGAAAAATTTTAATAAGAACATCTAAGAGGGCAAGAAGATAGCTTACTGGTTAGTAGCACTTATTTTTGCAAAGACCTGGGTTTATTTCAGAGCTTATAACCATCGTTAACTCCAGTCCCACAGGATCCAAAGTCCTCTGCTGACCTTCAGAGACACCAGGCATGCATGTGGTGCACGTGCAGGCAAAACACTCATACACATAAAATAATAAAATCTTAAAAACAAAAACTTTAAAGCTTTAACACTAATCTCCAATCTCAGTGTCATGATTCATTTCACAGCTTTAAAAAGAAAAGTATCATGGGGCCGGTTGTGGTAGAACATGTCTTTATCCTCAGCACTGGTCTACACGGATGTTGAGTCAATATATATAATACACATACACACACACATGGGGGAGGAGGGTTGGTTTGTTTTTTTTTTTTGAGACAGGGTTTCTCTGTGTAGACCAGGCTGACCTTGAATTCAGAGACCTGCCTCCAAAGGGCTGGGATTAAAGGCATGTGCTCTTGTTTTTTTTTTTTTGTTTGTTTGTTTTTTTTTAAAGCCAGGGTCTTGCTATGCTATGCACCCATGGCCCAGAACTTGCATTGAACCATTTGCCTCTGTCTCTAGAATGCTGAGATTAAAAGCACATACCATCACACTCAAAGATCTTATATACATACATACTTGCATACATTCATAACAATATAGTATATACATGATGTGTTGCCAATAGAACCCAGGACCTTACAAAGTGCTTCAAAGGCTAGTCCCTGTAGATAGGGACAATAGGAATCACATGTATGTGTATGGGGAGTGGTATGTCCTTGTGAGTGTGGGTGCCCAGGGAATCAAACTCCCTGGACTTGGGAGTTAAAAGGTTTACGAACCATCTGATGGGGGTACTGGGAATCAAACCTCAGAACTATCTTCTGAGATAACAGTGTGCTCTTTTAACTGCTCAGTTACATACCTCTCCAGCCCTTTGTTTTTGTTTTTGAGACAGGGTCTCACTATATAGAGGCCTTGGTTGGCTTGGAACACGCTGTGTAGAACAGGCTACCCTCAAACTTTTCTCTGTAATCATTCACCTTCAGAGAAGCAGTAGAGGGCTACACCGAGAAACCCTGTCTCGAAAAACAAAGAACAAAACAAAACAAAAAAAGAAGCAGTGGAAGCTAACTTTTAAGTACCTATAAATAAATTAATGTGATCTATATAAACACCAGGGACAGAAAACTGGTGGAATTAAAGTTAATAGAATTATTGTGTATTGAAGTATTTGATGTTTTTTCCAAGACAGGGTCTCATGTAGTCCAGGCCAGGCTTAAACTCATTGTCTCCTTCCCTCTGCATTATAGACACTGGGATCGCTGCCATGAGTCACCATGTCCAGCTTCTTTGTGGTTTATTTGATGTTTCTGTTGTCTTTAGATACTGATCTAAGGTATCACTGTTTCTAGGACCAGCGATTATGTAAACTGAACAAGACACCTTATTAAAACTTCTCAGGGCACTGCAGCAGGTAAAGGTACTTTCATCCTGAGGAGCCAAGTGATAGAATTTACTCCCTCTCACAAATTGTGCTCTGACCCTTCTCCACGCACACACTAATTAAAAATACTTTATCTCAAATGTTGTGTATCTTAGAGATGTATCTACAGATTATCACAAATGTTAGTCTTGTTACATTCAACACAAGCTTAGTAAATAATAGCAGGGAGGTACAGAATTTAAGATTAACCTGAAGCCCTCTTAAGTTGTATTAGTTAATTCTTCTCTTTACTCTTATTTAAGTAGTGTTTTATACTAAAACAGCTGTTTTGATCAGCTTCTTCTCTCTAGGCCCCTCGATTGAATTTAAACAGTCTCCTAGATTGATTCTGTCCCTCAACATGAGCAAACTGAGGATGTGATGAGCAAGGTAGCAAATGATCCTGAGAGTGTTAGATCTGTGGCTCCCTGCGTGTGTGCTTTATAGAAAACCAACTAAATTAAAGGAGTTTGGAAAACTTAATGTTAACTTTCTTGTGTTAATTTTTAGCTCTTTTGGAATGTTTCTTAAGCACTGATTTATATTTTAGCTACTGGGATTATAATGCTAAGCTTTAGACATTTTATTTGGAATAAAATGTTATATGGATTCTTTATGTTATGCATGTGATTCTTGTTGCAATAAAGTTAAATATTTTGGTTTCCTTTTGTTTGGGGTTCGTTTTTTGCTTTTGCTTTATGACCACTGAATTCCTCTTGCCCTAGGGCGCAGTGCTAGTATGTTTTAGTACTTGCTGTAGTAATTGGCCATTCATAAGAACTCAGAGATAATTTAAGATGCCAGAAAGCTTTGTGGTGAAGACCAAGTTCAATTAAATACACAGCCAGTATCTACTACGTCCCAAAAATCATGCACGTGTGTATGAGGTTGGCTTGTCATGAAGGAGTGGAACAGGAATAAGGAAACTACAGTAAGTACAGACTACGAGTTGAATATTTTTTTGTGGATTTTTTTAAAAAGCAGAGGTGGGATGATAAATGTATCTGAGACTGGCCTCCAACATGAAAATATTTTCTATAAGGAAAAAGAGTGAATTTTTAAAAATGATTTGGACTTAAGATTTCTACAACTAAAAAATGTCCATGTGGCAATAAGTCAGATCCCCCTGACAACCCTGTTATCAAGGGCTCCATTAGTATAAAGAAAACAGAGAGTTACTTTCTCTGGGAGAAAGAATACTAATGTTCAGAATTGGTTAATGGGTAGATGATATGGATAAGTACACACACATATCAGTATTTTGTGTGTGTATGATGTGAGGTTGTTTCTCAGTGATAAAAACAATTGCCTATCAGTTCTAACATCACACAAAAGTCGGTTTTATCAGGTTAAGTGTTTGGGATAACCAAGTACCAGAGAGACTGCAGGCAGGAGGATTAGAAGTTCAAGATCAACTTGGGCTACTTAAGATTGTCTCTGAAAACAAACCCTAGCAACCCAGTAAGTCTAAACTACATTACCAATATGGAACTTATCTTACTGACATAAAGAAGCATAGTGACTAGAGAATACGTGTTAGCTTTAGTATGTCTCTAGTATATATAACTTCATACATAGACAGTTGATGGTACAACATTCCCTGGGATATTGCTCATATCATTCCTTTTTTTTTTTTTTAAAGAAAAAAAATGGAAGTTAAAATAGGCTTAGTAAATTAGGTAACTGACATTTATATAAAAACAGTTTGCTTTCTCTCTGAAAAGACTTGACCTTTGACTACAAAGTTTAATGCACTAGAATTACTAATCACCATGACTTCATTGCTTCACAGGATACTAATAAAGTTAAGCAGCCGGGCGGTCGTGGCGCACGGCTTTAATCCCAGCACTTGGAAGGCAGAGGCAAGCAGATTTCTGAGTTCGAGGCCAGCCTGGTCTACAGAGTGAGTTACAGGACAGCCAGGGCTACACAGAGAAACCCTGTCTCGAAAAACCAAAAAAATAAAAATAAGTAAAGTTAAGCACAGTAAAAATTTCGTATAGCATGATGGACCCTGTGACATAAGCATTTTACAAAGTAATTATCAAATGCTATATTAAACTTAAAAATTGATCATAAATGCATATCCCACAAGCACCTTCTCTCCTTGGACAATCCTTTGACAATGATGGAAGTTTTAAAAACAAAGATTATATGTCAGCCAGGCCTGGGAGCACATATTAATCCCAGCACTCTGGAGGCAGAGACAGGTGGATCCAAGTTGAAGGACAAAGTGGTTTCCATGTGAGTTCCAGGTCAGCCAAGACTAACACAGAAAAGTTAGGGGTGGGGCTGGCAAAGGTTTTCAGCCTGATCGCGGCCCTCCAAAGGAAAGTCAGTGCAATATGTTGGGTTGGTTTTTGGTTTGGTTTTGGTTTGGTTTGGTTTTGGTTTTTCTGGTTGCTTCACAAAAGGGGCTGATGCTATGTTTAAGTTGTAAAAATCAGAGTGGAGAATGGCTTAGTGGTTAAAAGTGCTTGCTTTTTCAGAGGCCTGGGAAGTAAGTACCCTACACAGTCTGTTGCTTCTGTGCAGTTACCTCCAAAGATGGCTGTGAGACAGGAAGGAGGGAAGGTTGATCTAAAAGCCTTTTTTAGGGAGAACATTTTACCAATTGAGGGCAGTATACAAATTTAGCAAGCATATTTTTATAAGTACTCAGAAGAAGCAAGTATGATCTGTTCCATCATGTGGCTTCAGGCCTAATAGGTGTCACAGAAGGACACTGCCATATACGAAAATATCAGTGTTATGTTTGGGGATCATCCCACTAGATGTAGCCAGTTAGTTTCACTGAGTCACTTTTATTCCAGTCCTTTATCCTGAAATACCTGCCTGCCTGCCTTTTTTTTCCACCTTGACTTTAGCAAGTTACCTCAACCTAGGGCTCAAAGTAAATTTTCAATTTTAAGCTGGTTGTAGTGGCCTTCGACTTCAACCATGGAATTTGTGAGGCAAAGGCTGAGCGATCTACCTGAGTTTGAAGCCATCCTGGTCTACACAGTGAGTTCCAAAACAGCCAGAGCTGTCTAATGAGACCCTATCTCAAAAAAAAAAAAAAAGTGGCAGAGGCAGAGAACTTGAATTCATTTACTAGACTGGGGAGTATATTGTTTCAGAGCTTCTGTGTCTTAACAAACCACTTGCAATACAGACTTTCCTGTGAAAAGACCACAGTTACAATAGTTGAGTGAGTGATAACTGATAAAGAGGAGCATCTTTTAGAGATCTGCGTATTGACAGTACTGGTCTGAGCTGCTACACACAACCGCATCACAGTTGAGATCTAATAGTCCCCTTCCTGTGTACCTTTGAATGGAAAAACTGCACACTTAACTCATTGTAATTAGAAGTCAAATTATATGGGGAGGGGACTCACCCGGACAACAGATTAAGAGAAAGGGCCTATTTAATCAGTTCAGATTAGCAGACTCAATAAGTGCTCAGTAAGTAGTCAGTTGCCGGGCTTTTAGAGTGATAGCTTGTTGGTAGAACAGCTGTTTAGTATGCTTCAGGTCACGGGTTTGTCTTGTTTGGGGGACAAGTTCTCACTAGCTGGCCTGGAACTTAGGAGTGATAAGTTTAAATGTATTCTTCATCAGTCCCAGCACGAGTTTGATTCTGAATACTGAGGAGAAGGGTTAGGGGCTGAGGCATAGCTCTGATAAAGCACTAGATTCAAGCCCCAGCAAAAGTTAGGGCAGTATTCTGTGAACCCAGCCATAATTAAAAAATAGTCCTTAATAGAAAATCTTGGCATAGTGGAAAATCACTGCAGCCCTGGCTCTCGGGAAGTGTGAGGAGTTGGAGACTCTTTTATAAAGTTTGAGTATGCCTTTGATTCCATGGTCCACAGGACCTTAATGTGGGTTGCTCTTCGAAGGTCTCAGGGTAACTCAGACTGACCACCAACTCAACACTACTCTAGGGTTAAAGGCTTGCCACAATACCCAGCACTGCAGGAATTCCTGACCAGAAATCATCTTAATGTTTCTGAAAGCTGGATCCCTTCTCGGAATGCTGTTAATGTACATATCCTGTTAAATTCTACCTGGACACTCCTGCTTAGAAATCCTTTGCAAGATGTTGAGATTCTCAGAGAAGGCTGACAAATAATGAAGCTTAGACGCAATGGTGTCCTAGTGGAACTAAGTAATTTTATTTTATTTTTTTTACGGTGAGGCGTGGTTCGTGTAGCTCAGGCTGGCCTCGAAAGCACTTGTAGTTAAAGATCACCTTCAACACCTATTTTTTTTCTGTCTATAGCAGAGATTACGGGCATACACCACCACGCGCTTTAAATGTTCTTGTAGCTTTCAACTGGAGTGACCCCTCACTCCAGATTTAGTAGCTTAGTTTTAACCTTTTGTAGCAATAGTGCTTTCACCGTTTAATAACTATAGCCGGCGTGTCCTAACTAATGAATAAAACCAGGCTCCCCGGTTGTGGCGCCCAACTATTTTACACCCGAGGAAAAACACCTCTTCACGAGCGTAGGCTTCGTAGCGTAGGCTTGTGCTCTAGATCTCAAGCTTTGAGTCCCACAGGGAAAGAGCGCTTGTACCACGGAGCAGGGCGTTTCCCTGGCGCTGTCTGCGTCACGGCGGCCGCCCTTCCGCCCGGGGCCCGGGAGAGCGGCTGCGGAAGCCGCGCCTGCTGGAGCCCTTAATGTCCGGGTGCACGGCGCTGCCAGCCGGGCGGCGTTTTCCTGGGACCTTCGCGAAGAGGAGCGAGGAGACTGCAGCGCCTGGAGCTTATCTTTTCTCTGCTTAATCCTCGCTGTAAAGCACTGCAGTGCAGCTTCCGGCTTTCCTGGTCTTCTGAGCTTTTCCACTCACATTTGAGCTCTGTGCTGCCGCCATCTTCCGGAAATGCTGATGGTGGTTAGTCTGCGCCCAGTGGAAATGACTTGTTTTTTTGAGGTTTTGTATTTGACCCAACCATTTTGAGGACTTGGGTTACAGAATTACATCATGCTTGGTTAGTTTCATGATGCTCAGTTTGGGGAAGTAGAGCTGTGACCGTTTTGTGAGTCGGGTCTGTTACTTGAATGCCTTCTCACAAATCCTGAATGATTGAAAGATAATTTAATCTCTTTAGCCCAGTCTTTTCTCACTTAAATTAGATTGATGGATTAAATGAGATAATGCATGCAGAGTCCGAACAACATACCAGATATGCTGTAGTATCTAACAGAATGAAGAAGGGAACTGGTAGGGGGGTGCAGTGGTAATGCGTTGCTGGATATCACCACCTAAAAATGAGGGGGAAAAGGAAAAGCTATGGAGAAACATGCTGCAGCCCAACAGCGTGTATTTTGACAGCTCCTCAATATAGCTGACCCCGACCAAAGCAGACTTGGCTGACTGGCTTCTGGTTTCTAAGGGATGATGCTTTTTTTTTTTTTTCTTGCAGGCCCATATTGAATAAATATACTGTAGGGTGATGGACAAGTCCAAGTTGGATAGTCCTACTATGATTTTAGTTTATAGGAAAAAACAAACGCCGAGTTTAAGTACATTGTAGGTCTCTAGGTATTAGAAGTTTTCACGCATGTGCCCTTTATTTTTAGGGTGCTGCTTCATTGTATGGCTAGCCAGTTTAGAGCTACATATAGATTAGGGGACAAAAGCAAGAGCGAAGTGGCTTGGGGGTTTGTTGTTTTTTGCTTTTTTGGGGGGGTGCATTAATGATGTAATGGTGTGTTTGTGATAACTTATGAGGCAATGATGAAGATTTAAACAATAAAAGATTATTGTACTCCACCAAAAATAATTCCAAACTTGTAATTTGCCCCTGATCTACCGGAATATGCTGAGAACAGTTGGAGCACGTCTATTTCAGGCTTTGTGTTTAATTTGTTTACACTTGCTTTCTACAAATCTCTGCAGGACTCCAAACCCTAGTCCCTTCAGACCCGATTCTCAGTTGCCCATAAGGACTGAGTGATGCAGTCAACAACCACAACTGCACACAGTGGAGTAAAAATGTCAGAGCCTCACACCAATTGAACCAGAATTTCTTTGTACGTTAGAACATTTAATGGAAACTTGTATATAAACTGTAAAGTGTTAATACAGTCTAATCAGGATTAGAAGATCTCTTTTGTTTAAAGCCTTATTGATGGGAGGAAGCCACGCAGTATAGTATATTTGCATATAATATAAAAGTCGATCTAGTACAGACTTAAGATGTACTCTTTTTTTTTTTTGGGGGGGGGTTTTTTTTTTTTGGTTTTTCGATACAGGGTTTCTCTTTGTAGCCCTGGCTGTCCTGGAACTCACTCTGTAGACCAGGCTGGCCTTGAACTCAGAAATCCGCCTGCCTCTGCCTCCCAAGTGCTGGGATTAAAGCCGTGGGCCACCACCGCACGGCTAAGATGTACTCTTTATGTAAGCTATGTTAACAGTAAAAATACAAAACAAAATGAAGCAAAGGTGAAGAGAAATGTGGCTCACGGTTCTGGCCTGGCAGCACTGCAAGGACAAGCATTTTAATATAATGATCTGGAAAGATGGCTAATGTAGGCTATTGAAGTATATTTACAAGACAATCCTATTTTTGCTAAAAGAAAAAAAATCGCGGTATATGTATTTGTGTGCACTTATTAAAGTGTGAATGCCCTGCAGCTGTTAGGGTGCTGAATCGCTTTGCCTATTTTTGACCTTAATGTTTGGTGAAAATGTTGTGACAGTGGAGAATAATAAAATGTACTTTGTAAATATTACATAAAATGAGTGTTTTGTTGAGAAAAGAAAAAATGGCATGTCAATAAATCAAAAAATAAAAATATTCAGAAATCAGGTATTCTGGGTAGAAGATGTTTTCTCTAGATTTCAATTAGATAAAAATGTTTGTTTCTGTTTTTAAAGATATGTATGTGTTTTACTTGTCTAAAATAAAATTTAAAAGATGAAATGTGTCTCTATCTAGTTCTTAGGATTTGTTCTTAGGACTCAGTAGTAAAGTATGTGTGCTCCCCAGCACCACGCCCTGAATACAGAGACCATGGTGTGAATTTGACTGTGTGCAGCCACTCCCCAGCACCACACCCTGAATACAGAGACCATGGTGTGAATTTGATTGTGTGCAGTCATTCCCCAGCACCAAACCCTGAACACAGAGACCACGGTGTGAGCTTAACTGGACAATCTAATGTTCTTTCTGTCTAAGTTACTTGCACTTTCTCTGTCACTGCAGAAAGCAAAGAAAACGCCGAAGTGAAAGGCACCCTGAGCAGCAGTCAGTATCACGTAGAGACAGATTATTAGTTGTTCAACATACAGCATCAGGCTTTGGGAGACTCGGGTTTTTTGTTGTTGTTGTTGTTTTCGTCTCCTTAGTTGGAGGAATAAGAACACAACATCTTATTATCATAAAATGCATCATGCTTCTTTTGAGAGCCTTTTTGGCTTGAAGCCATAGCTGATTATATATCTTGTACCAGTGTGGGACTTGGCGTTAGCAAAACACTTGTCGAAGTTTATGTATTTAGCGCCCTCTAGTGTGTTTACAAAAGCATAGTTTATCTTTAGCTAAAAGAGATGTAAAAATTGTTTACCACTGAAGTGTAATTCGTTTTGCTTTTCATTACATCCAAAGAGACCGTTTTCTGCTATAATAGTTTGCACTTGGCCAAGAGATGAACTAGGCTGTGACCTTGTGCTAAGCTCCTCGGTATCTCGAGGTTTCAGTTTCCTAATGCAGAGTGATAATAGATAGACGTGCCTGATGGGCTTGTCTAAAACTGTAAGAGCTGGAGTGTGGATGCCTGACCACAGTAAGAGCCTAATGTCGGAGCCTAGTTCTATGTAGTGCAACACTGAGGATCAAATCTAAGGTCTTGTGTGTAATAACATATTTGAGAGCTGATATAGTCAATACTATGTGACTGAAGTTGAAGAATCAGGTGCTATAACCCTGCTAGTTGAGAGAACGAGAGCAATGTCCAATGGTAAAGAATAATTCCTCCATATCTTGTAATTTCTC
The DNA here is from genome assembly GCA_030674055.1 of Rhabdomys pumilio. NCBI lineage: Eukaryota > Metazoa > Chordata > Mammalia > Rodentia > Muridae > Rhabdomys > Rhabdomys pumilio. Next base: position 1,333,354 of record JANHMN010000031.1, on the reverse strand, counting down.
TAGGACTATCTTTGTTAAGTTGGGGGAGGGGCAGAGGACAACTTTGGAATCTGTTCTCCCCTACCTTTATGTGAATTCTGGGGATCAAACTCAGGTCACCAGGCTTGCAAGACAGAGTGCCTTTGCCTGCAGAGCCATGCCACAAACTGGTTCTTACTGAGGTAACTCATACGGTTTCTAGAGTCTGGGAGCATGTTGGGTTTTTTGAGACAAGGTTTCTCTGTGTAGTCCTGGCTGTCCTGGAACTCACTCTGTAGACCAGGCTGGCCTCAAACTCAGAAATCCACCTGCCTCTGTCTCCCAAGTGCTGGGATTAAAGGCTTGCGCCACCACCGCCCGGCGGGTTTGTTTGTTTGTTTGTTTGTTTGTTTTGTTTTTTGTTTTTTTGCATCTGTCACAGCACTTAAAGTTGCACATGCTTACCATCTAAGTTTGACCTTTTGATGTTAAAATGGACTGTATGGTAGATTTTAGGAAACAGGAGACCAAGAATGGTAGATAATACATAACATTGAGCCAGGTACATGAAATAGCCCCCCAAATTTCTTGTTTGTTCTTTTCTTGCATTGGCAGTCAAGGACTTTGGCATTTACCACTTCTACTTCCTGGGCCCCCACCCCAGGAGCCCGTGTTCTTCAGGAAAGCATTAGTGGTTATGACATGTGAATGCCCAGGGTCTGTCCAAGTCAAGTGTCCCTAGTCCCATTATTCCTGTGTGCCGTGTGTTAGACTTGTAAATATTGTCTCAAATTCCCTTCTGTTTCCTTAGTGAAACCCCAAATGTGTTTTCTTGTGAACTGGTTTACCTTTAATTGAGCCTTAGTTAATGTTAGGAGATTGTACTAAATAAACACTTCTACATTCATGACTTAACTTTCACAGCTCTGGTGAGTAAGATGCAAAGTACAGTCCCAGTTTTCACACAAAACTCCTAGTGGATCTCCTAAGTGGCAGTCAGACTTCTAAAGTTGCCTCTATGTAAAGCCAGTGGACACAGCTGTCAGAAACATTGCAATGAAGTGAGTGAGAGCAGTCTGTGGAAGTCTGAGAAAGGAGGATCTGGGAGCTTCCTTGAGGAACTAAGCCGAGCAATTTTTTTTTTTTTAAGTTTCTTGTTTTCCAAGGAAGCCCACTTGTCTGACCCTGCTGTAATTGTAATTATGGCTCATAGTTTGCCACACCTCATTGTTTTGGAAGGCTGGCACAGGCGTTCTCACATGTTTTCTTCTTGGGAGCCTCTTGTGTATGTCATCCGTTGATCCTCTAAGCTGGGAAAGAAAGAAGAAGGCAGCTGCTGTTAGTTCTTCCCCAGGGGATGAGCAGCAAATCCCAAGCCTTACAGCTGGGAAAAATGTCAATCTGGCTGTGCAAGCTTATAAAAGAAATCTAGAAAAGTGGGAGTAGGGTTCACACGCCAGCCATCCTGGGCACAAGCTGTACCACAGTACCGAAAGCTGTCCTGGTGAACACAAACTCTGCAACAGGACACACACACACACACACACACACACACACACACACACACACACACACACAC
>JANHMN010000031.1:1315936-1331807 GCA_030674055.1 Rhabdomys pumilio | reverse complement strand
CACACACACACACACACACACACACACACACACACACACACACACACTTTCCATATCCCTTTCAGCTTAGGCCAAGATTTCAGTTACCTTTTCTCTCTGACATTCAACCCTCAACTCCTAGTACTGTTGTCCTCAAAAGTTTCCTCCTACTTTACACCTTGGCCACTTTGAAGGATCCCAGTCAATGTTAGAGTCTCTGTGGGTGGATGGTTAGTTAGCAATCAAAGCCGCAGACACTGTCGAGGGGGTGGAACGACTCTGGGTGGAGGGACCACAGTTTGAAAACAAATGAGCCTCTTTCATAATCTCAGTAAGACTTTTGTGAACTATTAAGGTCTGCTGTTTTGGTGAGGCACTAGGGTTTCTGGAACTTTTAGAGAGAGTAAACAGGAACTAGTCTCCCATCTTCTGCAGGTTCAGCAAAACTTGTGTGTCCAAGGAAGGCCTGGGTTGTTTGTTTGTTTGTTTGTTTGTTTTAAAAATTCCTTTCTCTTTCAGCAGACTGGGTCTGGTATTTTCAAAGCAGCATAAAGCACAGAATCAGATCACTGTTATTATCTCGACAATCTAAAAGTTCACGGTATGATGGATGGGTTCAACTTTGAGATGACTGAATTTTTTTTTTTTTTAAAGTCAAATCTTTAGAGTGTTCAATTATGCGTGCTAGTGGAAGAAATCCAGAGACTGAATCCCCCAAGACCTTTAATTCACTGTTCATTTGCACTTGGGGTTATGAGACACTTTGGTAATTAACATTTTAATATGGGTGTGCCTGTGGTTCTGGAAATTTACAACTGTTTACAGCAAATAACAAAGCTACCCATTGAAGATGCTGACTGGGCTGGAATGCTATCTAATGACTTTTCCAGTCTCTGGACCAGCTCAGGCCTGGAAACAACTAGCTTTGGCTTTTCGTGGAGCTTTAAATCCTGACACTTTGCCACTTTTCAGATTTCTCCTTTGGAAACTAGAGGAAATGAAACAATAGCAAGTAGCTCTCTGAGGTCAAAGAATGCCTGAGCTAGAGGTTTTGAGGTGATTCGCAACCAGGAGCTGTATTTGACATTCAGTTTTTAATGGCAGTGAAGTTGGAAAACAACCATAAATAGTGACTGTAGTTGCTAATGGAAGAGCTTGAGACCTGCTGTCTGTAATTTATGGTGCTCTGGGTGAAGACTATAAAAGAAGCCCTTTGAGACCCAAGAAACGTCTCACCTAGAACACTCTGGCCAGTGAGCAGCCTCAGCTAGGAAAGCAAATAGAATTTGTTCTCCTGAGACCAAGCCCCCAAATTGAAGATTTCTGTTAAGTTGCTGCTGGATGGAGGGCCTGCTCTTCTAATAGCCACTTAGGTGAGAAATGATTGAGCACTTTGACCACAGTGAGCTGAGTGGTCCTGAGTTACAAGCACCTAGTTAAGCTGTGCCCCAGAACCCTGACCCATGGAAACTGGGTTAAGTACTTCAAGATAGCTTTTTAAACTGTTCCTGCTCCGTAGTTTATCTTACCTTTTACAACCACCAAATTCACTTGAGTTACCATAGGCATATGTGGCTCCAATTCTCCATATTACCTAAAAAGAGTCAACTGTGACAGCCTTCCTACATAAACATCTTTGCTCCAGATACATGAGTTCTGCATTGTGTCTGGAGGAGGAGGTGGTGTTTACAGTGAGGGAAAACTGGAAACGACATGGCCAAGTATATATGATCTGAAAATGAGATGCAGTCTCCTCTGCCCTTCTCTTCCCTGACACATCCCATGCCATGGACTCAGGAGACATTCCATTACTGAAATAGAATGGATTCCTGTCGACTAAAGAAAGCTTGATTAACTGAACTATACATTCTTTCCAAAACAGCACATCTGTTTTTAGGTCAGGAAGTCTGAGCACTATTCTATTAAATGTTTATATTTGATATCACCTAAGATATGTGTTGAGGCCGATGGCATAATATAGAGGCAGTTAAGCAATGGCAGAGACTGCCGTCGCTTTCAACACATGGCTTCCATCTTACAGTCCAAGTTGGTTCAGCACTGGCTCTACGTTGTAACGTGGAAAAAGGATGGAGACACTTCTCCTCTGTCAGGGCGATGGACTGCTTGCTCCATTCTTGCTTCTACTCCCACCTGGCCATATCTGGCTACAAAGGAGGTGGAGAAATTGCATGACCATGTGCCCACCTAAAAAATGTCCTTCGGAAGAGAAGGAGCTAAGAATAGTCATGCCCCCTCGCAGTTCCAACTGCTTGTGAGGCGCAGGCTAAAGGATGACTTGTTGAGACCAGCCTGGTAAAAGAGAAGACACAGGCCCAAGAAAAGGCAAGGCACAGATACAGTTCCTTGGAAAAGAGTCAGAGTTCTCAGGTTTGCCACTTCAGACATGCCTAATTAATAATTCAAAGTGCTGACCTAGAAGCCCTTTGTGTTTCTTGCATAAAGAAAAGTGTTAAAAACAAAGTCCTCTTACTTTCTCTTATTTTTAGATAGCTTAGTAATTATTGCCTTGGTGGGCTAGATGGCTCTGTGGTTCAAAGCACTTGCTGCTCTTGCAGAGGACTTTAGTTTGCTTCCCAGCCCTGACATCAGATGGGTCATAATTGCCTGTAAGTTCAGTCTTAAGGGATCCAACACCCTCATCTGGCCTCTTTGGGCACCTGCACACATATGATGTACACACATAAACATGGACAAAAATGCATAATCTTAAAAGAATTATGAAACTTTTTTGGAGGGGAGGGGGTGGATCGGTTTTCTGTGTAGCCCTGGCTGTCCTGGAACTCACTGTGTACTAGGCTGGCCTTCAGCTTAGATCTGCCTGCCTCTATCTCCTGAGTGCTGGGAGTAAGGGTAAGTAACACTACTGCCCGTCAGATTATGGAACTCCTATCACCCAGTGGTCATGATGTTAGAATTTCCATGTCTTTCCTAGCATAACCATAGCATCTCTTCATGGTGATTTCCTTTATATGGCTGTGGTAAGTGGCCAATACTATTGTGATATGCCTGGAGTAAGGATATGACTTTTAACCTGTTATATAGTTGAAAGTAGAAACTGGGAAATTTGGATTTTGGGTTCCACCTCTTAACCCCACCTTGAGCAAATAAGCATTTTCTAGTGCTGAAGTCAAACCTAGGGTCTCAAGCATACTAAGAAAGGGCTCTTCCACTAAGCTACAGCCCAGCCTGCTGTGTAGCTCAAGCTGACTTGAATATATGGGAATCATACCTTTACCTCTTGTGCACTGGGATTGTAGGTATGTGCTTTTAAAGTCTCTAAAACTCTGTAAAATTGAATCTTTTTGTCTGTGTGTTTGTTGTTTGAAACAGTGTTCTCCTGTGTGGCCTAGGCTAGCCTAGAGCCCAGCACCCTGATCTCAGTGTCCTGGGCTCAAGTGACTTTAGCACCTTCAGTCTCCTGAATGGCAGGACCACATGCAGGAAGCAATGTCTCCAACCTAAAAATAAGTTCATTTGATCTTTCCAGCTTCTGCCCTTGTTTTAAGATATTTGGGAAAATTAATTAATCCTTTTTACATTTTATTAAGTACTCTTGGGTACCCACTAAATTACCAACATTGAAAACAAGATACGAAAAGCACCTTGTCCCTTGTGATCTGTACTAATGTGCAGAGTGCACCAGAATCTGAGCTACCAGACTAGCGTACCTATGTGAACAGTAACTGTAAAGGGGGGCTACCAACTGCCCACCACAGTCTACATCTACATCCGCTCTGGCCAGTGTGAGAGAGGAAGGTAGGAGAACATGTAGTCAGATGGGAAGATGGGGTCTAGCCTGGACTGGCTGCTGCTGTACCTCTCCAGTCACTCATACCTCACTGGCCCTTACTATGCTAGATTAGGACTCAGCATCACCAAATTTTATCTTGTCCCTTCTATTTGTCTAACCTCTGGCTGGGAAGTAGGAAAACAGATCTGCAGAAGTCATTAAAAAAAAAAAAAAAAAAAAAAAACGATTGTCAAAAGGCACAGTTCCATTTCTAGATCCAAGAAAAACTTCCTGTTTTGTTAAGGCCCTTCTTAGGAGCGGAAACTAGCACTCTCAAAAGAAAACCACAATAAATAATTTCACCATGTGTCCTGTGTGTTTAGCAAGACTTAAATCCCAAGAGAAATGTGAGTAAGAAGAGAAACCATCGGGTACAAGCCGCCAGCTTCCTCCCCTCTCTGCCACCTCCCGAAGGAACAGTGATGACTCCAGAAGCAGAAAGGTATTAAGACAGCCTGGCAAGGGAACCGGGCAAAGCCTCGGCAGCTCACTCAAGCTCTATATAACTCAAACTGTTCATGCTTTCTCCGCATGGAGTTTCCCTCTTCCCAGAAAGTTCTAGAAAAGCTGCCTATACTTTCATGCGGTAACAGGAGTTTGGCTTACCACAAGTTTGTATCTTGCCTTTGCTATGTGATCCACTCATCCTCACTAGAGGTACTGTGAGGTCAGTGACAAATGCCAGTCAAGAGCCCTGGATATAGTCCCTGCAATTTGTAGCAGTGTCCGTGGAGCCTTCAGCCTCCACCATCCTGGCTGTAGAAGGAGAAAATTCATACATGTTACCTGTGCCTCGGCCTGGAATTGGTAAATGTGTCAGTGGCTGGAAGGAATGGGAGTGGGACCAGTGAGGAACCACAGGAACAGGTAATGGGGACAATAGCAGTGCCTCCTCTACAACATTTTAAAGCTACTGTCTTTAAAAAACAGATCGTCTCTGTTTCACCTAAGACTCTTAACTATTCTCTAAATGTCCTATCTTGCAGGCCTCAGGCAAACATCAGTCTGCCCCACTGAAGGGAAGGTTTGATCCGTGAACAATTCTTATTTTTTTTCTAAGTTTTATTAATGAGTTTAAAATAATAAATTTTCTGCTCCAGTGGAACTAACAATTCAACATAAGTCTAAGCTGGTTGTCTCTGGAAACATACTGATTAGTAACTGGGGTTTTGTTTTGTTTTGTTTTATTGATCCCAGAAGTCAGGTATCATCGATGGTACACGCCTGTAATCTCAGCACTCCTGAAACAGGAGCACCATGCTGTATGAAGCCAGCCTGGGCTACAGAGAAAGATCGCCTCAAACAAAATGAAATCTTAACTGCCTAAATTTAGTGTTAAAATAATGGCAGCATAAATCTAAAGAGGTCAGTGAGAACAGTCACTAGGTAAAGGCACTTTTGTCTGCGTGATCTAAATTCCTTCCCTAGAGCCCATGTAAAGGTGGAAGGAGAGAAGTAACTGAATGGGTGGTCCTCTGGTCCACACACACACACACTCCTCTCATGCAATAAAGATAGATGGATGGGTGGATGGATGGACAGACGGACAGACAGACAGATACGTTTTAAACCGGAGAGGTTAACACAATAGGCAGCACTAATTAGACTTAAGGATTAAAGGATAAAGAATGAATGGATGTGAGATTGGGAGAGAGATGTGTTGAGAATTGAATGGAGGTAGAGGGAGTCAATATGATCAAAATGCATTGTACACATCTGAAATTCTCAGAACAAACAAAAAAGATTGTTTTAAACTGAAGACTTGTCCTGACTTGTTCACCAAAATTGTTCAGAACATATGATTGAAGCCTCACAGCTGACACACTTGACTCCTGATGAGGGTTTTGATGCCAGGGAGGAAGCTCTGAGTTACATAAATGCACAGATCCTATGTGTGTGACAGTGCTCCAGCTAACGGCCTTATCCAGGTCTTAAACACTTTGGAGACACTTTGTCATCCCCCAGAACGGCAGAGAGTAAAGGAAATACAGATGAATTCTAAGCAGGCTTACTTCACAGGGCGGCTCTCCCCTGCTTTGTTTGATTTGGCCTGCTTTGGAGCTGTTTTGGGACACATGAGGTTCTCCAGCCAAGAGGCCTTTTCCAGACCTGATTTCCCCTTGGAATGACACAGTATCCTCCCTTTAAATGTGGCAATTGTAAATTCCTGCCTGGGGAGCAGCCATTGCTTTGAATTCAGGCTATTTGAACAAACCAGTATTAGGTTAACAAGGCTGTATTGTCCTGCAGCCCTGATTTCAGGTCTGCTATAATCATTTCTGATGACATTGTATTCCCTGTCTCACATTTGACTGCAAAGTTCTGCCGTTTTTAGTTCTGCCTTTTTTTACTGTGTGTAATAGGAACGTCTTCTCACCGTTTTATCGACACTGAACATAAGAATACCAGTATCAGGGTTTTTGTTTTGTTTTCCTCTTTGTTTTTCATCTCTAATATAATTCTATGCCTTAGAGGTTTCTCAGATTTGAGGTATCTAAATTAGTACTTCATAACTGTTATGTACATACAGAAGGGCACTCAGTATACTCACACAAGTTAGAATTCACTTCTTTATAACATGTGCACATTCTATTTACTAAATAGATCACAGGAGCCGAGGATTAAAACAGCAATAAATCTGCATCATGATACACTCTCATTATTGCTTTGAAAATATTTTCTTTCTTTTATAATTTTTATTGGATATTTTATTTACATTTCAGATGCCATCCCCTTTCCTCATTTCTCCTCCCTAGAAAACCCCTATCTCATGCCTCTTTTTCCTTTTTGCTTTTACACATTTTTTTAAATGTTAAAGGATTTATGAGTTTGGTAATGCTCAATAACAAGGTGCCCATACAATCAGAAGTGTAACCTAATACCCAACCTAGATATATCAACTATCTTTGACTGGTGGAGACATGCGAACATCTGCCTCCTGTTCTCCCTTCTCTCTCTCTCTTTCTCTCATTACCTAGCTCCTCCTCTCCTCCTCCTTCTCTCCTTACTCCTCCTCTTCCTCTCCTTACTCCTTTCCCCTTAGCTCCTCCTACATATCACCCTTCCTGTTAAAATAAAACTTTTCTCTCAAAATACAATTAGAGCATAACTTTACCAATTTGTACCAGTAAGGTACAAGATAGACCTAATACCCAGTCCATCATTTTGTTGACTAACCAGAACCTCTGTCATCTCTCCTAACTAAAACATTTAGTTCTGAACCTGGCTTTTTTCTTGGCTTTAGAATGAATGTCAACTGAAAACCATCCTCTCAAATCTTTTCTTGCTTTGAAAATATTTTAAATGTGTTTTTATGAGATTGAAGAGATGGCTCAGCGTCTAAGAGCTTACACCTACTTTTGTAGAGGACCCAAGTTTGATTGCTGGCAGCCACATCCATTGGCTTACAACCACATCTCATTTCAGCTTAAGGGATCTGTCAGCTCAGGCCCCTGGTATCTGTAGGCACATATACTTGTATGCACATATACATACATACATGCATAAGTAAAAGTAAAATCTTTGTAAACTATTTAAAAGTGTATGTGGGTATTTTATCTGCATATATCTGTGCATGTCTATGAAGGCCAGTAGAGGGTGTCATTTCCCCTGGAACTGAAGCTACAGAGGGTTGTAAGTTCCAATACAGGTGCTGGGAATGAAGACCTGGTCCTCTGGAAGAGCTGCCAGTACACTTAACTGCTGAGTCATCTCTCTGGACCCTAGAGTAATTTTTTTAATTGATAACTGAAGACAATCTGCATTTACTTAAATTACCCCACCTTTCACGTTTTTGTTTTGAAAGACAAGGCCTCAGTATGTAATCCTGGCTAGTTTGAGACTTGCTATATAGACCAGGTTAGCCTCAAACATGGGCATCTGCTTGCTTTGCCTCTTGAGAGCTGGTATTAAAACTGTTGGACACCAGACTTGGCACCTTTTCTATTTTCATTCATTCAGAGGCCCTGGCCTCGTACTGTCCACCCATAGAGTGACTCTTTCCCCTGGACGAACAGAATCTAGGTAATCATCACAAAAATGCCCATAGGTTTCTCTTCAGTGATTCTAGATCTTGTAAATTTGGCAATATTAACATAATCCCATCCTTTGTCAAAACTGAAACACACCACTTTTAGCCCCCATAAGCTCATGGCTCTTTCATAATACAAAATGAATTCAGTCCAACTTCAAAAGTTGTCACAGTCTTTAGCAATTTCAACTCTATTTAAAAGTCCGAAGTCGGGCCTGTGAGATAGCTCAATGGAAAAGCACTTTGTTGTGAAAGGCTGAGTTCCATCTCTTTGAAGCCATGGCAGAAGGAGAGAGCTGACTCCCACAAGTTGTCCTCTGACTTCCACGTATGCACCATGGCATGCATGTATCAACACCCAAGCACACACATTATACACAAAATGTGTTTTAGTCCAGTCTCAAGGCACTCTCATAACTCTAAGTACCTACAAAATCACAAACAAGTTACATTCTTTCAATACACAATGGCACAGAACAAACTTTTCCATTCCAAAATAGAAGAATTGAGGTATCCCAAGGAATGCTGGGACCATAATAAGATGAAAAGCCTGCAGGGTAAACACCGGATCCTGCAGCAACAAGTCTAGTATCTGGAGTTTGTGATGGAGTCATCTGGGCACCAAGGTGCTTAAGGAGCCCCACCCTTGCAACTCTGCTGCTCGCAGCACACTCAGCCTTTCTTGAGCCAGCTGCCAAACTGTCCTTGGCAAATATCCTAATGGTTCCAGCATTTCCAATGTCTTGGGGTCTCCACTGCAACTTAGGCTTCACCTTTATGATTTCCTATGATGGCCATCCAGGGCCTTCTTGCAGGGATTCCAACGCTGACACACATTGCATGACCTCAGCAGCCCTCTGAAACCACAGTGCAAGGCTCCATGGACCCCTTGACGCTGCATCTTTCGTAGCTGCAAAACCAGTACCATTTGGGTAACACTGTCATCAGCTTCAGGTGGAACCTGACCCTTTTGGATCACAGTTTATCCAGTAGCCTGTGTGCTGTCTCTGGGGAAACATTTCCCTAGGTAGCTACTTTCCCCAGGGCAACAGCCCCTCTCCTTTCAAATGAGTTTGCATTTTCAGATTTTAATGGATCTTTGCTTCCCCACGCCCCACCCCCCAAAGGCGGAAGCTTCTCTGTTTAACATCACAGCCTTTCTCTTTTTCTGCAACTTTAAACGTACCTGAGCTCTTTTCCAAGAAAACCTGCATGCTTGATTTTCCTGCTCACTTGTTGCTGTTTTTCACTGCCAGAGTGCAGCTGAGTTGTTCACCATTGTATCACAATGATGTCTAGCCCAGCTCCCCACAGAGTCCTTGTTTCCCACTCTGAGACTTCGGAAACCAGGCCTCCACTTTCTACTTTTATCTTGATCCTCAGGCCTATTGAGTTCTACTTCCAGCAGTCAAGGGCTTTTCTAGTCCATAGTTCCAAACCCTTCCATATTCCTTCTGCAAACCAGTTACTATATGGTCAGGCTTGTCATAGCAGTAATCCCATTTCTCTATTCCAGGCTTTTTTGTTTGTTTGTTTGGTTGGTTGGTTTGGTTAGGTTTGGTTAGGTTAGATTTAGTTTGGCTTTTCAAGACATGGTTTCTCTGTGTAACCCTGGCTGTTGTGGCCTCAAACGCAGAGATCTACCTGCCTCTGACGCCCAAGTGCTGGGATTAGAGGCATGCACTACCATTGTTTGACTGTACTATATTTTTGTACTAGATACCTGTCTTGTTGCTGTGACAAAATACTGAACAAAAGTCACTTAAAGAAAGGGGTTTAGCCAGTTAGTGATGGCACACACCTTTAATCCCAGCACTTGAGAGGCAGAGGCAGGCAGATTTCTGAGTTTGAGGCCAGCCTGGTTTACAGAGTGAGTTCCAGGACAGCCAGGGCTACACAGAGAAACCCTATCTCGAAAAACCAAAAAAAAGGGGGGTGGTGGTGGTGGTAGTATTTTGGCCTAAAGTCCAGGAAGTCCAGTCTATCCTCAGGGACAGCAGGGACAGCAAAAGCAGGCCACAGCTGTTCAGCTCTTATTCACATTTGAGAATCAGAGAGTGATGGATGTTTGCCCTATATATAGGGATGTATACCCATTTCTAGCTGGCCTAGAACTCACAGAGATCTGTCCACCTCTCTTAAGCACTGGCATCAAAGGCACGTTCTACCATGCTCAGCTGAATAGTTCTGCTTTTTGATTTGATGTGACAGTCTCTCTCATCCAACCCACCATGGCCCTGAATTTGCATTGCAGCCAAGGGTGTCTCTACTCAACCTCCAAAGTGTTATAATTATGGCATGTACAGCCGTCCCTCAGTGGGCTTTTTCTACATAGCCGCAGCTACTCAGAAGACTGAAGGAAGGGGAAAGGATGGTAAGTTTGAGGGCAGCCTGTACTACATAGCAATGTCAAGAGCAGTCTGCACTGCACAGGGAAACCCTCAAAAATGCAAGGACTGAATATTTGCCTAGCATTGGCAAGAGCTTGGGCTCCAAATGTGGTACTACAAAACAAAAAAACCAAACCAAAACAAAAAAGAAAACCAAAAAAACCCAAAAAACAAAACAAAACAAAACAAAAAACCCCAAATGAACAAAAACAATGGAAAGATACATTTGGAAAGCATTTCTTTCTCGTGTATTATTGTTTTCATGAAAGTAGAACTTAACATCAAAGAACAGACCTACCAATATTTACTTCCTAGCTAGCATTATTTCTGACAGAACCCAGCTGGAATCTGTTCGCAGTGATAATTTTTGAAGGTAGAACAGTAAAAATACTGATGTCAAGATGTTTAAAAGGCTTTAAGTTGCCAATATATTAGGGCTAGCATAAAATCTTTTCTAGCTGGTTTTGGGCCAGTTAAACCTAATAAAGATCATGAAGATAGAAAAGCAACTTGAAGCCAAAATAAGCATTGAGAACACTATTCCATTAGTAATGGAAGAGTAATGAAATTAGATCTGTGTATCACTGGACAAGAACATAAATTCTACTTACTTATTTATATAGAGCACCTAGCTTGTATTATTACTCCTCCAACAGCAACAACCAGATGGCACAGTGTTTTTGCAACAGGCTTTGATAAATCCACAAAGGAGTAATCTTAATCCCTTGTCCCCAAACCATCTTTTCAGATCTTGTGTCTAAGATCAAACTTTTGTGCAAGAGGAAGCTGAAAGATATTTTGGATGTAGTTATATTATCAGAAGTACAGTAGATTATTTTGAAGTCTATAAACAATGAACACTTAACAGAAACAAATCTGTCATCTGCCCCCTTTTATATTAGGAAAATAAAATGACGAGCTATTGCTATTGTTAACTATTGAAGTAAAAGACCAATAGAATAGCTTCCTTTAGTATCAGATCCCAAAGAAACCTGGGACAAGTCTGGCTCGGTCCCTGTGGCCCCTCCCAGCACTTCTCACCCCGCCCCTAACCTAACTCTCCAGCCCAGGGGCGGGGCTTTGCTTCCCTTCCCAACTTCTCTTTTCCTATAAGCCTGCCATTTGAGGCACATGCTCCTTAGTCTTTGGCTCCTCTCCTGGTCCACTTGCCCTCTGTCTTCTCTTTCTCAATCTGCCCCTTTCCCTCCTCACAATGCTTAGTTCAGTTTGGATCCTTCCAGTTGTCTCTGGCTGTGCTCTCCCTTGCATTTACAACAGTCTCCTCCTCACCCGTACTAGGAACGCCATGTCCTCATTTCTATTCATTTAGGAAATTCAGTTCAAAGTTGAGTTGTTACTCAAAGCACGCCCTTTAAGTCAGGTGGCTTCAGTAGGCACTCGACTCATAGATAATATAAACCAAAAGGTCCAGAAAGGTTAAAAAACGCACAGGTTGAAACTGTGAAGAATATATATATACACGTGTGTGTATACATAGATATACACATGTATGTATATGTTTATACAATATAACTGTGAAGAATATATACATACGTGTGTGTATACATACATATACATATATATGCATATATGTATACATATATATATATATCACTTTAAGCAATAGCCTAAAGAAATTTTAAAACAAACAAAAAACAACTCAGAAGCAATTAAAAAACTAACTCTGAAGTACAGAAAAATTTTTATCTATTTGAGCTTTTTTTCCCTCCATAGGAGTAGTTCATGCCTCCAAAACAAATTAGCAGAAAAAGAAAAATGATGGGAAATTTGAAATTTCCAGGCTCCTACTAATGCAGTTCCTAATAGACTCAAGTATTCAGGGTTGCTTCTAAATTAAATCAAAACAAAACAAAACGACCATTGAGTCCAGAGTTTCTCATATTTGGTAAACTATTTGGGAAATTTCACAAACTTTGCAGGCCAAGGGGCTTTGTTTACTCTTGAACTCCAACCTTGCCATTTTGTTTTGCTTCAGCCATTGTTATAAAACTAAGGAGATAGCTGATATAAACTTAGGAGCTCTCTTTCCCAAGAACAGACTACACGTACATCCTAGGCAGAAAAGGAAAGTGTTTTTCTTCCAAATTCAGGCCCTTGTTACTATTGAGAAACGCTCCCTGTGTTCCTGTGTGCTGCAGATTGCCGAGTCCTGACCACTTGTGCCTCCCAGAATGTCAGATTATCATACTGTTGGAGCTGTGCTCTGACAGGACAGCTCACATGGAGTCTCACAGTGAGTCACTGAAGGTCACAGATGCTCTAGCAAGAACTTAGGCTCAGCCCCACTAAGCTTGTAATTAGCTCCCAGTTTACAAGAGAGCTTTGAGAACCTGCCAGGTCTCCCTTGTCAGAGCTGCTTGTCTTCCCTCTTAGCTCAACTTCCACTCTGTGGGGACCTAGCTCATCAGACCATCTCTGCCTTAGTTTGTCTCTTCAGGACTCAAGCCTTGCCCCTTGGCTGGGGTGAAGTTACCCTGCTTTACTTTTTTAGAGACATGTCTACCTATTCATCTGTCTTCTAGTAGCCCCCTGTCTGGGACTCTCTTTGGAGTAAGTCAGTTGCCCAAGAACTTCTTTAAAGTGTCAGTAGAACACCCAGACTACCCCAACCATTTCTGCTGCTTAGTTTGATCTCTGAGGATCCTATAATTGCCCAAACCAGATGTTTCTCCCAAGCCAGTCTGTCCTGCTGGGTAAGTCTCCTTGCAGTGATCCATCACCTGATTCTGGATCCACCCTCTTCCCATCAGCAGGTGCTATTAAAATGTTGATGATGACAGTAATTAATGCTAATTAAGAGCTTTGTCAAGAACTGTTTTGGTTACTTGATGTACTTAAATTTCTTTAATTACGACTACAATGTAAGGAGAAACTCAGGTTGGAAGAAATGCAGTGAATTGCTCAAGCTCACCCACATAGAAGCACGGCCATGACTTGTTTCTCACCACCAGGCCAAGGGTTCTCCATGCTCACTTTGCTTTTGCCCTGTTCCTATATGCAGTACAGTTGAGGGGTGCTTCCCTCAAGGCTGTGACAAATTTTAGCCATGCTGCTTTCCAGCAGGCTTTGGACAGAGCTATATATACTCTCCATTAGAAAAGCATTTGTGATTTCTGCCTGATACAGTTCTACTTCAACTGGCTTCACTATTGTCTTAGTTACTTTCCTCTTGCTGTAACAGAGCACTGAACAAAAGCAGCTCGGAGGATGGGTTTATTTTGCTTGTTACACTTCTAGGTCACTTCTATCCTCGAGGGGAGTTAGGACAGAACTCTAGGCAAGGAAACCTGGAGGCAAGGAACAGAGAGGAATATTCCTTACCAACTCTCTCACTGGTTCATGCTCACCTTGCTTTTGTACACAGCCCAGGCCTACCAGCCTAGGGATGGTGCCACTCACAGTGGGCAAGGCCCTTTCACATTCATCATCAACCAAGACAACCTCTCACAGTCATGGCCAAAGGCCAATCTGATTGAGGTAGTTCTGAAATTGAGGTTCCCTCTTTCCAGGACACTTGAGATTGCATTAAGTAGCCAGTGAGAACTAACCAGGACAACTACCAACAGAAATGCCCTATTGCCAACTGACACGTGTTACTGTTTAGTATAGTCATTTTTGCATATCTCTCAGGTGAGTACAAGCTTCCCTAGCATCTTAGAAGCCCCAAGTTGGGAGACTCTGAATCAAAGCCTTCTATTCCAATACTAAGATCTAAAACTAGAAAAGCTATGTATTTTGTCTTACAAAGAATAACAGAACTACCTTATTAATAATTTGTTCAATTGTTATAATGAAATATATGATAAAAGTGACATAAGGAAGGGTTTATCTGTAGTACTTGGGAAAGCAGGACCTGCACCTTGCCTGGGTAACACAGACCTGGTAGCAGAAGTTTGGGTGAGCAAGCCCTGAGAGTGTGAGCATGGGAGAGCTGGCCCTAACACTTGCCTACCATGAGGTGGCATGGGAGAAGGAAAAATGCCCTCTTCAGCCACCTTGTCACCTGCAGCAGGTGGGAGAGCTGGCCTCTATGGCAAAGGTGCCACTGAGCTAGCTCCAAGGGCATGAGCCCTGGAGAGCTGGCCCAGCCCCTTACAGGCTGCAGCACTCAGGAGAGCATGGACTTACATCTCACCTGGGCAGCACAGTAGAGCTAGCCATGGTGGTATGGGTGTGGGTGAGATAGCCCCAAGGGCATGAGAGTGGGAGAGCTGGCCCTGCCCCTTGCTGGCTCTGGCATTGGCTGAGTTAGCCAGGGAAGTGCCAGAGAGCTAGCCCTGGTGGTGTGAGTGTGGGAAAGTGATGGGCTGACCAACTCAGTTACCACGCACGCCCAGATGCAGGGCTTTGAGTTGGCCTAAATCATCTGTGAACTGCTAAAGCTCTTGCAGTGGCCAGTCCTGCAGATCCAAAGCTGCTGGATCTCCATGACACAGGGCAACCGCAGGGTATCCAAGGAGAGTCCTGATGAGGACCCAGTATCGATGCTATAACAGAAGCCAGAGGCCTTGAAGCACACCAACAACTCACTGCAATAAACATTTGCAAGTGAAGATGTGTGGACCAAGGGTATACTGTGGGACTGTGACACACGACAGCTCCATGACCCAAGTTTTGTTTGTTTAGTTGGTTTTTGTTTTTATTTTTTGTATTATTTAGGGGGGAAGGTTAGAAGGGTGGAGAACAGGTACAAAGGGACAGGGAGATGAGTGGGATTGCGGTGCATGATATGAAATTCATAGAGTCAATAAAAAAAAAATAAAAGGGTTATTTTGGCTCGTGGTTCCAAGATATAGTTCGTCCCTGTGGGGCAGGACTCGTCTGCAGGATCTTGGAGGCAGCTGCTCACACTGCATTTACAGTCCATGGGATGGGGGCTTGTCTGTAGGACCTTTGAGGAAGTCAGAAGCAGCAGAAGAAGATTACTTGCAGTTTGGGACTCCAGTCCATGAAATTGTGTTATCCACATGTAAGGTGACTTTTCCTTTCTAAACCCAATCTAGATGATCTCTCATAAGCTTGCCCAGAAGCTAACCTAGTATAAATATTGCTAAGTTTCAAACATGGGACAAACGGGTGAGGTGGTTATATAATATCGAAGTGGACCTGGCTCCGGGTTCTCTTGGCATTTCTCAGTTTCTGCCTGATACAGGGTATGGCAACAGTACCCTGCCCTCCCTCTATCCCTTAACTCTCAGTTATGGTACCAAAACCCAGGAGCTGACACTGAGAAGTTACAAGGTAAAATTTTATTTACAGTTAGGTCAAATTTACAAAATCAATATAATAAAAAGCAAGATATTAAACCAGATTTAATGTCTTATGTTTGTATCTTCCAGCGTTCAGTAGCTAAGGCAAGAGGATCAAGAATGTGAAGACCAGACTTGGACAGACTTGACTTAACTGTTAGGAGCACTTTCAAAGGATCAGGACTACACTCTCAATGCCCACATGGTGACTCCCAACCCTCTGTACCTCCAGTTCCAGGGAAACTGGTGCCCTCTTCTGGCTTCCTCCGGCACCAGGCACACACGTAGTGCACAGACATACATGTAGGCAAAACACCCACACACGTGAAATTTTAAGAATTAAATACTACTACTACTACTACTACTACTACTACTACTACTACTACTACTA
>JANHMN010000031.1:1301468-1311595 GCA_030674055.1 Rhabdomys pumilio | reverse complement strand
CTCTCCTATCCTCTCCTCTCCTCTCTTCTCCTCCTCTTCCTCCCCCTGCTCCTCCTGCTCCTGCTCCTGCTCCTGCTCCTGCTCCTGCTCCTGCTCCTGCTCCTGCTCCTGCTCCTGCTCCTGCTCCTCCTCCTGCTCCTGCTCCTGCTCCTGCTCCTGCTCCTGCTCCTGCTCCTGCTCCTGCTCCTGCTCCTCCTCCTGCTCCTGCTCCTGCTCCTGCTCCTGCTCCTGCTCCTGCTCCTGCTCCTCCTCCTCCTCCTCCTCCTCCTCCTCCTCCTCCTCTTTCTCCTCCTCATCTCTCTCTCTCTCTCTCTTTCTCTCTCTGGAGAAAGGGTTTCTCTGTATAGCCCTGGCTGTCCTGAAACTCAGGCTGGCCTCAGACTCAAAGATCAACCTGCCTCTGCCTCCCAAGTGCTACAATTAAAGGCATGAGCCACCAGTGCCAGGCAACATTTTACTTTCTTAATAAAATTGTTTAAATTTATTTGTTTTCTTTTAATAAGTGTGTGAGTAGTTTTCCTTCATGTACCTTTGTACACCACATGTATACCTGGTGCCCAGGGCAGTCAGAGCATTGGATTCACTGGAAGTGGAGTTACAGAGGCTGTGAGCCATGTGGGTGCTGGGAACTGAACCTGGGTCCTGGGAACTGAACCTGGGTCCTGGAAACTGAACCTGGGTCCTACGCAAGGGCAACAAGTGCATCTCTCTAGGCCATTTCTATAAATAGGATCAGACAGTATTTGATTTTAACAGACTTATTTTTTTTATATAAAGCCAAAATGTGTTATTAAATCAAGAAAATCAGATGAAACTGAAGAAACCAGGTAAATTTGACTTACAGCTAAAGGTCCTAAGAGGACTTGAGTGAGCAAGGCATTTGCATATGAAGAACCGAACATTCAGTGCTGCAGTCAGGGTGTCAAGTTTCCTATAGGCAAACTGCATCCTTTAAAGTGTGGTTTTTGAGGGAAATGAATTCTGTAACTATTTGCAATATTCTCTCAAGAGGGTTGCATGAATTAGTTTTCTCATTAGTTTATGAATGCCTGACAAAGCAATGTAAGGAAGGAAGGGTTTATTTTGGCTCATGGCTTGAAGCAATATGGTCCATGCCTTACTTAGAGTTTCTACTGCTGTGATGAGACACCATGACCACAGCAACTCTTTTTTTGTTTTATGGTTTTTTTTGTTTGTTTATTTTTTTTTATTTTATTTATTTTTTTATTTTTTTATTTTTTGAGACAGGGTTTCTCTGTATAGCTCTGGCTGTCCTGGAACTCACTTTGTAGACCAGGCTGGCCTCGAACTCAGAAATCCACCTGCCTCTGCCTCCCAGGTGCTGGGACTAAAGGCGTGCGCCACCACTGCCCGGTGACAGCAACTCTTATAAAGAAAACATTTAATAGGGTTTTATAGTTTAGAGGTTTGTTTAGTCTATTTTTGTCATGGTAGAAAGCACGGTGGCATGCAGACAAGCATGGTGCTGAAGAGGTACCTGAGGTTCTACATCCAGACTGACAGACAGCAGGAACAACAAGTGTTACTGCGGCTGGCTTGAGCATGTAAAATCCCAAAACCCACCCCCAATGACACATTTTTCTCCAAAAAGACCGCACCTACTCTAACAAGGCTATACCTCCTAATAGTGCCACTCCCTATGAGCCTGTGGGGCAGTTTTCATTCGCTGTCCATGCTGGTGAGAAAGGGAGAACATGAAGCTGGGGACCTTACATCTGGCAGAGAGGAAGAAGTGCTGGAGTTCTACAGGGATCCTCCTTTTCCTCTTCTTATTTGATCCAGGAAACCCATCTCACAGGATGATACCACACACATTTATGATGGCTTTCCTCCTCAGTTAAAACTTCCTAAAAGCATCCTCAAAGTCACATCCAGAGCTGTATCTCCTAGGTATTCCAAATCCAGTCAAGTTGACAATAAACACCAATCATCACAGGGCTTGCTAAGGATGGAGATGTGGTTTTTCATGTCCATGACTTTAAGGGAAGGATATATGGGGGTTTAACAGTGTTACCTAGCTATTTATATCCGTGAACAAGCAACAACACATTGACACTGACTTCTTGGGGATGACCAACAGCTTTCTAGTTGGACTTAGGGACCATTCCATAGGAGGGGAGGCACACCTGATACTGTAAACTTAGCCAAAAGTATGGCTAAAGAGATCTTGGACCCTAAAGGAGAACCTACTGCTGCCATCTTGGTAAATTAATAGAGATCCCACTGCCTTCTAAATTCTCATCCTTTATATACAGGTAAGAGCTGCTCTTGTCCCTCCTCACAGATGCTTCTTTATGCAGTAGGCAGAGCTATCACAGAGAACTACACCTGGTCAAAGTGCAGGGAATGTGTGACCATGAGATGCCCAACCCAAATGGAGCATACACAACACTATCTCTAACCAAGGTTCAGGGAACATCTCGGAGGACGGAATGAAAACTCGGTAGGAGCCAGAGGCCTAGGAGGATTGTGGTGAGGTGTCTCTTCTGGGCACGACAGGAACATTGCACATAGGAGCCATCAACAGCAGGGTTGTCTGTACCAGTGATATGATGGCATGATTCACAACGCTCCACCCCTAGTCAAATAGACACCATCAACTTCTGCTGACAGAAGAGAGGAGAGCGAGTTTTCTTCAGGAACAAGCCCCCTGACAAGTTGTGCAAGCCTAAGTAGTCAGTGTTAAACACATGTCTGTATGGGCAACGCTAAGTAGTCAGTGTTAAACACATGTCTGTATGGCAACGCTAAGTGCGCTAAGTGGACTTAGTAGTGTGTGTGTACAATTAAAAAAAAAACACGCTCATAGCCGGGCGGTGGTGGCGCACGCCTTTAATCCCAGCACTTGGGAGGCAGAGGCAGGTGGATTTCTGAGTTCGAGGCCAGCCTGATCTACAGAGTGAGTTCCAGGACAGCCAGGACTACACAGAGAAACCCTGTCTCGAAAAAGAACAACAACAACAACAAAAAAACCACGCTCGTTCATGTGTAATTATAAGAGAAGAGGTCAGGAAATTGAGAGAGGATATGGAGGGGGAAAGGGAGGGAAGGAAATGATGTAAACACAGTGTGCTCATGCATGAAAATCTCAAAAAAAAAAAAAAATGTGGAGGCTGGAGTGTTAAGAGCATTGGTTGCTCTTCCAGAGGACATGGGTTCAATTCTCAGAACATGCACATGGCAGCTTAGAATCCTCTAAGTCCAATTATAGGAGATCCAATGCCCTCCTTTAAAAGCACCAAGAATTGTGAGTGTTGTACATACATACATGCAGGCAAAAGTTTCATACATGTAAAACAATAAAATAAATAATAAAATAAAAATTAAACAGTAAAGTATTCCTATTCAATGAAGGAAGGCACATAGGGTGTATAAAAGCTAACATATAGCTGGGGGATGTCACAGCCTCTGAGCCTAACCCCATAGTTAACCCAAACCATTCTTTCCTACTATATTATTTATACATCTAATAATTGGTAAGAACAAAAACCATTGGAGTTCTAGTAAGTACTTTAAAATTACAGGACAGTTTAGTAGCAAGCTTTAAGATATTTTTCTCTCTTGGTCATGGAGTATCATCTCTCTTTCTCAGGGGTTGAAAAATACGAAATGTTTGTTATTAGTAAAGGTTCAGACTGAGGCTTAACAGCGTTTGTTGCTTCTGCAGGGGACCTGGGTTTGATGGTTCTCAGCATCCACATTGAGGTTCACAGGCACCTGCAACTGCAGGTGCAGGGAATCTCACTTCTTCTGATCTCTGAGGGCTCCTGCATGCATGTGGTACGCACATGTATACACACAAAGTAAATAAACAGATACTGTATAAATACATGTAACTCGAGAGTTTAAGAATCCTTTGGCAAGTATATGCAGACAGTCAATTTGCAACAAGGCTCCCTAGAGACTTTATAGCATAGAGATTACAGGAGGTTCGAGCTTCAGGAAGAGGAACTGCTCAGCTTTGTAAATTTGAACCTGAAGGGAAAGAGTAACCGAACGATGCAGGAACAGCAGCAGAAGTGCGAGAAAAGAGAGAAAGGCCTCTGATGGAGGCTTGTTCCAAGACATGAGAACCGCTCTTGGTGAACCACTCCAGTAATATCTGAGACCTGTGCTGACAGTTCTGGGACAGAAGAGCGCGCTGCTCTCTTCTCTGCCCTAAACGTGTATACAGTTACTTTGCAGCATGCCCCACTCCCCAAAACAGCAGCTTGTCTTCTCAGCCCTATACTCAGCCAAAGAGAAATGATGAAATCAATGATGCCTAGTTAGTTAATTCATCTGATAGCTGTTAAAAGGGAAAAACTAGAGTATGGTGATAACCATAACTACATTCCTACTCGGGGACATATATATGACATTTCTCAATCACTTATTATTGAGGAAATGCAAAATACTACCTCACCCCAATAAAAATAACTCATCAAAAAGACAAAAGAGAGTAAGTATTGGAGAGGATGTGAAGAAAAGGAGTCCTTGCACTCACCGTTGGTGGGAATGTAAATGAATACAACCCTTCTGGGAATACTATGGCAGTTACTGAGAAAACTAAGCATATTGCACACAAATGTGATTTTAGTACTCAGGAGGTGGGGGCAGGAGGTTCATGAGATTTGAGACCAGCCTGGGCTATATAGTGAGTTCAGGCTATCCTGGGCTACAAAGTGAGTATCAGTCTCAAAAAAGCTAAAAGATGGGAAAAAGAAAAGAGAAGTTCAGTTTGACCTAACACTGTAGCAGTACATAACCCAATACATTTTACAATAAACTCAGTATTTTGGGAGGAGCTAAGAGGAGAGAAAGGATCTAGGAGCCATGGAGAGCCACAGGTCCATGAATGCCCTGGGTAACAACCTATATCTAGGTTAGTTAATTGGGTAACACCTCTAATTGTGTGGGCATCTTGTTAATTGAGCATTAGCAAACATATAAAGTCTTTGGATAATCTTTAAGCATTAGAGTCTCATTTCTACTGGGTACCTCGTGGATGGTCTGGGCTTAGCCAAGCATTGTGTTGACAGCGTGGTAGATTGGCAGAACCATCTCCCATGCTGGTATCTCATGGGTGGCAGGGCCAGTGGTTCTGGCCCACCTGAGCCAGCTGCCTGAGCTAAGCAGCTGTGTGCTCATAGCCTCAGGTCTTGCCTAGTCAGGTACGTGGCAGGCCCCTAACAATAAGCCAGATTGGGTGTGCCGTTATTAAATATTAACCATAACACAGCACTCCCACTAAAGTGAGAGGAAGAAAAAGTAAAATTTAAAGGAAATAAAATCAATTTGTTAAAGAAACATGTAATTCTAGGTTCACTGAGCACTATTGATAAAAACCAAAAAGGCAGAGAACAATCTAAATGTCTGTCAGCGAGTGAAAAACCAGGCACCCAAGGACAAGCAGCTTGTGATCTCACTTACACATGGACTCTGGGAAAGCTGATGGTGTTTCTCAGAGGTGGGGGGGGGGTCATGGAGCACCATTTCATCACTAGGTTACAGTTTGATAGGATGAGACCTCCTAGTGGCTCCTGCTGCTGGCAGACTACAGACAACAATTTTTTACTTTCTCAGAACACTAGAAGAGAAGATGTGGGTGGTTTTTACAATGTAGGAAAGACAATGACTGAGAAGATAGATGCTTTACCTGATCGTTAGAGATGTATTGAAACATTGCATGATGTCTCTTAATATATTCCGTTTTTATACTTTTGTTCTAGCTAAAATATATTTAATCAGACAAAAAAGCAAGCCTCAATATATTTCAGGATCTTTATGAAGACACAAAGTGACTTGCCATTGCCTTTTTCAGGCTCACAATATTCCACTGTGGCTGTTTTCTACAGCTGAACAATCGTTTCCAGTCTCTTACTATTGCATAAAGTGTGTGCTCAGCTTTCAAGCACAAAAGAGAAAATTGAATTAAATCTACCAGGATCCTCCACCCATCCTTGTTTCAAAGTGGGCTGCTTCTATAGTTCACTGAATTGCTAGAACGTTGCCATCTTCTGCTTTATGGTTATCCCTCTTTGCATAAGAATATGGTAAGAAGAACTCAACTATTCTATTCAGGTCAGACCTGGAGTTTGTTTGGAGGGTGGGAAATCAGAGACCTATAGTTCTCTGTCACTTCTGCTCAGCAATCTGTTTCCTCTCTTTGCCTTGTTATGGACAACCAGTCAGGATTATACAAATGCCTAGGCTCAACATTCTTTGATCTGCTTCATTCAATCCTAAGGAAGGAGACCTCATTGACTTGAGTGCCTTGTCCCCACGGTGATGCAGACAGCCATCGGCTTCACTAACTTCAACAAACTTGTAGGAAGAAAGAAGTATGTACTGTGTGCCAGACACCGTGCTGTGTGTTCTATTAACAGAGCAGTGACTACAGCACACACTCCTGCCTGTTCTCCTGGCTTTCTGATAGTCATGCTGAGACCTTGTGACCTGCTCAGCCATTTCAGTCAACACATGAGCACGCCTCTTTTTTTCTTTAAGTGAAAGCTTCATTACATTGCCATTTTTTTTTAAGGTGAACATCGTGCTGTGTCTCTTCATTTCTTGGAAAGTAATTTTAAAAAGGCCCACGGAGTCTAGTACTTTCAGATAGGACTTCACTCCCAAAGGCAAACTTGCAACCCCTCCAAGCCTCCCTCTTCGATCCCAGCTATCTAGAATGTAGAGCCAAAGGAGTTAATCACTCTGATTCTAAGGAATAGCAACTGCTGGCTAGGTTTATGCCAACTTGGTACAAGCTAGCACCATCAGAGAGGAGGGAGCCTTAGTTGGAAAAATGCTTCCCAAAGATCTGCCCGTAGGCAAGCCTGTATGGTATTTTCTTAATTAGTGATTGATAGGGAGGGTCCAACTCATTGTGGATGGTACCACTCCTGTACTAACGGTCCTGGGTTCTATAAGAAAGCAGGCTGAGCAAGTCATAAGGAGGAAGCAAGCACACAGCAATCTCCATGGCCTCTGAGTCAATCAGCTCCTGCCTCTAGGTTCCTGTCCTGTTTATTTTCCTGTCCTGACTTCCTTCGGTGAACAGTTATGTGCAAGTGTAATAAATCCTTTTCTGCCCAACAACGGCCGTGGTATTTCATCACAGCAATAGGAGCCCTAACTAAGACAGAAGTCAACTTTTCCTTTACATACTTCTCTAAATTCAATTATGTCTTATTCTTTTACATTTATTTTGCTTTGAACTCCCAAGCTCTTTTTGTTACCTTAGTCACTATTCAATAAATATTTACGGGATTCCAAGTACCATGCCAAGCCTGTATAAAAAGTACCATGTAACCTCCCTAACATAGGGTGAGTACTATTGTATATGCTATAAAGTGGAGGACAGCCAGGCTTAGAGACGTTTAGTGACGTGCCCGGGTTGAACATCTAACAAGGGCAGATACAGTCAAAGAAATCACAATGGTTCAGGTAGAAAAGTCTCTGGCATGATTAACAAACCGCAGCTAGAACAATAACTAGCTAATAACTTTTGCTTGGTGTTTATTTGTGTGCCAAGCATCACACGCTTTATGCAGGATCTGTAAAAATTCTCTCTCACCCCTGACAGGATGAGGAACGATTTCTTAATGGGGATTTGAGAAGAGAACTGGGATCGAGTATATTAGATTCTCTTTATCAACTGTTATCCATCTTATTTTTGAGATAGGACAGATCCTGACCCTAGAGCACATCTTTATCAGGTAGCAGCCACACTCCTCTCCCCTGGCCTACAGAGTGAACTCCTCGGGTGGAGGTTGGGGGTGGGGAGAGGAGGAGGAAGAGAGAAAGCTGAAGCACACAAAACCCAACACTGAAACTAAACGAGCAACTAAGAAATTATACAAGAGGCTTGTAGTCCCAAGTGTTCCTTCTGCTCCGAGGGGAGGAGGTGGGAGTTATCAAGGTGGCAGAGGAAGATTCGATATCTGTGAGATGGTCACAGAGAAGAAGTGCACACGCACAATTTAACAAGGAAGAAACAGACAGAATGTTTCATAATAAACTTAAATTAGAAGAAGAGAAACCTGAGAAGCAGGAGAAGCTTGTGGATGGTGAAGATACAGGAGACTCACAAGCTGGTGCTTACCCAGTGATGGAGATGCTGACAAAGACCTGCTCAGACCCAGCTAATAACATGACTAAATGAAATCATTCTTGGACAACATTGCTTGTGATGATATTAGAGAAAGAAACCTGAGCTAGGCTGAAGAAAGGTGATGCTGAAATGTTTGAAACTCCAACTTGTCCAAACAGTGGCCATGGAACTACCAAGGCAGAGAGGCATTGACTTTCATGTGGCAGAGTACATGGTAGTGGCTGAGGAGTGACTATCACTGACCCTCAAGTGGATTCAGAGGCGTCATGGGTGCAGAGAGTGCAGAATTTGAGTATAGGAAAGATAATAAAGTCACCTCCTTGTCTACAGACGTGTTTTTGAGAATAGGTGACTCCTAGCTCTTCATGGTCCTGGGAAATGGTTTCCATTTTTGGTGAAGAATGAAGGAGTGAAATTGCTGTCTGTCTGTCACCAGCACTGGGGTTTGTCTGTTTTCTGCTTCATTTCAAGGCTATAGGGCAGTTCTTTGGGAGCAGGGAGGCTCATCTTAAAACAGGAACTCTGAGTGTATTGTGAGGTAGCAGAAGGTTGGGATTCCTTGCATAGAGCTGAATTAAAGTGTGCTGAATGAAACTGCTAAGTATTTTCTCACCACTGGAAGGATTTTTCTTATCACTAGTAATATTTGGGAATTATTGTGAGTTGTTGCAGCTAGCATGTGAAACTGTGGCTTTGAGTCACAGGAGGCTGTATACCTGTACGTGCCAGTCTTTGTGTCTTTCTCATCCTGTTTGGAGGTGCTATAATGTGAAGTAGCTTATTTCAGTTAGGGTGCTGGGTGGTAGGTTTGTCAGCCAGCTATACACACACTGGTGAGTACTGTTTCTTACGCAAAGGTAACATTTTATATAGTTGTAAAATTCCATTATATTCTGTTGCCGAAGAAACATTAAGAAACATTAAGAACTTTGTATAGCTTTTTAAAAAGCAACCTTTTTTTTTTTTTTTTTTTTTTTTTTTTTTTAAAGAGAATAACTTTTAAAGTGTAAAAGAAAGGTGTGTGTGTGACCTGACTGTCTGATCTTGGCAGTTCTTTCCTGCCCAAGCATTCTAACTGTGAGTCAGTGATGACTAGGCCTTGACAGCGTCCTCTTGGCTTCCTCTGCGTCATCTAAGCCGTTTGAAGGCTGAGTTTTCCTTTGGTAGAGCTAGGCCCAGTCCCTAGGGGACACAGCCATTTGAAACTCCCTGCGGTTTGAATGGGCTGGCCCAAATGGCAGAAGTCTGCAGCTGTGTTGCCTTTGGTTGCATGGCAACACAGCACCCCACCCATCTTCTGTTGTCAGAGCTGAGGATCAACACTAGACTGCAGTAGCTCTGTCTGCCCTTGCTGCCTCACAAGGACCGGAAGAGGATGAAACACCAGTCAGTACCGGGGGAGTTGCGACGGAAAAATATTTTTTCATTTCGGTCAAGTCGCCATCGGGAAACCATTCAGACTCAATATTGAGACTGATACAGGGCGGTGAGTGGTGTTTCTTGAGCAGGCTTTTCTGCTTGTGGAGAAATGCCCGCCCTTTGAGAACAATCAGCATCATTCAACCTGGCAGGGTTGACGGAGCTTGGGGCAGGTCTTTGATAAGTTTCATCAGCTTCTGAAACTCAGTGGTTTCATACAGGAACACTGCAAAAGAGACTAGAAACAGGAAGTGGGGAAAAAACCCCACGTTTCTACCTAATGGAAACAGCCTTTTGCTCACCTGCACCTGCATTCCTGCTAAACATCATTTAAATTAGCGCAGATGTCTACCCTTCTAGGGACTATCCCCAGACGGTATGTACCCTAGAGCGACTTTGCCTCTGATCTGGCGTCTTCCTATCACCATAACAAAATCTCTCATTCTCTTTCACATTCCTCAGAAGAGAAAACAGCTTATCCATTGCCAGGAGGAATCGAGTTTGGAGTCAGGGCAAAATTCTAAATAAGTACAACAATCTCTCTCTCTCTCTCTCTCTCTCTCTCTCTCTCTCTCTCTCTCTCTCTCTCTCTCTC
>JANHMN010000031.1:1289575-1301458 GCA_030674055.1 Rhabdomys pumilio | reverse complement strand
CTCTCTCTCTCTCTCTCTCTCTCTCTCTCTCTCTCTCTCTCTCTCTCCCCCTCCCTCCCTCTTTCTTTCTTTCTTTCTTTCTTTTCTGTGTTGGGGTCTCTGTAACCGAGCTGAGTACAGTCTGGAAAGCTGAGTACAGTCCTGAATTTGTCTGATCCTCCCGTCTTCCCTTCCTAAGTGCTGGGATTACAGGTATGCTCTTGTTCTCAGAAGCTCAGAAGCTCTTTCAGTGTAATTGTTGAATAGCTCCTGAATAGTAAGGAACCGAGATGTAGCTGCCTTTGGCCAAGGAGAGGACAGAGACAAGAGTAAGATGAAGACAGTTGGAAGATATACGTAAGAGTGCACCAGAGGAAAGAGCTAGCTAGCAAGGCTCAGAACTCCTCTTGCCTCTAGTCCGTGCTTTCACAAACCCGGCCAGCACTAGCAGATACTTTCTCACTAAGGTGGGGGAAGGTGGCTGAGGCCCTTGATGGCATTGTGCCAGAATAGAAAATGTGGTTGTTGGCAAAGTATCAAAGGCCAAGACTCTGCTCATTTAGAAACCTTTCTGCCTCTGATTGCCAGACCCTAGAGCCTAGCTCGCCCAAGGCCCACGGAATCTTTGGAACAATAGGCTTTGCCACTGTCTGTCACTTTGTGTGTGTGTGTGTGTTATTTATTTATTTATTTATTTATTTATTTTCATTTTGAAGGCAGGATCTGGCTGTTCTTTTAACATACATGAGTTCAAATTCCAGCACCCACATGATGGCTGACAGGTATCTGATACCCTCTTCTGGCCTCCTCTGCTAATGAACAAATGTGGCTCAGACATAAGAGCTTGCAAAAACACTCATCTACATAAAATAAAAATAAACAACTCTTTAAAAAATGTTTTTATTCATTTACGTGTATGAGTGTTCACTTGCATGACTGTGCACCACATGTATACCAGATGCCTGGGAAGGTCAGATGAGGGCATAAGATTCCCTGGTACTAATTTACAGATGGTATTGAGTGCCACCATGTGGATGCCGAGAATGGAGCCTACGCCTCTCTCTGCAAGAACAGCCAGTACTCTTAGGCATTAAGCTACTTCAGCAGGTCCCCACTTTCAATTAAAAAAAGTTACTTTTATTTGTGTGTGTGTGTGTGTGTGTGTGTGTGTGTGTGTGTGTTAGGTGAATTGGCACCTGATATGAACACTGAGATCCAAACTCCAGGTCTCTGATACAGCAGTACTCTGATACACTGAACTCTGATACAGTTCTTTAGTGCAGAGCCGTCTCTAGCCCCACTGACTTTCCTTTGTCTATGTCTGCAGGGCCTCAGTAAGTAAGTGGCTTTACCTCTGAGACTCTGAGCTTTGTCTCTGTAGAGAGTAGCATCACTCCTTGGGCTGTACCAAGGATTAGGATGCTGGATCTAGAGCAGGACCACCTGCGCAGGCCTTGGGGGAACTACTGTGGCCTGATGATCATTTTGAGCTGAAGGCATTTGAGCTTCTAAAATCCCCTATCAGCCTAAACACGGAGCCTCTTGAAGAACTCAACTCTTCCCTTAATCAGTTTGTTTAGACAAAAAAAGAGGCAATTCTAAGGATCCTGATGGCTTCCTTACATTTCTCTAGAGAGTCTGCTCTGTCTTCAGAAGGGCTTCCCAAAGCATTGCCACAGCCTCCTTCTTCCAAACACAGAACTAAAACTCCACTCCTGGAGTTTTCAGAGTCTCAGGTGGGTCAACTCCTGGCCAACCCCACATTGTTGACCAGCTACCCCACCTAGCTGGTGGCTCTTTGCAGCCTGGATGTGGTTCCTGTCATGACCGGGGACTCTCAGAGGACTTTGCCCTTGGAAACCTGTGGCCTCTGATTTGAAATGGGCCTTTCTTTGGAGGCTCTTGTGTTTCTCAGGGCTCCACCATTAGTTGCTTCCAGAAAGTATCATAAGCCTTGAGGGTGGTGGACATGTACAGTCACAGCTACCAGGGAGGCTGGAACAGGAGAGTGGATTGAAGTAAGGAGTTTGGGTTATGTGGGGACTATAGCAAGACCCTGCACAAAACAATGGAAATGAATTATCTCATGGTTTTGGAGGCTAAAAGTCTAAAACTCAAAGTTCCAGCAGGGTTGAAGGAAAATATGCTTCAGGATTCTCTTCTAGTTTATGTGCTCCTTGGAATATAGGTAGCTGTGTGTGTGCTCATATCTTTTCCACAAATGTATATCTTTATGTCCAAATGCTCCCCCTCTTATGTGATCAGTAGTCATATTGAATTATGATTACCTTCGTAAAAACACTATTTTCAAATGTTAACTAGGAGGTAGTGTTTCAACAAATGGACAACACATGACAACAGCCTAAACACAGGTATGTAGCCTTCTCTCATTCCTTGGAGTCTGGGTGGTAGGTGGACCCTAAGCCCCTCAGGGTGATGCCTCAAGTGCATAGGGGCTGAAGCTTGCCGGAAAATTGTCAGGTAATACCCAACTGGGCCAGTAGAAACAGAATTTTCTGGGGCTACAAGCAGAATAGTGATCACTAAAATCCAGACTCAGTCTTTTAAAAACTGGAATTCAGCAGGTGAGAGATTTTAACTAGGCATTAGAACACACACGGCAGCAATAGAGAGACTTAAGTTGTGTGTGAGAGTGTTTTCCTGTAGTGACATCTGTGGGGATTTGTTCTGAGCAGTTCTTCTGAGGTAAGGATGGGAAACGCTGCAAGGTAGGCTGAAAGCCATGGAGGGCATCAAGGGAAGCCTGGACCTCTTATGTGCTTAGGAGGTGGGTAGAAGCAACTAGGGTGAGAAACAACTGAGAGGGCAGGAAAAAGGCTGATTGTGACAAGATTAAAAAAAAATAAGTAATGTGGGCTGGAGAGATGGCTTAAGATGATTACTTAAGCTCATGGTTAAAGCACTGACTGTTCTTCCAGAGGTCCCGAGTTCAATTCCCAGCAACCACACAGGTGGCTCACAACCATCTGTAATGGGATCGGATTCCCTCTTCTGTGTCTGAAGACAGCTACAGTGTACTCATATACGTAAAATAAATGACTAAATATTAAAAAATGTTATTTAATTATGTGTGAGTGTGTGTTCACTTGTATGTGAATGCAAGCATGTGCACATGTGGAGGTCAGAGGACAGTTTTTAGCGAGTCAGTTCTCTTTTTCCACCCGTTTCTTTTTAAACAATACATTTAGAAAATTTTTGAGATGAAAATATAATTATATCATTTCCCTCTTCCCTTCCCTCCAAACACTCCCATGCCATGTATACTCCCATCTCTTTCAAATTCATGGCCTTTTCCTTAACTGTCCTAAATACATAAATACCATATGCTCAGTCTGTGTAAGATTGCTTGTATGCATATGCTTTCAGGACTGACCAATTGTTGGGCTCTTTTTTGGGGACATGTATTCCCTCTACTCTCAGGATTCCTAACTTGTCTACAGTTCTTTGTTTAGAGGTGAGGCTCTGGTACGATTTCCCCCTTCCATGTTAGCTTGGCTGTCTGTGTGTTGATTCAGGTCTTGCTTAGACAGCCACATTGAGACTACATGGGTGTAGCTTCCCTCATGTTTCTAGAAGATTCATTCTCATAGCAGACTTCTTGTTCCTCTGGTTTTCTTTTTCACAATCTTTCTGTCTCCTCTTCCAAGATGCTCCCTAAGCCTTATGTGCAGGGGATGTATTGTAGATTTATGGGCTGGGGCTTGCACCACACAGTGGCGACTTTTGATCAGTTGTGGTTTTCTGTAATGGTCTCTGTGGCATAGAGACTCTTCTCTATGTCAGATCTACACTTGTCTGGGTGTTGGGTAACATAAGGATATAAAGCATAAAGTATATGGATGTATGGTATAAGGATAAATATTTAGAGTGTAGTTAGGGATCATGCTATCTTAGTAAAGTGGCGGTTGCAGGTTGCTCTTCAAGATCCACGACCTTACTACCCCCAGGCTGTTCACTAGGTTCCTAGTGCGGCGTGCTTCCTCTCTTGTTGAGTGGCTCTGAAGTCTGCTTAGAGAGCTGTGGAGTTACCTTCAGGATATTTCTTCCCATAGCACCATAAGTCTGGCCATTATTGTTGTTCACAGACATCATACTGGGTAGGACTGCTGCCTGCTTCCCTCCTTTGGAAGCTTGCACAGCATCCTTTGGTACCATGGAAGCTAGCCCTCAGGAAGAAGGCTTTCAGGTCAGATCCAGCTCAGGTCCTCCCAGATCCTATGTCTGCAGTCCATCATGTTTTCAGCTCTAGGCTTCTATTGCTTCCAACCTCTGAGAAGCAACCAAGAGCGACAATAACAGTTTACTTTGGGAGTCTCAGGCACCCAACCTGACAGCAAAACATGGGCTTCTCCAGTAAATGGATGACTCCTATGACTTTTTCTGAATGACTTAATATGTTCCATCTATTTGCCTATACATTTCATAATTTCATTTTTTGTTATAGCTGAATAGTATTCTGTAGTGAATATGTGCCACATTTCATGACCATTTATCAGCTGAAAGATATTTAGATTGTTTCCATTTCCTAACTATTGTGAAAAGAGCAGGAGTTATTATTTTTTTCTGTGAAGAATGAGTGGGGGTTTTGACTGGGATTACATTGAATCTGTAAATGGCTCTCTCTCTCTCTCCCTCTCTCTCTCTTTTTCTGTGTGTGTGTGTCTATGTGTGTGTTGTTGATGCATAAAAAAGCTAGTGGGGCTGGAGAGATGGCTCAGTACTTAAGAACACTGGCTGCTCTTCCAGAGGTCCTGAGTTCAATTCCCAGCAACCTCACGGTGGCTCACAACCATCTGGAATAGGATCTGATGCCCTCTTCTGGTGTGTCTGAAGACCAGCTGCAGTGTACTCATATACATAAAAATAAATAAATCTATAAAGGTATCCGATGCCCTCTTCTGGCCTGCAGGTGTACATGCAGCAGAACACACATAAAATATATAAAACAATTAATCAATAAATAAAAATAAATAGCAAATGTTTAAAAAGCTATTGGTTTTGTGAGCTGGTTCTGTATCCTGCCGCTTTGTTGAAGTTATTGATCATTTCTACAAGATTTCTGGTACAAGTTTTGAGATCTCATGGTTAACAAATCATCTACAAACAGGCATAGTTTGACTTCTTTTCCTACCTGTATCCCTTTAATTTCCCTGTCTTGCCTTGGTTGCTCCAGCTAGTACTTGGAACACAATGCTGAAAAGAAGAGAGAGATCAGCCCTGTCTCATTCCTGATTTCAGTGGTTTTATTTCAAATTCTCCTCTGTTTAGGATGATAACGGCTGAAGGTTTCTCATATATATCATATGTGTAATATTAGGGTATGTTCTTGTGTCTCTGAGATAAAACTAACTTGATTATGGTGGATAGTCTTTTTGATGCATGTCTGCGTTTGAGCTGCAGATACTTTATGGAGAATTTTGAGCCTTTGTTGATCAGGGATATGTGCCTGTAGTTTTTCTCCTTGAGTTGTCTCTGCCTGGTTTGGGTACTGGAGTGACACTGACAGGAGGAGCTTGGGAAAGCTCTCTCTGTTTCTTTGTTTCTTCTTCTTTTGAAAAAATAATTAAGAATGAGTGGCTGTAGGTCATTGAAAGTCTAGTGGAATTCTTCTATGCATCCATCTGGGCCTGAACTTTTTAGGCACAAGGGTTTCTTTTACTGTTTCAGTTGTAATTGTTTTGGGTCTGTTTAAGTTATAGGTCTCTTCTTGGTTTAATTTTGGTGGTTTGGATGGATCTAGAAGTTTGTCCATTTCTTTTGCACCTACAGATATACACAAAAAGGAGTTGTGTGTGTGGACTGGAGATGTAGCTCAGTTGGTAGAACATAATTTAAATCCATAGTATCACACACATTGAGCGTGGTGGCACACACTTGTGATCCTAGCACTCAAGAAGTAAGGCAGAAAGCTCACCAGCTTTCCCTCCTTCACTCCACAGTGAGTTTGATGCCAATCTGAGCTACACGAAACCCTATCTGAAACAAAACAAAACAAAAACAAACAAACAAAACCCAACTGAGGAAGAGCAGCAGCTGCCGCGCCCTCGGACTCCCTTGACATTGGCATGCAGTGTCAGACAGGGAGGAGTTAGAGTCCTTGTGTTCAGCCTACTGGTCTCAACTTTTCTTCCTCTGAAAGATCTGAGGTACGACTTTGTTTCTTTATATATGCGTCTCATCTCCCATGTGCAAAGGCTGTGGAACAAGCTTGCACTAGTGTGTGTGGTGTATGTGTACTTGTACATATGTTCATTTCTTCTCGTCTACCACAGTCTTATCCCTTCTGACTGCAGAGGTGTGTCAACTCCCTGATAGGCCCAGTTCCAGGGCCCCTAGTCTGATCTGGCAGGGAATTCCTCTGTGTGTGTGTGTGTGTGTGTGTGTGTGTGTGTGTGTCTGTATGTCTCTGTGTGTGTCTCTCTGTGTGTGTCTCTCTCGGTGTGTGTAGGTATGTGTGTGTATGTGTGTATGAGTGTGTGTGTGTCTGTGTGTGTTTCTCTCTGTGTGTGTCTCTCTTGGTGTGTGTATGTATGTATGTATGTGTGTGTGTGTGTGTGCGTATGAGTGTGTGTGTGTCTGTGTGAATAGTGCAACAAGGAAACTGAGTTCCACTATACAATACTACAGGCTGCAAATACACTCCAGATGGAGTCACCTGTTTTGCCTTCAGCTGTGGTCTGTTTCCTCTAAGAGGTAAGAGGAGGAAGAGCTAGTAAGATAAGACATAGCCCTGTGACATATTTATGGATGGAACACACACAATGAGGCAACTGAAACTCCTCCAGGCCGAGTCTAGGCAAACTTACACAGCAATGCAGAATGGCCCAAGTGGACTGAGTCGGTGGGTTGGTGGGTTGGATGAAGGGTTGAGGACTGTTAAATAGGCTGGGATATCACCTCCTCTAGTTCTGCTTGACACTTCAAAAAGAATTTAAGTTTTCTTACAAGCAATCTAAATGCATGGACATGGGGAATTGTTTTAAATTATTATCTTTTACGTATATGATGAAGTATGTACCTCAGCTGTTTAGAAGGATTCAATGAAGTAAATTTGTTGATAAAGAAAAAAGATGTTTATGCTCTATTGTTGAAAATATCTGACTTTTTGTTTATAAAACCATGTGCATACTAAATGTTGAAAGTGATTTTATGCCTGTTATATATATATTATAATTATGTAATAATATTATAGTATATATTATGTGTATGTATTAGAGTAAATGTGACTTCTTTTTTTTTTTAAAGAAATGCTATCTGTACATGTTGCCCCACACCCAAAATACCTAGAAATAAATGTAATGAATGATGTAAAAGATTTCTTTAATAAAAGCTATGCCATGGATGAAAGAAATGGAAGACACACAAAAAGAAGAGCTATGTGTTCACAGATCAGAAAAAAATCAAAATTCTATAGTGTCTAGATTGCCCATGACGTTGATGCTCTACTAGAGTGGTTTGCAATCTTCTCAATGCTGCAGTCCTTTAATACAGTTACTCATCTGTGGTGACTCCCAACAATGGAATTATTTCATGCTACTTCATAAATGTAATTTTGCTACTGTAATTGTTGTTTTTTTATTGGATACTTTATTTACATTTCAGATGTTATCCCCTTTCCCCATTTCCCCCCACCCATGAACCCTTTATCCCATTCCCCCCCTTCCTGCTTCTATGAGGATGTGCCCCTACCCACCCACCCACTCTCACCTCCCCACCCTCAAATTCCTCCACACTGGGTCATCCAGCCTTCACAGGACCAAGGACCTCCTCTCCCACCTATGGCTGACAAGCCCATCCTCCCTTACATATACAGGTGGAGACATGGGTCCCTCCCTATGTGCTTCCAGGCTGGTGATTTAGACCCTGGGAGCTCTGGTTGGTTGGTATTGTTGCTCTCCTCATGGAGCAGCAAACCCTTTCAGCTCCTTCCGTCTTCTCTGTCGGGAACCCCATGATCAGTTCAATGGTTAGCTGTGAGCATCCACCTCTATATATGTCAGGCCCTGGCAGGCCTCTAAGGAGACAGCTATATCAGGCTCCTGTCAGCATGCATTTCCTGGCATCCACACCAGTGTCTACCTTTGGTGACTGCACATGGGATGAATACCTAGGTGGAATGGTCTCCAGACCACCCCTCCTTCAGTTTCTGTTCACACTTTTGTCTCCATATTTGCTCCCGTGAGTATTTTGTTACTCCTTCTAAGAAGGATCAAAGCACCCACACTTTGGTCTTCCTTCTTCATGAGCTTCATGTGGTCTGTGAGCTTTTGGGCTAATATCCAATTATCAGTGAGTGATTACCATGTGTGTTCTTTTGTGATTGGGATACCTCACTCCATCCATTTGCCTAAGAATTTCATGAATTCATTGTTTTAAATAGCTGAGTAGTACTCCATTGTGTAAATGTATCACATAGTCACATTTAATGTGACTTCTGTTGTTTTCTAATAAAAATAAAAATATATGCTATCCTGTTTCATCTTAAAAAATAATGAAATCAGCTAACAAAACCACATTACCCTTAGGAGTATTTTTCATGTTTAACGGGAAAGTGGAATTAGATGAAGATTATTCTTGATTGTGGTCTGGATTCTTCTCTTCCCCTCTGGAGTGCTTTCCTTCTCAAAGCTCCTGTCAGTGTATCATCCCCATAGAGCCTCACAGGGAAGGGTGGGGGTGCTGTGCTGAGCACTGGGGCCTTTATTGGGAGAAGGCCAGGAGGTCTTAGGCAGGCTGAGTGACTGGCTTTGCAATCTGCTCTCAAGCCATCCTGGAGGAGGTGGGGACTGGCCTGCTTTCCCTTTCACCCTGTCTGTTTTTAAGCTGCCAGCTGCTCCTCTCATGAATGAGTTTTCTTCTGGCTTCAGTCCCATGGCTTTGCTTTCCCAATATTATTGTGCTGGGCCAGCTGGCCAGCAGGACTGGTTTTTAGGACTATGGAGCATTTAGGTCACACAAGGGTTAAGCATCATGGAAAAGACAAAAGCAAAGTTCGAAGGTCACCAAAAATCAATCAATCAATCAATCAATCAATAAATAAATATTAAGAGATCAGGGCAAGGGTCAAAAGACATCACCTTGCTGAATGTCTACAGTCTGAGCTGGGGGTCAGGCGAGGTGACCTGGCAAATTCCTGCGGTTAAACCTTCAATTCCTAGGGTGGCATGGAGAGCCCAGGGGTTCCTGTAAGAGCTGGACAGACTTTGGCCTCTGCTTTTGAAGAGTTTGAAATGTATATCAGTTATATGACACAGGCGACTCAAGGAAGGAAGGATTTATTTTGGCTTGCAGTTTTAGGGTACAGTCTGTCTATGAAAAAAGTACGACAGACACAATAGCAATATCTGTGGCAACAGGAGCATGAGGCAGCCAGTCACATGTCTTTGGTCAGGAAACAGGTAAAAGCTGGTTCTCATGTCACTTTCTCGTGTTCCCCCTTTCATTCAGTCTGTGACACCAACTCACAAGGTGGTGTCACCCATATGCAGGATATGTTTTTGCTCCTTATATAGTCTTCCCTAGAAATCCCTTCACAAATGCAGATGTGTGATCTTCAATCCAGTCAAGACGATAGTGAAGAGTAACCTTGGAATTGAGTTAGTCACATATGCAGCCCTGACACAGCCTCCGAGGGGTACTGGAGCGCCAGAAGATTCTGGAACCCTTGTGCAGCTGTGTTTAGTAGCTGGACTGCTTGGTGTTCATAAGTTTGGTGTATTCAAGTGGTGGCAGTTGACCCAGAATTAAAGATGATCTCTGAGAATCTCCAGATACCCCAAGACCCTGGATGGCATCCACTTCTAAAGACAAAGGACTTCTGTGGGCTGAGGATGAGACTGGGAAGTGCCAAGCTGTGATTCAGAACACTGTCCTTCAATTGCCCTGTGGCTTTGGGCTAGTTACTTAATCTCTCTGAGCCCCGGTTTCTTCCTACATAGAAGGAAATATTTACAGTATTCTTTGGCGTGGCTGTGAAGTAATGTAACCTAAGGAATTGAGAAGGCAGTGCTGGGAGCACGCTAAGTGAAATTAACTTGAAAAGCTAGTTAGAGCAAACCCAGCATCCCTCTTTTCAGGTGAAAGGTCAAGACTGCACAGCGGGTTCCAGAGAACCTGTAGGTGCTGGGCACTAATCCAGCAATTGCTGATTGTGAGCAATTTCTTTCCAGAGATATGTTGGGTGAAGAGAGAGGTGCCATTTATAAGATCTGATGCCGTTTAAATATTTCAATAATTGAATATGGCTTCATTCTACCTGAATAATGATTACATTTTAAAATATTAGCAAACACTCATTATGAATTAATATAAGTGAAGATGCCCACAAGCTAGATTTCTATCTCAAAGCTCACGTCAGTGGATCACCCCCATAGAGCCTCACAGTGAGGGGAGGTTGTGTGAAAGATTTGTTGTTTTTTTTTAAGCTAGATTATTTTCTCTTTTTATTAAAGTTTATTCTTTGTGTGTACATATGTGTACCACGTTTGTGCCTAGTGCCTGTGGAGGCCAGATAAGAGCGTAAGATCCTCCGGAACTGGAGTTACAGACGGTTCTAAGTCCTCTGCAAGACCATAAGAGATATTATTTTCTCTCCAGCATACCCTTGAATGAAAAATGAAGACACGGCAGCTCCTAGGTATGATTGAAGAGAGGGTTTATTGCAGATATAAGGGACAGAACAGCCAGAGGCATCTGGAAGGGTCCAGAATGAAGAGACTGTTTGAGGTCACGAGAGTGAGGAAGAGGTAGGAAGAGGAGGAGAAAAAAAACGGCCCAGGAACCAAGAGCAACGGGAGAGCACTTAGCCAAAATGAAAAGAGAAGCTGGGGAGGGGAAGGAAGCTCAGGGCTGGAAAGGTTTAGAGTATGGGGTGGGGTGTGCTGTCCAGGATGTGTCTCAAACAGGGGCTTGATATAGGGACAGAGGAAGACTGCTGGCTGGCATTGGCTTTGGTATTTGAAATACGCATCTCAGCCATTTGTCTTGAATTTCTTTGACACTTAACAACCCTATCTTCTATATTAACTTTTTCTGTTTGTTTATTTGTTTGCTTAAGGCAATGTCTCACTGTGTATCCCTGGCTGGCCTGCAATTTACAGAGATCTGCCTGCATCCACTCCCTAAGTGATGGGATTAAAGGCATGCATCAACATGCCCAGCTCTTACTAACCTCTAAGATAAAAATCCCAGCAAGCACACAGGAAAGTGAAGGCCCACAAGTGTCACAGTTGAATTCCAGATGTTCAGATGGGCGGTACTCAGGGACCTTGGAGACAACTGCTTCCAAATTAGCCAGAGCTCCCAGTGCCAGCTGGCTGGGCTTCCTTGTCATACTGCAGTTATCAGGCAGCTGTTTCTGGGGTTGGAGTAGGAGAGTGAGAGCTGAGGAAAGACCCCAGAGCTGTGCTGCCAAATCAGGAGTTCTATATTGCTGTGTTATGTACTGTGGTCTGAATGTCTGTGTCCCCTCAAATTCATAGATTGGAACTTGACACCACCTGAAAAGGATGTTCTAGATTGGCAGAAAACAAAACAAAACAAAACAAAACAAAACAAAACAAAACAAAACAAAACAAAACAAAACAAAACAAAACTGGAAGTCAACCATGGGTACAAGCTGATAGCCCTGTGTTCTGTTCTATAGATACCTCTCGCATCTGTAGTCTGCTGGAGACAGCTTGTTAGTATTCTGTCTAAACTCCACCTCCACAGTTACCTGGCAATGGCCAGGTATGCTCTTCCCCACAGTTACCTGGCAACAGCCATGTAGGCCTGGCCCACTATAAAAGGGGCTGCTTGCCCTCTCCTCCTTTGATCTCTTGATCTCTTGCCTCTAGCTTCTCTGTCCCTTTGCCCCTCCCCCTTCCCTTCCCCCTCTCCCCC
>JANHMN010000031.1:1276834-1289475 GCA_030674055.1 Rhabdomys pumilio | reverse complement strand
CTCTCTCTCTCTCTCTCTCTCTCTCTCTCTCTCTCTCTCTCTGTCTCCTCTCTGCCTCTACTACCCTCCTGGCTCCCCTCCCCATGCTCTGAATAAATTCCATTCTATGCTATACTGTGTGTGACTGGTCCCTCGGGGGAAGAGATGCCTCTGCATGGGCCCGCTGAGACATCCCCTTCCCCCATAGGGCTCCACACACCCCCACAGAACATACTCTCTTTCTCTTTATTTTTTTTATAAACACATCACAATTCGCTCTTTTTTCTTTTTCTCTCTTATTTGAAACATTTTTTATTGTTTATTTTATTTATTGACATTTCAAATGTTATCCCCCTCTTCCCAGTTTCCCCTCCACAAACCCCCTATCCCTTCCTGCCTCCTCCTCTATGAGGGTGCTCTCCACTGGCCCAGCGCCTTAGCATTCCCCTACTCGGGATCATGGCACTTCCACAGGACCAAGGGCCTCTCACCTCAGTGATGCCTGACAAGGCCATCCTCTGTTACATATCCAGCTGGAGCCATAGGTCCCCCCATATGTACTCTTTGGTTGGTGGTTTAGTCCTTGGGAGCTCTAGGGGTTCTGATTGGTTGATACTGTTTTTCTTCTTATGGGGCTGCAAACTGCTTCAGCTCATTCATTTCTTGCCTTAACTTCTCATTGGGGTTCCTCTGCTCAGTCCGATGATTGACGGCGAGCATCTGCATCTGTAATGGTCAGGCTCTGGCAGAGCCTCTCAGGAGACAGCTATATCAGGCTCCTGTCAGCAAGCACTTCTTGGCATCAGCAGTAGTGTCTGGGTTTGGTGTCTGCAGATGGATGGATCCCCAGTCTCTGACCTTTCCTTCAGTCTCTGCTCCACTCTGCCCTAGCACTTCCTTTTGACAGGAGGAATTCTGGATTAATATTTTTGAGGTGGGTGGATGGCCTCATCCCCCAGCTGGGAGCGTTGCCTATTCACTGGTTATGGTCTCAACAGGTTTTCTCTCCCCTTTGTTAGACATTTCGGCTAGTGCCCTTCCTTATGGGTCCTGGGAACCTCTTGGGTCCCTGGCATCTGGGACTTTCTATTGCCTCCTCCAGCTCCCCCTCCCCCACACTGCTACATACCTCCTTTTAAACCTCTGTACTTCTCCCCCATTTCCTCTCTTATCTGAACCAGCCCCCCTTTCTCTCCCCCTCCTCTCTCCCTCCCAGATTCCTCTTTTCCTCTACTTCCCGAGGTTATTCTCTTCTCCCTTCTGAGTAGGACTGTAGCACCCACACTTTGGTGTGGTCTTCTTTCTTCTTGGGTTTCAAATGGTTTGTGAGTTATATCATGGGTATTCTGAGCTTCTTTTTGGGTAATATCCCTTATCAGTGAGTACATACACTGTGTGTTGTTTTTGTTTGTTTGTTTGTTTTTGTTTTGTTTTTGGCGATTGGGTTACCTCACTCAGGATGATATTTTCTTTCTTTCTTTTTTCTTTTTTTTTTTTTTTTTGTTTTTTTTTGAGACAGGGTTTCTCTGTGTAGCTCTGGCTGTCCTGGAACTCACTCTGTAGACCAGGCTGGCCTTGAACTCAGAAATCCACCTGCCTCTGCCTCCCAAGTGCTGGGATTAAAGGCGTGCACCACCACCGCCTGGCTGGGATGATATTTTCATGTTCCATCCATTTGCCTGTGAATTTCATGAAGTCATTGTTTTTAATAGCTGAGTAGTACTCCATTGTGTAAATGTACCACATTTTCTGTATCCATTCCTCTGTTGAGGGGCATCTGGGTTCTTTCCAGCTTCTGGCAATAGCCAAATAAGACGGCTATGAACATAGTGGAGCATATGTCCTTGTTATTGAAAGAGTTAAAAATTTTTAAACCTTCCACAGATGGAGTCAAGAGTGCAGATCAGCTTGTTCTGTGCTCTGGGTCCTAGGAAACTAGCTATCCACAAGACAAAATAGATAAGATAGGAGTTCAGAGCTGAGAGTTTAGGTCAGCGTGCCCGTGCACCCTGGATACCAGGAACTGAACTGACCACAAGATAAATTGAATAGGGTTTGATTCTTAAGATAAGAAAGAGATATTTCCCCCGACCGTTTCTTGAACCTGTCACGGAAGCTGAACACTGAACAGGTACTTTCTATAGATACTTAATCATGATTCTCCCCCTCATCTCCCCTGGGTTTTGGGTTTTCCCTTTAAAAGCTCTCCCTCTTCTCTGGGGGGGGGGTCATACTTCATTGCTTGCCTTTGCGTAGGACAGGCTAGAAGTGCGGCCTCAATGCGTTGAATTAAACATACCTCTTGTTAATTGCATCAGGTTCGGTGTCTTGCAGTTATTGGGGTGGCTGTGAATTCCCGAGAACAGGGAGGGAGTTCCTCCCTTTCTGGCGGGCCTTACATTATATGTTGGAGCATCTTTTGGGTATATGCCCAGGAGTGGTATAGCTGGGTCCTCAGTACTATTTCAGTTTTCTGAGGAACCGCCAGACTGCTTTTCATAGTGGTTGTACCAGCTTGCAATCCCACCAGCAATAGAGGAGTGTTCTTTCTCCACATCCTTGCCACCAACTGCTGTCACTTGAGTTTTTGATCTTAGCCATTCTGAATGATGTGAGGTGGAATCTCAGGATTTTGATTTTCATTTTCCTGATAACTAAGATGCTGAATATTTCTTTAAGTGCTTCTCAGCCATTTGGGATTCCTCAGTTGAGAATTCTTTATCTCTGTTTCCCATTTTTAATAGGGTTATTTGGTTCTGTGGAGTCTAACTTCTTGAGTTCTTTGTATATTTTGGATGTTAGTCCTCTATCCAATGTAGGATTGGTAAAGATCTTTCTCCAATGTATAGGTTGCTGTTTTGTCCTATTGACAGTGTCCTTCGCCTTACAGAAGCCTTGCAATTTTATGAGGTTCCATTTGTCAATTCTTGATCTTTTATTGGGGAATTGAGTCCATTGATGTTGAGAGATATTAAGGACCAATGATTGTTCCTTCTTATTATTTTTGTTGTTAGAGGTAGAATTATGCTTGTGTGGTTCTCTTCTTTTGGGTTTGTCCTAAGATTAGTTTCTTGCTTTTTCTTGGGTGTAGTTTCCCTCCTTGTATTGGAGTTATCCTCTGTAGGGCTGGATTGGTGGAAAGATATTGTTTAAATTTGGTTTTGTCATGGATTATCTTGGTTTTTTGCTCTACGGTTGAGAGTTTTGCTGGGTATAGCACCTTAGGCTGGTGTTTTTGGTCTCTTAGGGTCTGTATGATATCTGCCCAAGATATTCTGGCTTTTAGAGTGTCTATTGAGAAGTCTGCTGTAATTCTGATGGGTCTCCTTTTTTTTTTTATGTTACCTATTTCCTTTACCGCTTTCAATAATTATTTGTTTGTTCTGTGCCTTTGGTGTTTTAATTATTATTTGTTGGAGGGAATTTTTTTGTGATCCTGTCTGTTTGGTGTTCTGCAGGCTTTTTATGTTTATGGGCATCTCTTTCTTTAGTTTAGGGAAGTTTTCTTCTATAATTTTTTTGAAGATATTTCCTGGCCCTTTGAGTTGGAAATCTTTACTCTCTTCTATACCTATAATTCTTAGGTTTAGTCTTTTCATTTTGTACTGGATTTCTTGAATGTTTTGAGTCAGGAACTTTTCGCTTTTTGTATTTTCTTTGACTGTTGTGTCAATGTCTTCTATGGTATCTTCTACACCTGAGATTCTCTCTTCTATCTCTCTGTTGTTGATGCTTGCATCTAAGACTCCTGATGTCTTTCCTAGGTTTTGTATCTCCAGGGTTGTGATTTTTAAAGTTTTTTTTTGTTATTTTTCAATTTTTTTTATTTATATTTTTAGATCCTGGATGGTTTTGTTCAATTTCTTCACATGTTTGTTTGTGTTTTCCTGTATTTCTTTAGGGGAATGATTTATGTCCTCCTTAAAGTCTTCTATCATCATCATGAAATGTGAGTTTAAATCAGAACCTTGCTTTTCTGGTGTGTTGAGGTATCCAGGACTCTCTGTGGTGAAAGAACTGAGTTCTGATGATGGCTAGTAGACTTGGTTTCTGTTGCTTATGTTCTTGCACTTGCCTCTTGCCATCTGTTTCTTTCTAGTGTTAGTTAGCCTTGCTGTCTCTGACTGTACCATGTCCCTCCTGTTAGCCTGTGAGTCTGTGATCTTAGGTATGTCAGCACTCCTAAGAGACTAGCTTTTTCTGGGTGGGATTTGGGTGTGGAGAGCTGTGACTCAGAGTCAGCTCCAGGGAGTAGATGAAAACTGGAGACAGTGCTCTTGTGCTAGGAAAAATTCTAAAGTCTCTCTAGATACCTCATGGTGTTTTTCTGATTAAAGTCAAAAAAGCTGCTAGAAAAAATTCTAAAAGAGCAGTGTTCACTCTCCAAGAGTTCTCTCTGGGTATCTCTCTCTTGCAGATTAAAGCTCAGTCTTTTATTTACACATCAATTCAGTCATTTACTCCATCTTCCCTTTTGATTATCCCATGATTCAGCATTTTATGACATTAGCCCCTTTATTCTTTGAAAAAGAGAGTAGTTTTTTTTTTTCTAAATACTGCAAATGAATTCAGAGATCTGCCTACCCTAGTAAGCACAGACATTAAGTTGGCTGGGAGAGATCCTGTCCTGAGATTACCATTCCAACCATGCCTGGACCTACATTTGCTCTGTCTCAGGCTGACCTTAAACTCTGCCTGCCTTTGTATCTTTCTGACAAGCTAGCTTACTCATGCAGTTGCCTTTATTTTTGTAGGTCTGTAAAGCCTCTCATACAATTCATATTGCATCCTTATATTTAGCATAGTTATATAATTTTTGAACTCATGATTTTAGAGTTCTTTCCCACAGCCTTAAGGGCTGTCCTGAAGGCCACAGCATTTACAATTTTTGCTGAGGAACATAGACACACCCTTAGCTCCTTGACTCAGGCTGTTTCTAATTATGGAGTCATTAACTTTGGCAGGGAGAATATTTCTCAAAGGAGGAACGTGAAGTGAAATATATACATTATTATACAAACAAACCTTATGCACAGCAACTGTCAACACGGGTAAATGCCTACATCTTGCTGACTCTACTCCAGGGGCATATAACTGTATCACATCCTTACTTCCAAGGCCATGAAGGATTATACAGTGGGGAATGTCTACACCTACCCTGAAAAGTTATCCACCAAGACCAGGAGGTATCTAATGTATTTTACTGTACACATGTGGGTAAAATCAAGTTGCCTGTTGGTTCTGAGGAGACAGCCTCTGACCTAGTGAGTAGAA
Organism: Rhabdomys pumilio; assembly: GCA_030674055.1. NCBI lineage: Eukaryota > Metazoa > Chordata > Mammalia > Rodentia > Muridae > Rhabdomys > Rhabdomys pumilio. The sequence continues at coordinate 1,284,222 of JANHMN010000031.1, read as the reverse complement.
GGGGGTCTGCAATGGAGTTGGCGTCTGACATTTGAGAGATTTTACAAAAGGCAGCATTAGCCCTTAAAAAAGAGAAATCCTCAGGGGGTGGGCCTTTATGAAGGCTTGGCTATTAGGATGAAAGAGATGGTTGCAGACAGGATAGAATTTGTTGAGTGTTAGGGGGTGATAAAATGTGGGTTGTGATGCAAGGATTTCCTGTGATGGATGAGACAGATCCAGACCTACAAGGGTTGCGGCTCTAGCCACCTTGTTGGCTCGGTTATTTCCCACAGAGATGATGAAATTGTTGGCCTGTTGGGATTGGCAGTGGGAAATTCCAATAGCCATGGGTAGATGGGAGCTTTTAGCATGGCCATAATTTGTCTGAGTTGGTTATTAAACCTCCTTTGTTGTAAGTCAGTGCTCTTTCCAGATGGCAGTGTGGGGCAGGAATATATGAAAGGCATATTTGCTGCCTGTGTAGACATTTAAGCATTGTCCTTGTGCTAATTGGAAGGTATGAGTGAGAACTATTACTTCAGCCTGTTGATTAGTGATGTGGGCAGGGAGAGCCTGTGTCTCAATCACCTCAGTATCTGATACATTGTCATAGCCTGTGTTTTAGGGCCCCCTCATGTGAAAAGAAGCTACCATCTGTATACCAGATGTAGAAGGCCTGAGGCAATGTGCTCTCCATTGTGTGAGAGGTATGGGTCAGTAGAATGAAATGATGAGTAGTCTGTGTTGGTCAGGGATGATTTGAGATGTTGAAGGGTTGGCATGACTGGAAAATAAATGTGACATCTCTTTTAGTATCATCTGGAAAGACAGAACCCAGGAGGAAGGTAGAGTTTGTAAGCCTTTATATGTTAGGAAGTAAGACTTCCTAACATATAAAGAGGGAGGAGGAGGAGGAGGGAGGGAGGAGACAATAGTGATAGGAGACCCAAAAATTAGTTTTTTTTTTTTAATTTTATTCATGAATAAGAAGCTTGGCAATTACGAATGTGCATATGCAGGGTGCCTATTTTTGCATGGTAATGCCTAATTTTTTTTTAACAGGTATGCCATGGGTGCAAAGGAGGATCCCAAAGAGTCATCTAGAACCCTGTGAGCATATCCCTCTTTTTCTCAGGGGGGATTGTGCCCTCCCCTCAGCCTTGAGCAAGTCTGAAAGACCTTGTTTGCTACAATATACCCAAAATAATAGGACCCAGGTGGCATTACCCACCTTGGCTGCATTTACAGTCTGCTACAGAAACTTAGAAGAATAGACTGCCCTTTGAGCTTGCCTTGAGACACCTCCAACTGTGACTAAGGATGGGTTCCACTCACCTACCCCGGCTGAAGCAAGAAGGGGTTTGATGGTGGGGTTTTTTCTTTTAAATTGAGAGTTGAACATTAAACTTCAAGCCTTGATCAGAGAACTTTGTCTTGGCTTCCCCTTTTCTCACCCTCTGTTCGTTTCTTCATTTCCAGCCCCCCTTTCAGGTGAACCCTGATCAGTTGCCGCTGATGGCTACAATCCCAGAGTATAAGAAGCCAGCTATCCCTAGAAATGGTAAAATCCCCTCTTTGGTAGACAGGATCTTGGGCTGGATCATGTATTTTATGTCTGAGGTAATGGCTTTGGACATTGGGGAAATGTTTAATCCCAAGCATGTGACACAAAGGGTGGACAATTGGAGCTTATAGAGTGAAACTCTATAGCTCTGGATGCACAAGAGATTTAGAAGAACAGAGGTGTCAGTTTGACTAATTTGTGGGGATGGACTGCAGAGATGAAGGTCTTCTACATACTGTATAAGCTTAGATTTGAGGAAGGATAAAGAGAGTAAATCAAAGGCCAGGGCTTGGCTAAATAGATATGGGCTATCCTGGAACCCCTGGAGTGAGACAGTTCAGGTGAGTTGGGTAGAGAGTGTGGTATCAGGGTCAGTCCAGATGAAAGCAGAGACGTTTTGTGACTGGGTATCAAGGTAGAGAGAAGAAGGTGTCCTTGAAGTCTAGGACTGAGAAATGGGAGGTCCCTGAGGGGATGGTGAGAGGGAGAATGTAAGAGTTAGACATAAGAGGGTGGAGGGAGACCACTGAAGAGTTTACAAGCCAGAGATATTGAAACAGGCAGTAGGCCCCATTGGACTTTTTAACTGAAAGTATAGGGATGTTAAAGGGGGAAGTTATGGGGCAAAGTTTCTTAGAAGGTCAGAGATGATAGGTGTTAATCTTCTGAGACTGAGGCTCTGGTGCGAAAGCGGATACTAGGCTTGAGTGGTGTACCAGGTAGGGTTCTGTAATTAGATGACAACAGGGAATGATGTTTACCAACAAAGGGGTTCTGGATATCTCAGACTTGGGGGTCCACTTGGAAGGCTGGCAAAGCAAATGATGTATTAGAACCAGTAGGTTGAGTGTCTAGGAGAAGTAAGAGACAAGCTTCTGGTGAGCTTTGGGTCAGGTGAATGGGGGGAACAAAGGAGATTGAGTCTCCCAGTTTGGCTAGAAGATCCTTCCCAATAAGGGGATGGAACAGATTGGTACCACCAGAAAGGAATGGGTGAGAGGCATATCCCTGAAAATTCAATTGAGTGGTAGGGTCTGGTGAGGTTGGTAAGGCTGTCCTCCTAGCTCTTACAATAGGAAATTGAGAAAAAAGAGATGGTTCCTCACAACTCCATCAGGACCAGGTAAGTGGCCTCAGGATCCAGACAGGAGGAATTGGTATGGGTATGGGCCACCTTGACCCAGGCTTGTCTGTCAGAGATGATAGAGGTCAGGCTGGTGGGGCCTGGGATTCTTCAGTTGCCCATGGCAGGTCTATGAGGTCAGCTGAAGGGTGATCTGGGTCTAATGTCCTTGCAGGACAGTCAGTAGTTCAATGTCCCTCCTGATGGCACTTTGGACATGGCCATATTTTACTGTAAAGTTGGAAAGGTTTAGAAGTACCTTAAATTAGGCACTAGAAATTAGGGTTGGAAGTTCTCCAAAGGCATCCCAAGGTGTCAAAAAGACGGTGGCAGCCACCTCTGTGTAAATGCCGGGGGCAAGACAGCCACAAAGGCATATCCTGCAGGAGGACCTTATTGAAGACTGCCTGAGAGACCAAGGATTGCAGATGCAGACAATACCAGCCAATCAGGAACTGCTGTTTAGAAGAAATGTTTTCTTGTGGCCACTGGGGTGGAGGATACTAAAGGAGCTTTCAGCAGCATTCAGATGAGCTTGCTGTACTGTTTCTCATCTGCTCCTGGAGTCTGTGTTGTTGATTACATGCCACCTTCCTCCAAGCCTCAAGGGCAGGTGGGTTCAGGCAGTGAGCAGTCCAGGGCACAGGCAACATCTGGTGCCTAGCATGGTCGATGGACTGTTTCATAGTCCTTGTTTTGTGGCTGCTTGTGAACCTCCTTTCTGGGGGCTCAATTTTTGCCTGTTGCTGCAAGAACTGTATTTGTGGTTCAAACTGATCTGCTCCTTTTCTCCTCACGGTGCTGCTGTCACGCCCCGTCAGTTGTTTCTTTGCTGAGTTGTCCCCTTAGTGTTTTATGTTGTGGGTCCCAAGAATGTGAGCTCATGAACCTCATTTCTGTCTTCTTTGTCTTTTTTTGTCTGTTCTTGGTGTGAGGGTGAGTGTGCTGTGGCCATCTTTTCTGTCTTCTTTGTCTTTGTCAGCTCATTATCATCTTTGGTTTGGATTCATCCCACCTGGGCTGGTAGTACCAGGGCTCCTGAGCACCTTTTTCTTCCTGAGTCCCCATACTGCTGGACAAGATTGTGAAAATAAGCATAAGGGTCTGGAGAGGTGCAGGCTTTAAGGGCTTTAAAGGCAAATCAGCAACCTGGTTAAATTGAGTGTGCAGTCTAATAGCCCCACCAGTAAGAGGGACCCCTGCTCAGCCAGGAGTCTTTTGGACCTTGCTATGTTTCCTCACTTCTTGATGATGACTGTACATTTAGATGGTATACCAGTTAAAGGGTTGGCTGACACAGGGGAAGATGTCACTATAATATCAAAAAACGAATCACTGAGATTCCCTTATTGGAGATTCTGGTCTGGTCTCTCCATTATGGGAATTGGAGTCCAACAAGCCACAAAAATGACACCTGACCTGATCAGGGATCTTTTACACCTGTTGTGGCTGATGTTCCCCACAAGCTTCGGGAAAGAGATATTCTGGAAGACATGGATGCCGTCCTTACTATGGACAATTGTGTTTTTTTGATGTTGTTATGCAACATGACCAACTATACTGCACAGGTCACAAGGTCAGAATCACTGCCAATTCTAATGGCCACTGTCTACCCAGAACCAATTTATATCAAGGTACCTGAACCTATACCATTGGCCTGGATGTCTGAAGTCAATATCTGGGTGGATAAGTGGCCCATTTTGGAACCTATACTTTCTGCTCTCAAGGAACTGATTTTGAAACAATTAGATTTGGATCATTTGGAACCCTCAACCTGCAGACATAATACTCCCATTTTTGTTATTAAAAAGAAGTTATGGAAATATAGACTTTTACAGGATGTGAGAGCCATTATGAATACATGGGAAAAATGGGGACCACTCAAGCAAGACTGCCTTACCCTAGTGCTATCCTGCCCAAGTACCATGGGATGATCCTAGATATTAAAGATTATTTTTTTCCAGATACCTCTTGCTGCCCATATAGATGACATTTTGCCTTTACAGTATGGGAGCCTTATGTGAATAAATCAACTAAAAGATATCAGTGGACAGTCCTGCCTCAGGGCATGAAAAATAGCCTGACCATTTGTTAGTTATGTGTGGCTGAAGCCATACAGGGAGGCCCGAGTGATGCCCTTGTTGTCCATTTCATGGATGATATTTTGCTTGCACACCTTAGCCTGCCCAATCTTGAAAGGGTGTCCTCTCAATTGTTATGTAACGTAGAAAAACTCAACTTGAAGTTTCCTAAAAAGATTCAGAAAATTCCCCCATATGTCTTCCTGGGATTTTCTATTTCTGACAAGATTAAACCTCTGGCCTTCTCCATTGTGGCAAAAAAATTCTACTCCACTGTGGAACTACAATTGTGTGGCACTGTTAACTGGCTCAAACCTTTCCTGCTTATTTAAGACCATGAGATGAGGCACCTCTTTTCTCTCTTGGAGGGGCCTAATAGCTCCTCCACCAGGATTAAACAAACATCTGAGACTAACTTCTTAGCCTTAACTGCTTCAATGAGAAATGTCTCCTGACTTCCTGCTGTATGGGTTATCCAACAACAGCTATGCTGATGAGAGAATCAGCCATCATTTAGATGCCTATGGTAAATACCACTCACTCTGATGGCCCAGACTCAGTTATAATCCCTACACCAGGGAAAGAGGAATTTTGATATTATAGCTGCCATCATTGTGGCCATCATTGCAGGCACTGCTGAGGTGACAACAGCTGCTGTTGCCTTGACCCAGACAGCCACTACTACATAGGCTGTTAATGTTGTGGTCTCTAAGTCAGCTAAGGTGCTACAGGTGCAGGAAGGACTAATTCAACATCTTTATCAAGCCATCCACATTTTATAATGGACTGACTTACTGGCAGAAGAGTTGGCTCTTTTTTGGGACATGTCTTTATTGTCATGTGACCCCAGGTTTCACTCAATCTGCCTAACCCTACCAGGTACATAATGCCACTCCAGCCTGACAATAGTTGGCTCAATATCTTGATGGTACCTGGTCAGACAAGCTCCTTAACTGTTCTGTGCTGTTAAGGGAGAACATAGCCAACCTCAATGCGACCAGGGTATTTGTGCTCTCTCTAGATGCCAGCTTCTTGAGAAAAATGTAGGAAAATATTAAAAGACTGTTTGACTTCTTATGGATAGCCACTTATGCTATGAAGAGAGCAACACCAGGGGCTACACAGCCACAAAGGCATCTCCTGCAGGAGGACCTAATTGAAGACTGCCTGAGAGACCAAGAATTGCTGGTGCAGACAATGCGAGCCAACCATGAAACTGCTGTTTAGAAGAGATGCTTTCTTGGTACCAATGGGACATGGGTGGAGGGTATTAAAGAAGCTTGCAGCAGCATTCAGATGAGCTTGTTCAGTTGAGCTTGCTGCTCCCAGAGTCTGTCTCATTGATTCCGCACCACCTCACTTCCAATTCCCAGGCAGATGGGGTTGGACAGTAAGTAATCCAGGGCACAGGCAGCACCAAGGGGGAGCTAGACGGTATGAACAACATAGTTCCCAGAAGTGAAGAAGGGAGGCATATCCTAAGCCTGTTGTCGCGGGTATCCCCAGGATCCAGGGAAGACCAACCAGGGAAGACACAAACTGTTCATTGGGTTCTAAATGTAATTCTAGGATGGGGGGGTTGTCTTATACTCCTTTTACCTCCAAATAACTGTTGGGTGTTTCTACACCCTACACCTCTAGCCCATTTTAGCTCCTGAATAAACAACACAGAAAACTGGTATTAATAAGCTGCAAACTGGGCAGATTCTGAGTGATTTTAACCTGGCTAGGCTGCCTATTTCCCAGTCATGTGGTCCTTTACCTGTGGTCTGAGTCTTGCTCTGGCTTGCTCTGGTCCATGTTTGTTCTCATGGAAGCTCTCTCATCACAACCTCATGGCAAATCCTCCTGGTCCTTCCACAGTCTTTCCACCTCTCTCCTCCTCTCTCAGACTGGAAGTCCTGCCCTATCTTTTCTGCTCAGTTAACTGGCTGATCAGCTCTTTATTAACTAATCAGAGGTGATGGAAAACAATTTTTACATAACATTGAGACTGGAGAAGCTTGAACATGCCAATGTCCAGTTTGCAACCAGATCTTTGGGTATAGACATCAGCATCTGAATACACAGTGCACAAAGCCATCCCCTAACACTGGGTTATCTCTGCACTCAACAAGGGTTAGGACTAACATCCTCAGGAGACTCCATGCCTGGTACCAGGGCTTTCGAGTGTAGCCAAAAGGCAAAAACACTGACCTAAAAAACAAAGGCTCACCCAAGGGAAATGGTTGAAAGTAAAATAGGTGAAGAGGATCAACTGTAGCCTTAAAGACAGCAGCTAGGAGTGCCACTGCATTCAAGAAGGGTTCTGGACACTCAATGCTCCCTCGCTTGGACTTGGAAGCAATTACATCAACCAAAGGGGAAACTTACCATATTGAAACTGGTGGATTCAGTGCCCAGAGATCTGTGAGCTGGAAGGTGAGTCTGTGCATAATCAGAGATAAGGAATTGGGTTCCAGTGCAGTTCAGACCCTGAAAGGGAGCACAGGCACCAGGAAATCCTATCTGAGTCATGACACCAAGGTGTTTTGCGTTGAGGGCCAAGGAATGCCACACAATCACAACATGCAGCAGACTGTGTGATGGATTTACTATGTGTGGGGGGGCAGAGGTGGAGGTATGCAAAAGGCTGTCT
>JANHMN010000031.1:1266672-1276824 GCA_030674055.1 Rhabdomys pumilio | reverse complement strand
AGAGAGAGAGAGAGAGAGAGAGAGAGAGAGAGAGAGAGAGAGAGAAATAGGAGGCCATGATACTGTGGGCTTTATATAAGGAGTATGGAACATGTGTATAGTGAAAACATGTGACCATGGAGACTTGGCTGCTGGTGATGATGGGGCTGCTAGCACTGAGTCCCTAAAGGTGGGCTGGAGTGGGGAGCACCTGGCTCTGAAATGTGGGTGACTCTTGGTTTTCCAATACTATTTTCTTTCAAGTAATTATAACACACACACACACACACACACACACACACACACACACACACCATTTATTATTTTAAAACACATTTATTTATTTGTGTATGTGTTTATGTATACATGAATAGACTGATGTGTGTCAAGGTGTGTGTGTGTGTGAATGAATGTAGGTCACAAGACAACTTGCAGAAGTCATTTCTTTTCCAGCACATGGGTTGCAGGGGTAGAACTCAGGTTGGCAGCAAGCATCTGTACCCTCTGAGTCCTCTAATAATCCCTAAACCATGTATTTGCTGTTAAACAGTTGCCAAATAATTGAGTGTGATATGTATACGTATTCGTAATCCCAGCCATTGGGAGTTGGCAGCTTCTTTTCTCCTTCTAAATAAGTCAAAACATTGTAATTTACACCATAACTGTGGTTTATTCTATGTGGCTTAGTCTCTCAGAAGTCCTAGATTCAATCTGTTAGGTCTATAGTATTTTTTAAATTGTTAGTCCTCTTCAAGTCCTTTCCTTGTAAATATTCAGGAAGGCTAGTGGGATAGCTCAGGAGTAAAGAGCACTGCCTGCTGTTTCTGAGGACCCAGCTTTGATTCCCAGCACCCACACAATGGCCCACAGCTAATTGTAGCTTCATCGCAGAGGATCTGATGCCCTCTTCTGGCCTCCAGAGGCACTAGGCATGCACGTGCTAGACAGACATACAAGTGGAATAACACTCATACAAATAAAAATAAATACACAAAAATTTTAAAATATGTAAGAAATAAACAGGTCTGATTTTTTTCTAGACATGCCTGTCTATGGAGGCTTTGGTCAGTTTCTTCTAGGGAGCACTCACAGAGTGCTTAAAGACAGTCATAATTGTAGGCTGTCTTAAGCCTTCACTGACTTTGATAATAGCAGGAAGTACACGGCACTTTTTAACGTGACCTTGGCTCTGTCCAGGTTCCTTTTGTATTTTCACAAGCACCTGCCAAAGTTCACTCATTGTTAAACCGTGTTTTGGACAAAGTGAGGACCCCAGAATATCTCACTGAGGACAGGATGTAGTGATCCTTATAGATTCTATTGGTCTTTATTTTCTTGCGTTCTCAATACCACTTAAGAGTCCAGGCCTAAAATGTCACTGGAAATTGATATCCAGAAACACTATTGAGTAAAAATTAGAACATGATTGTGCCTAGGTACGGGTGAGGGAGAGCACAGCCAGAGGTATTTGGTGGGATCCAGACTGAACCAGGCCAGCAGAGTAGACCTGCTGGGGTAGGGGTGGAGTCAGAGAGGAAGAGAGAGGAACTAACCAAGAGGTCAAGAGCAGACCCGAGAGTGCCGAGAGAGCCTGTAGCCAAAATGGCTGAGATTATGTATGAAAGAAACTGGGGAAGGGACACAAAGCTCAGGGGCTGGAGAGGTTTAGGGTAGGGGGTGGGTCGGAGTGGGTGGGGAATGGGGTGGGTGAGGAAGAGCCAGGATGCTAACAGTGCCTGCAGTGCCGTTCGATACTGGGAGAACCTGGCCCATATCTGCTTTGATATGTTCAATAGGCACCTCAGCCATTTGTTCTGAGTGTCTTTGAAACAACAATGAGGTCTGTTTCAGTACTTGTTTTTATTAAGTATTTAGGTGTCATTGTATCCTCACATTAAATTTGCAATATAAGTTTTAGTGTCAACAATTTTTTCTAGAGCAGACACCTGTTCAGTGAAGCTACATAGCTTACCTATGTTTTCAGTTACCGAGGTGACAGTATAAGAGTTGAACCTTTATCCTAAATTCATTCTTTAATCTTATGGTTCACTATCCGTGCTTTGTTCCTTGAGTAGCAGAAAAGGAGACTGGAAAAAGCTTCAGCTCAATGTATCAAGGGGTGAGAAAACCAGTCATAACGATCTGCTCCCCCCTTCCCCTCCATATGATCTGCTCCCCCCACCCCATACAGAAGCCTGAAACTGCTTGGACCTGGGGCCTGGGTTAGGCTAATTCTACTTTTCTTGTCCCTAAGCTGAAGTGACTTCAGAGGACCTCTGTAGCTAGAGAGAGGCTCGATAGCAACACCAACTGGCCACATAGGTTCCCCCTGGAGGTCCCACCAACAGCTAGCTGGTCCTGCTCTCTCCTTGTTTAAGGAAAGCATTAGAATCCTGGTCCTACACCACCCTGCAAGATCTCAGTGCTTGTTCAGTAAAATGCACACAGGTCTATCAGCAGAGCTCTCTCCAATCCTAACATCACTGAGTAACGGAGGAGAGTCCTGGGTGTAGTCTCTCTGTGCGTGGAGGGGCTGTGTCTGACTCTGGAAACTGAAATGTCAGGAAGGGAAAACCTGTGAAGCCTTGGGTTCAATCTCCAGCACTGAAAAAAATCCAGCCAACCAAACAACAAAGATTCTGTCTGGAGCTTCTGGAGGTCCTTGAAATCCTAGACACTTTTGTATTTGTGTGCCTGCATGCATTTTTTTTTCTGGAGAAACCCCAATTATTATTAGTGGGGACCTTGGCCATAAACATTAAGAGTCATTATTTTGGGGTCAATTTGGGTAATGTTCTGTTGATAATATTAACTTGAACTAGTTGAGTTTATTTTTTCTAAGAGATTTATTCTCAAGTGTCTTGGGACTTGGCTAGCTTGTCAGGAAAAAGTTACACAGAGTGGAAATCATTGATTAACCAGTGGAAGTTTATGCTTGGGTTCAAGGCTGTTCTCTTGGTCAAGTTATGGAAGTGCCCTGAGCTTTACTCTTCTCTGCATGAACTTACACAATATTAGGCTAACTCCTTCATGGTGTGGGGTGATGAGTGCTACTTCCTGGCTTTGTGAGGATGAGGCAAGCTAATGAACACTGTGGATTAGCACCATGCAAGGCAAGCCGGTTTAGTGTTTGTTGTCTTCTTTCCTCCATTTGTCAGACAGACTGAGTCCTCCCATCTCAGCCATGTTTCCTCTTCTTGGACCGTTGGTCTCTTTGACTGAGGAGAGTGGAATCAAATCCACCATGTTGAAGAGCTACACACCCCGACTCCTGATTTGTTTTCTTAGATAAGATATAGTTTTTGTCCAGCTCAAGTGATCCTCATGCTTTGGCCCCTGGGCACCACAAACCTAATCAAAACAAACCAAAACAGTAACAGTATACCTACCAAACTACGTTCTCAATATCTTCTAGCACATGCCACATTGCTGCTCAGTCTATTTCTTTCCAATAGCATATAACCCCCAGATAAATGCATGCATATGGATTGTATACGTTAGAAATGGAATGTTCTTCCAAGTACCACCGCCTACCCCTCCTCACTTGGTAAGGAATACCTCTTAGCTAAAAAGTGGAGAAGTGATTCATCAGTCTACAATCATTTGAAGCATACCTTTTAAACAAACTTTGGTATAGATAGGCAAGTGTATTCCAGAAAGCTAGTGAATAGCAAATCTGAGATTAAGGTTCATCTAATCAAACTAGCTTGGCTTGCTGAATTATTTAATATTTACTTCTTTATATCTTCACTTACAATGTTACAGTAATTAGGTATTCCTGTACTGTCTTAAGTTTTATTTAGTCAGCACCTACAGCAACAGGTTTCATGATAATTTTCACGTGTACATCATTGTGCCTTGTTCATACTCAGCACCTAGGACACATCCTTTTCTTCTCACTGGTTCTTCCCTCCTCTCAGATAGTCCCCTTCAATCCCAAATATGGTGGAAAATCTATGCTATATCACCTCTCTCTCTCTCCACTTCCATCACCCCCTCCTTCCCCCAATATCTTCATAAGTTTATCACAGAGTCTGGAGAGATGGCTCAGAAATCAAGAGCACTTGCCACTGAGGGTTTGGTCCTCAGCACCCACATCAGCTCTTCTTCTGGCTTCCAAGGGCACCTGCACCCAAGTGGTACACACAAACTCACACAAGCACACACACACACTCACAAAGACACACACAAATGCACACAGACACACAAATTCCAACAAGCACCTACATGTACACATATGCACACACACAGAACATGTACAAACACATACACACACAGAATATGCCCACAAACAGACACACAAAACAAATGCACACACATAATGTTTGCAAATCTAAAAATCTTACATTTACTTGTTTGCTTATTGTGTGTATGTTTGTTGGGGTGTTGCTACAGTATGAGTGTGGAAGTCACTAGTTTTTTTTCCCAGTAGGTGAGATCTGGGAAGCAAACATAGGTTTGTCAGAGTTATCAGTTGTTTGTCCTTCCTTCCTTGAGAATGGTGTGATTATTCATTTGTCCATTTACTAATTGCATGATTCTTTTGGTGTTTGATTTTTGGAGTTCTTTATAAATTTTATATACTAATCCTCTGTCAGATGTTCATCTGGAAAAGATTTTCCCCCATTTTATAATCTGTCTCTTAAGCATGGTTATCTGCTTTGTTTGATATGCCGAAACCTTTTCATACCATGCATTCTCATTTCTTAGTTTTTGAGGCTACATTTTGAGATATTTGGGTCCTTTTCAGAAATTCTTTCCTGAACTTGGGTATGGAATCATGGTCAGCCTACTAGGAACTACATATCCCCTTAAGGAAAGTTTGCCCAGAGGTCATCAGCTGTCAGTAGCTCCGCAGTTAGTGGTGGGAGCTTGTAAACCCCTCCCTCCTTCATTCCGGAATGTTGACAGCCTTGGTTGTGCGAGGGTCCTTTGCAGTGAGTTCTTGTGTGCAATAGTTCTATCATGTCCAGAAGACTCTTTGCTCTGGTCCTTACTGACCTCTGGCTGCTGTCTGTACAGCTCAGTGGTGTTAAGTACACACATTGCTGCTTAATCAAGACTGCATCCATATCCAGAATTCTTTCATTGTCTTAATGAAAGAAACTCCCCATTAAACATTGACCTCCTCTCACCTCCATTTTCTCTTTTCTCAGGCTCTGGTAATCTCTTCCAGGTCTGTCACCAGAAATTTCTTGGCTAGTCCAGTCACCTCATGTAAGTGGAACAATGAAAAATATTTATTTTACTTGGCATAATGTTTGTAAGGTTCATTCACATTGTGATAAGTATCAGCATTTCACCCTTTTTAAAGGTTAAATAACATCTCATCAGATGGATAGCTCTTATTTTGTTCATGCATTTTTTTCCATGGACCTTTGAATGTTTATATAAATCAATAATGATGTTATGCCCTAAGGAACTATTGGCAGTTGAGAGTTAGAGTCAGGTTTCTCTAGGGTGTTTTCCTTGGTATATTGACCATGAAGCTCCAGTGGTCCACACTTCCCACATCCTGTGTATGTGAGCAGCACTTGACTGGGCTCAGTGGGTTATTAAAAAAAAAAACAAAAACAAAAACAGAACATGAAGCTGGGAAAACTGTGAATGGGTATTCAGTGAGGGAGCTGGGAGGATTTGAAGGGAGGAGTGGTGTCTGTGAAATGATTGAAATACACTGTATGTTCTTATGTTGTTTATACATTCTTCTCTCCATGGACCTTTGGGTTGTTCCCACCTTTTAGCTTTATAAATATTACTGTATGACATTATTTTATGCATATATGAAATTCTCAACAAATTAAAATGTCGTATTAAAAATATACTGCTGGTCTGTCCTCTAGACCCTGTCTTCAAGTAGGACAGACTCATACTTACACTTATTTTGGGTTACATCCATAGATTAACTCATCTGCTAATTAGGAACCCACGGCATGGAGACATAATATAACCAGCTTGAGGACATACAGATCACAAATTCTGAGCTCAAATCTGAATGCACGCAGCATTGTGCCTCCTGCTGTGTATTTAATTTTTCCATATTTCTGCCTTTCCAAACAGAGTGGGCACTCAATTCACCAACCAGGACTTGAGTTCATGTTTGAGAAACTTATATGGGACAGTTACAGTAAAAAACAAATATCTAAGGAAAAGGCAAGGAGCCCACTGGTTTCTGTGGTTTGTGAGGATTCTGTTACTTTTCCTGTATTTATATTATTTTTCTCTGGTCTACGAAGCATATGGAGGAGCTATCTGTCCATATCTGCAAGTATAATTCGAATTCCGTCATCACTTTCAAATTTCAAAGACTTGCTTCTACTATTTTAAGTCATGTGTGTGTGTGTGTGTGTGTGTGTGTGTGTGTGTGGTCATACGCACATGAATGTATGTGTCCAAGGAGGAGAGAGGCCTCCATCCCCTAGTTACACACAGTAGGTGGTTGTGAGCTGCCTGGTGTGGGTGCTGGGAACTGAACCTGGGTCTTCGGTGTCCTAGTTTGCTATCTATTGCTATGAGAAAATATCATGAGAAAATGGTTTATTTCAGTGTACAGCTTACAGCCTATCTGAGGGGAAGTCAGGACAGGAACCCAAGAAGGAACCTGGAGGCATGAACTGAAACAGAGGCCATCGAGGGATAGTGTTTACTTGCTCGCTCTGCTTTCTTATAGCATCTATGATTACCTGTCAAGGGATGGCACTACCTTCAGTGCCAGTCTGACAGACATGTTTTTCTCAGTTGAGGCTCCTCTTCCTGGCTCTGTCTAGGACTGTGTCCAGTTGACAAAAACAAACCAGCACATCCTATAAGAGCAGCTGTTCTCTCACCATGCAGCCATCTCTGCAGCTCTAATTCTCACATTTTTAATAAGTTTTTTTTTTAAATGAGCAAAGTAACGGGTTTCAGTATGGCATTTTTTTTTTAATCTTCCTTACACATTCCCTTCCCTGTCTTTGTGTTATGGCTATCCCTCCTCAGTAGCCCTTCTGCTCACATTTTATGTGTTTGATATTTTGGTTTTTATTTTTTATTTTTGAGACAGGGTCTTACATAGCCCCGGCTATCCTACACCTTGCTATAAAGGCCAGACTAACCCCAAACAACTAGGTACCTACTTAAATGCTACGCCATGCTTGCTCCTCTTTCTGTTTTTTTTTTTTTTCCCAGCCTGCTCCTAGAATTTCCTTTCCCACTCATTTGGTCCATTTTCTAGTTTTATGACCTATACAACCTCATTGTGTGTGTGTGTGTGTGTGTGTAAAATTAAAGTCTAGGATCTACATGCAGAAAAAGTTCTGCATCAGTATTTTTTGAATCTGTATTAGTTTCCTTAATCGAACAATAACCTCCATTCATTTTTTTGAAGTGTCAGTGCTTCACTTTTTTTACGGGTGACTAAAATCTCACCGTGTATATAAACCACATTTTCCTTATCCACCTTTCTGTTAATGAACACTGAGACTGCATCCATTTCATAGCTATTGTGAAGAGTGCAGCAGTGAACATGGACACATATGTGCCTCTGGGGTAGCATGCAGAGTCCTTTGGGTATGTGTATGTATGTGTGAGAGTGGTGTAGCTATGTGTGTGATAATCCTAGTTTTTCTTCTTTAAGAGACCTAATATGACTTCCACACTGTAAACCTGCTATTTAAAATGCAGGATTTTGCAGCCCTTAAGGGCTACTTAGTTGTAGAGTGTTAAACTTTTTGTTTATTGATTATGTGGTGATTCACTTCTATAGCACTACGATTTGGGAGGCAGAGGCAGTAGAATTATTGTGAATTGTAAGGCCAGCCTAGAATTGAGTTGATAAGCAAACCAAAACCACATACTGTTTCTAGAAACATAGCACTAGATGGCGGCACAGTCACGCTGTGAACCACCCAGCTGCTCTCAAACTGCAGCAGGAGCAGGACAGTGACGTCAGCTTTTTCTTTTCTCTTCTTTTCTTTCTTTCTTTTCTTTTCTTTTCTTTCTTTCTTTCTTTTTTTTTTTTTTACATCATTGAGGCAATTTCATTTATCACAGAAAGTATTTCAGTAACTCAGAGGGGCTCTCAAGCTTTGTTAGGCAGAGGACCTAAGAAGTATATAAGCCTTTTTTAAAACAAAATTTTAATTTTAGCTTTTATTTGTTTATTTTTATTTTGAGGCTAGGTTTCTCTGCTGTAGCCCTGGCTACTCTGGAACTGGCTCTGCAGACCAGACTGGCCTCTGAGATCCTCCTGCCTCTGCTTCTGCTGGGATTAAAGGCATGTGCCATCACTGTCCAGCAGTTTGTTTGCTTTCTACAAGGTTTTAATTAAAGCTGCTTTAAACAGTTTAGACATTTCTGCTTTGAAGGATGATGACTTTTTGTTGTTGTTAATTTGTATTTTGTTGTTTTTATTCTTTGAGACAGGATTTCATTCTATACTTATAGGCTAGCCTGTACCTTACTAAGTAGACCAGGCTGGCCTTGCATTTGAGGCAATTCTCCCAGGTGCTGAGATTGTGGGATGTGGGATGATGCCCAGCTGAATGGGCTGGAAGACAAGAACTGTGGCACAAACATGCTGACTTTCATCAGCAATGACACATTACGCACTCACTTTTGGAGTCTTTGACTTGCCAGCTTTGTTTGGCAAAGAATCAGTATTTAGTTCAAGCTGCAGATATAGCAGCCGGGTTAATTGTTGGAAAGTTCCTTTTGGTTAATGTCAGGAGAAATCCATGCTTAAGTCATTTGCGAAGTTAAGATTGATGTACCGGTCCTTTTAATATCTGAGCCTCTGGACCTATACAAAAATTTTTTGATTGAAATAATGAAATAGAATTTCTCCATTGTAAGAAAATCCATTATGATGATGGTGGTGGTGGTGCTGGTGGTAACGGGGCAGTGAAAGGGAAGGTATCAGATCACCAACATTTGATAGTTATAGGATGAATCCAAACAATTATATCAGTAACTTTGAGTTGATGGGACTAAAATACCTTAGTTATCACCTGCCAGGAAGGGTGACTTATCTGGGCTCATGGTTCTGAAGCTTTCGTGCATCATAGCAAGAAAGCATGGCGGTGGAACACGTGGCGGTGGAACACGTGGCGGTGGAACACGTGGCAGCAGGCATTCATACACTGAACTGGTGGGGAAGAGGACTGCTCCTTTCTTGACTTGCATCTGCCTACTTCCACATCCTTTCTGCTCATGCTGTCTGTGAACTTATTACACTCTTCTAGAAAGATAACAGAAAGCCATTATTCAGGAAATGGAAGCTGGCTATTCCCTGCAAGGAGCCAAAGTTTCAGGACATTGCGTTTGAAGGGCAAACAAACATTGTTTTCATTCAGGACACCAGTGAGCAAAATTACACCTGTAAGCCATAGTCACAGCCATGGTCAGAGCCGTGGTCACAACCATAGTCACAGCCAACAGTGAGACTGGAAAGGCAGCATACTGTGTCTCTCAGATTCAAACAGACACAACTGATCAGATACCCCTGAAAGTAGATTTGCAGATCTGATCCCCTTTTTTGGCTTCCAGGGCAAAAGGCATACATGAGATGCACAGACATGCATGCAGGCAAAACAACCATACATTTAAAATTAAAAATAAAAATAAATAAAAAATTTAAATACATGAGCCTGTGGAGGCCAGCAGAGTATGTCATCCCCTGGAACTAGCATCACAGGTAAACTGACTCATGGAATACTGGCAGCTGAACCCAAGCCTTCTGCTGAGGCTCTTAACTGCTGAACCACCTCTCCAGTCTCCACCAGTTTTTCCCAGTTTACTGGTTTTGTTTTTATTTCAAGTACACGAAGACAGATCTTATCATTGGCAACCTCCCAATAGTTTCTTCTCTGTCTTTGTCTTGCTTTTTGTTTTTTGTTATTTTATTTTTGTTTTTTGACACAAGATCTTACAAGATATTTGTAGTCTGGGCTGGCTTAGACTATCTCACTGTGTAGCCTAGGGTGGCCTCAAGTTTACGGCAATCCTCCTGTAAGGACTGAGCAGTCTGCAGGTTTCTCTGATTACAACTTGAATTGACTTTCTAAAAATGATCATCTTTTTTATGAGCCTAATATAATCAGTTGTTGATGTTTGTAACTGAGGTCTATTCATTCCCATACTTGTGGCAGTGTGAATGAATGAATTATATAAGGATGTGTGAATGAATGAATTATA
>JANHMN010000031.1:1190686-1266427 GCA_030674055.1 Rhabdomys pumilio | reverse complement strand
ATGTATGTATGTATGTGTGTATGTATGTATATATTCTTCTCTCATATATTACATCCTGACTACAATTTTCCTCCCTCCCCTCCCCCCAGTCTCTCCCTCTACCTCCCCTTTTCTCCAGATGCCCTGCCCCCATCTCCCCTCAGAAAAGAGCTGGCCTTCCAGGGACATCAACCAAATATGGCATAACAAGCTACAGTAAGACCAGACACATACTCTCATATCAAGGCTGGACAATGTAACTCAGTAAAAGGAAAAGGGTCCTAAAGGCAAGCAAAAGCATCGTGGGCAGCCTCCACTCCCACTGTTAGAACAGAATCTCACAGGAATTCACACCCAGAGGACCTAGGTCAGACTCATACAGGCTCCTTGACCTCTGCGAGCCCACTTGAGTCAATGTTAATTGACTCTACGGGTCATGTCCTTGACCTGTATGGCTTCTGCAATTCTTCCCCATCTCTCCTGCAGGACTCTTCCCCCTCCCCCATCTCCGCCTAATGTTTGACTGTGAGACTCTGTATGTGCTTCCATCAGTGCTAGCTGGTCTCTCTGAAGATGATTATGCTGGGCTCTGTTCCAGCACATCCTGAGGGCAGGATAAACTGTAGGTTGGAGGTTTTGTGGTAGTGTCTGGTTTTTTTTTTAATATGGATTCTAGGGGTTTAAAAAATTTATTTATTTTTACATAATTTGTGCATACATGATATGTGTACATATGAGTATGTGTTTGTGTGTGGGGGGGTATGTGTATTCCATGGCATGCTTGTGGAGGTCACAGGATAGTCTTGGGACCGGTCCTTTCCTTCCACCTTGTCTGAGGAAGGATCTCTCTAGTTTGCTGCTACTCTGTGTACTCCAGATTACCTGGCTTAGGAGATTCTGGAGGCACTTCTGTCTCTGCTTCCCATCTTACTCCTGGGATGTTGGGATTACAGGTATGTATTACAGTGTGTCTGGCTTTTCTGTGGGTTCTGATAATGTGAACTCAGGCTCAGGCTGGGTATCACCAGCCCTTTTACCCACTGAGCCATTTCTCCAGCTTCAGATGTTCAATAATCTCACCAGTGCTTGGTGCTGTTAGACTTTAAGTCTATACCAGTCAAACAGATATTATTATTTTTATACATGCAATTCATCTTTCTGATTAGTAATAGAGATGAGGAGTTTGCTTACTCAGGGTTGTCATGGGTAGGTCTCTGTTATGAGTGACAGGCTTGTATTAGCCTTTGCTCTCTGGACATGTCCCTTTCCATGGTGCAGCTGGTTTTAACCATATGTGTGCTCAGTCACTGCTTAGGCATAACATGGTAAATAGGGGTTTTTCCTTAAGAGTTCATTCAGAGGACACAGCTGATATTTTTATACACGTACCCCAAACCAGTTTCATTAAAATTGCCCCTTGCCTCCCATACCTGGATCTGTTCTGTACTGTTAGAATGGAAAATGACCACACCCATTGTTCTGTGTAGGGTATGTGTGCAGCTTTCTGTACATGAGGTACTTGTGTTGTGTGCATTGTCAGAATCTTCCAGATGCCCTTTTTATTTTCTTAGTGCATACAGTGTAGCTGCTTTATATTCAGCATCTGGCAATCCCATCTTCTAAACCTTGTGGGGCAATGCACCTGTTATTGGTTATTTCTACCAATTATTTCTTATGATTTATTGGTGTACTTAGTATTTTAAAATCATGAGTGCATATCTTGCTGAGACTAATTGGTAAAATTATGTTACAGGTAATTCTTTCCGTGTTCAGTATGCTTTATCACTGTGTCAAATACCTAAAATAAACAATTTAAAGATTCGTTCTGGGCTGTGGTTTCAGGGTATTTAGACTACAGTGAGCTGGGCTTCATTGTTTGCAGGTCATGGAAAGGCTCATGGCAGAAACCAAGGTGGAGGCGAGCTGCTTACCTCAGGAGGTTGAGAGCAAGGGGCTCAGAGATGTTTCCTGGAACAAGACCTTTTCCTGCAAGGCGCTCTGGCAGCAGCACACCTCCTGTGATAGTCCAGTCAGCCAGGAAACACAATTGTATCAATCCACTTTCTGGTTTGAAGATTTTTCCAGGGTCACCCGCAACCCTAAGGCTGTTATTTTCAAACTTCCCTCTCACCATGGGAACTTTGGGGTTAGCTCTCTACTCCCAGTGGTCCAAGGCTTACCTTCTAGTCCCTGCTCCGGTGCATAGATTTATCTTTGGCTTTTGCATTTGTCATAAGTCAGTCACATTTGGGTTTCAGCTGTTGTTTTCCTCTGCCTTTCTTTGTCTTTAGTGTTTTTCTTACTTCCTTGCAGGCTAAGCCATGTATTAAAAATAAACTCATGGTAATTTATTCAAGACTTAGTGGCATTTTACAAGGAAGGACTTTTTTTTTTAATTGTTCTCTCTCTCTCTCTGTCTGTCTCTGTCTCTGTCTCTATGTCTCTCTCTCTCTCTCTCTCTCTCTCTCTCTCTCTCTCTCTTTCTCTCTCTCTCTCTCTCTGGCTGAACTCAGATACTTAGTCTTGGCTGTTGTGTAATTTGACAAAGCATGTTTTCCTTTGCCGTGGCCTGTGTCGTGGCCTCTCACGACTTAGCTCTGAGATCATGCCACCGCTGGCTCCACTTCCATTCTGCGCGTTCTTTCTGAGAACTCCTGGAGCCACTGCTTGCACTCCACTGCCGACCGCCAACAACCACCCCGTTTCACCCAGCTCCCTTTAGCCCCATGAAATGAAAACATTGGAGACTTTTATATTTTAAAACTGACCAGATAATTCAAAGGCTGGGCAAACAATATTCTGCTCCATTCTCCTTAGCCTCCGCAGATTGCGGAGGTCACAAACTATCAGTGTCCCAAGAAACCTATATGCCTATATGTCTGTAACTTCTCATAGTGCGCTGCCCCCCTAGCCCCCCCCCCCCCAATCCGCAATCCTCTTCCTCCTTCTCTTCCTGTCCTGCCAGGAAATTCTGCCTTCTCTTTTGCCCAGTGATTGGTTTTTGTCGTCTTCATTTAGCCAATCAACAATTAGGGAAATAATTAGGGAAACTCCATTTACACTAGGCGGCAATGCCTTTAACTGCTATACTATCTTTATTGCTCTGATTTCTTCCTTCCTTCCTTCCTTCCTTCCTTCCTTCCTTCCTTCCTTCCTTCCTTTCTTTTCCTTCCTTTCTTTTCCTTCCTTCTTTCCTTTCTTTATTTTTTTTCTTTCCTTTTTAAGCTAGGGCCTTTTGTAGCCCAGGCTGGCCTCAGAGACTCTGTTTGGCCAAATGGCTTCTGATTCTCCCACCTCTACTAACCGCGTGCTAGAGTTATAGGTCTGCACAACAGAACCCAGGGCTAGTGCGCTTTCCTTACTGAGCTACATCCCCAGTGAGAGGAAGGATTTAAGAGTTTATCCTCAGAACCAAGAGTAATCTTTAAGAAAATGTAGAATAGTTTGTATTATTCTCCCATTTAGGATCCTCCAACAGCTTTCACTCACACATAGCATGAACTATCCCAGCCTCAAAGCTGCAGAGTTCATTCCTACTCAGCCTACGTAGGTCTCTATAGCTACTCGGCTGTGGCTTTTAGCGTGCTGAGTTTAGTCTTACCTTAGAGCCTTTAGACCTTGGGTTCATCCTGGCGGTCCAGTGCCAAGTTCTCACCGCTAAGCTCTCAATACCACTGAGCTCTCAATGCTGAGTTCTCACCTCAGAGCTCTCACCTTAAACGCAGCTCTCCTTCCAGTGCCCACATCACTCTATCATGCTACCCTGTTTTGATTTTTTTCAGGGCATTTCTTTGTGACAACCTTTTTCATTTATGCTCTAAATTCTATAGTAATGCAAAACCAGTGAGAGCAGGGGCTTTGTTTAGGGGCAGAGGGGTGCATCACTCTTTTCCTCTGCTTAGAATAGCTCTTGGTGCATATGACTGGCATTGAGTATTGGCTAGCTATTTATCCCCTTTAGACTGACAGGACTGGGCTCTTCAGAACTCCGTTGTTCCATGCTTTCCTGTTATTGTCCCAGCTTATCTGTTCTCATTAATCTCCTTATATGTAGGGCTTCTGGTTAGCCTGAACTCCCTATGACACACTGGTCTCAAATTCATAGACATGCCTACCTTCTGCCCTCCAAGTGCTGGGCTCAAATATGTATGCCACCACACCTGGCTTTCTTTCCCTTTTACCTTCCTTCTTCCTTCCTTTCTTCGTTCCTTCCTTCCCTCCCTCCTTCCTTCCTTCCTTCTTTTTTTGTTTTAAGATTTGTTTATTTTTATATGTATAGGATGTTCTGCCTATATGTATGTATGCCTGTTCACCTGGTACTTGTTGGGAGCCAGAAGACAGTGTCAGTTCCTTGGACCTGGAATTACAGATGATTGTGAGCTATTGTGTTGGTGTTGGGAACCCAACCTAGATTCCCTGGAAGAAGAGTCAATGCTCTTAACCACAGAGCCATCTCTCCAGCTCCCCGTACCCCCATGTGTGTCATATATAATAAATAGGAAGAGAAGGAATGAACATAGACTGATTACTTGTCAAGTGCTACATTATGAACCATTTTATATTCTCAAAATAATCTATGTAGCTGGATATTACTTATATCCATTTTGTAGATGAAAAAAAAAAACCTCCAAGGTTCAGAGTTTTACAGGATAGTATAATAAACAAGCACCTGGGATTGAAACACAACCAGATAATTTATGCCCCGAGTGAAGTGTTTCAGAGGAGCTGGCTGTTCTATTTGAGTAGCTCAGCTACTTACTTACTTGGCAATTTCACTAGACCCAGTGGAGGTATGTCTGTATTTGGGTAGAAGGGGGAGGCCTTGGAGATGATCATGCCCTGTACGCGAGGGTCCTGCGTAGCTAATCAGTGCCTGTTATTTGCAGCATCATGGGATGCAAGGAGAGTTTCTGATGGTAGTTATTTCAGTCAAACCAGTAATTCAACCTGGTTTGCTGGGTTCCATTTAAAATGTTCCTCGCAGGCTCATGTGTTCAAACGCATGGTCTTCAGCTGTTGCCACTGTGTGGAAGTTTGTGGAACGGAACTTTTAGGACATGGAGATTTGTGAGAGGAAGTGTACCATGAGGACAGGCAGTGGGGTTCTGCATTGTGGTTCCACTTCCTTTTTGCTCTCTGCCTCTTGACTGGACACAATGTGACCAGCAGTAGTCATGACTTTCTGCCCATGAATGACTGTGCCATTCCTAAACTGAAAGCAAAAATAAAACCTTTTCCCCTTAAGTTGCTGTTTGCCAAGTATTTGATCAAAGCAGTAAGAGAAATAAGTAATACGCTGGATCTCTGGGCAAAAAAGGAAAATGAATGTATACCATACCACCATTTTTTTTTATGTAACAAAATTTTATTTTTAGTTTTTACAGAAATTCAGATATTCCAACAAATTTCTTTACATTTCCTGGACCTTAAAAAAATTACACACAACTTTTGGACATAATAGAACAGAATGAGAAAAGGAGTCTTTTTTTTAAAGGTAAAAACATGTTTCTTGTACTTAACATTTAGTGGTTTACATGTGTGTTATCTCTGTACAAATGGTGTATCATCAATGATCCATCTTCATAGCACTGTGGTATGCTAAATTACAATCAGGGTTTATGGCAAAAACATAAAAGCATTTGCATGTGGAGAGGAAGTACCTTTTATTTTTTTGAAACATTACCGCTAACAATGTAGGACCGAGACAGAATCATAATTTACATGGATTAGAGGAACCTAATACCTTCTGATTTTAGTGTAGATATAGAGATAAATAAAAGGTGAATTTTTAAAAAGTTGTGTGTAATTAAATTTAGTAAGTAGGTTATTCTGAATGCCTTGGGACAACTACTACTTAAAGCAACAGATAGCCCCCACGATGACGAGCACTCTAACTGTAGAGGCTAAGCATTCCCTTAATTTAGTTCTTTGGGATAGCCTGAGTTTTCTTTCTGTGAACTGGGTTTTAGTTACGTGAGCACTTGAGTGTATTTGTAATGTACTTTTAGGCATTTGATTCGTGATCTTATGGGAGTATAAGAGAGGGCAACCCAGAGTCTCATGTTATCCTCCAGCTGATGCTCTAGTAGATGCTAATTTAACCCAATCCTGAGCCTGGGAGTGCAGGCATTCTATGTGTGAGTTTTTTTCTGCTCAGGTATAGAACATGAGCTGGCTTGCACTGAGCCCCCTTTATATGCATTTATACTCAGATAATGGGCTACTCTAATATCAAGTATTTCTCTGTTGTTGGACTTAGGCAGGGCATGTTACAAGAGCAAGGGTTGGGGGATCCTGGGAGAAAAAGATTCTTGAAAACAGCTGATTAGATGTTAACTACTTTCTAGTGCCAGCTAATCAAAAGGGAAAAATGAGAATTTTCAAAAGCAACATTAATAAACAAAAGGTAACTTACCTATCAAGTTCCTTTGACATATAAGTATATAGTTATTTACTTCTAAGGCTATTAAGTCTTTACTTATTTTGTTAGTACCTCTTACTATCATTTAGAAGTAGATTTAATGGAATAGTTTCTTTTAACAAAACAAAAATGAGTATATGTCAGTAAAGGAAATAAAGAATGTGGATTTCTAGTGATGTATAGAATGAGGAAATAGAAAACTCATATTTTAGATATCTATTTATAAAGTATATTAAATTCCTATGCATATACTAGGGAGAATTAGAAAAAGTGTTTATTTGATAGCAGCCTATATATTACATGAGAGAGCATCCAAGTGAAAATAAACTTTCTATATTGTTCAGAGCTCCTTGATGCTGTTTTGTCAATGACAGGGAAATCTATGTTGCTTGGAAACCTATGATGTCCCGATGTACTTCCTGTGATTCACAGTTTGGTGAAGTCATAGCACATGGCAGAAACATTTCCTTCATGATAAGTCACACACACAGATTAAACTGAACACACATTAGGTAAGAAGTTTGAAGGGCTAAGTCTCTTAATAACCACATGGTTGTAATTAATTGCACAGTGACATGAGTGGACAGTAGCAATGAGGGACATTCCTTAAGACACGACACTCCATGGGCCTCTTGGCTACTGAGGCAGGCATAGTCTAGAACTAACTGCCCTTTTATTTCATTTAATAACATTGAAAGATTAAAGCTTTTTATTGTTTTGTTTTCAGTTTGATTTAAAAAGGACATCTTATAAACCTTGGTACATATGTATTTTACATGTTAATTCTAGCATATTTGTATTCTTTCTTAACTATTTCCTGAATATGATTTTTATGGATGTTATCTGATCTCATCTAATGACAGTTTCCAATGAGCTGGTGTTTAATACGTGATCATAGCTCCTCCCAGAAGAACCACTCGAGTCTCTGTAGATCTAGAATCAGAAGGTGCTTTAAAGAGTGGAGGTTTCATTTCTGTGCATATTCGTCTCTGAACTCTGATCTCTCCCAAGCGTCTTCCTTCTTGGTGCTGATGTACAAAGCTGTTTGTTTAGCTGTTATTTGACTTGTTTTGTGCTCATTCTAGAGAATATTGGCTTAACAGAACTGTAGAGAGGAGAGAGAGAAAGGGTTGGGGGAAGAGAAAAAAACACATCATTTATTTTGTCAGCAAGATATTCACATATTAGTTATAGGAAAATAACACCACAGCTAGGCCTACAACTTGATAGAGGGTTTTCTTAGCATGCACTGGAGTGATGACATGTTTGTCACCTTAGTTCTTGGGAGGTAGAGGGAGGACGATAAAATTTCAAGGTCATCTGTAGGTTCATAGGGAGCTTGAGGCCAGCGCTGGTTGCATGAGACCGGACCTCAAAACTCATAACTAGACCTACAGTTAGCCCTTTTCTTGGGATGACCATCATGGACTTTGGTTCAAATATACTTTATAGAGTGGGAGTTTGGGACCATGAACTATCTGGCTGTAGTGTGGAAGACTTGGGCCAAAAGGCCACAGGCTCCCTGGTTTTGCAGCTCAGTACTTGAGAATATAAGATGAGCTTCTGGTTTCTGAGTGCTAGAAGTGCTGCTGAAAGGCTGTGTTATCATCTGAGGACTTTCTCCCTGACTTCTGCCACACTTAGATGATCAAATGTACCACTACAGGCACATTATGATCTTAATGAACTTGCCTCAGCAAGACATTTTAGTTATTTTAATGTGCCCAGAGAATGCAGAGGATAATTGAAATATGTTCATGTTATACTGATGATTTGTCTGTAATGATTTTGTGAGATGAGTCATGCTGGCAGAAACTCCACAGAAGGGAACGCTGTCTCTAGACATTGTTAAAATTACACAAGGAATGGTGTATCTTATACAGTGCTGTAGACGTCCTGAACCTTGGATGGCCCGCTATGCCACCTAGTACAGAGCCCGGAAATTAGGTTTGTGGGTCCAGGGTTCTACTAGGTTTGAATGCTCCACTCTGAAAACATTTCTATTTAAAGTTCACACAGATGAGTGCCTGAGGTTTCCTGTTGGATTGTGCCAAGTACTAGCCAAGGATGACAGGAAAAACAAAACACAGAAAGCACCATATGGTAATAGGTGCTTATAAGAGGGTGCTTGGGGTTGGAGAAATGGCTCAGGAGTTAGAACACTGGTTGCTCTTAAACAGGACCAGGGTTTGATTCCCAGCATGGGCCACCATCTGTAACTCTAGTCCTAGAGGACTTGATATTCTCTTCTGGTTTCTATGGCACCAGACATGCATGTGATGTACAGACATATATGTAGGCAAAAATCAAATCAAAGCAAAAACAAAAACTCAAAACAAAACAAAAACCATACACATAAAATCAAAAAATATAGCTGGGTGGTGGTGGTGCACACCTTTAATCCCAGGACTTGGGAAGCAGAGTAAGTTCCAGACAGCCAGGGCTACACAGAGAAACCTGTCTCAAATTCTCCTCCTTCCCCAATGGTAAAAAGAAGCACATGGAAGAGAGGATGGCACACAGAAGTGCTCAGGGTTCTATTTGTGTGTGATGAAGAAGAGCAAGGAGATGCCTTTGATGGTCACAAAGACACCGACCACTATAGAGAAGCAGGCTTTCCTGTGAGGCATTTGTGAATAACTATGAACCAGAGCACGTTTGTTTCCTTTCCTTTAGCTCTAAGCTGCCCAGATTGGCTTTATGCTCATGGCACTGTGGGATGAAGCACATCCACAAGGTTATCAGGGAAGAAGTGTCTACTGCTGGGTTCAGGGTTCGATTGAATCTCAATGTGCCACACTGGGAGAAATGGGTGTTGGAAAGGCTTGAGATCAGCCCCTCAAGTAGGATGCTCATACTTAGGGAAGAAGAGAGCTACCCACAGAGCAGCCGTTGCTTTGTGAAGATCCTGAGCCTTCTTGTGGAAACAGAACATCTGTGGCTAATCTCACAAGAGCTGTGCCCATCTCTCCACTATCTGGGCCCATATCCCAAGGCAGGATCCTGGTCTGACAGATAGGCTCTGTCCTGACTGGGACAGATCACTGGTCCACAAGTCTTGGCTCTCCTTTTTCTTGGGGTCACCTGTGGCTTTCGGTCAGTAAAATCTCTGACTGGACCCCTCATTATAACCCCTCACTATAATTGATCACTCAAGTTTTATCTCCTGAATGATCTGTGTTTTTTTTACTGTATTGTTTTTTTATTGGATATTTTATTTATTTACAGTACAGATGTCATCCCCTTTCCCATTTCCCCTCCCTAGAACCCCCTATCCTATACCTCCTCTTCCTTTATGCTTTTATACCATTTTGATTACATGCATGTAATAAGGTCAGTTCTAGGTTGAGGGTCTAGCAATACAATAGATGCAAATAGTCAAGGAACAAGCAAGACAATAAACACAAATAGTCAAAGAAAAAGCAAGGCATTAAACCCAGTTACGTGAACATGCCTCTGATCACTGTTTCTAAAGGTTTATCAGGATGAACAAAGTATCTGAGCCTATTTCCCTGTCCTAGTCCAAGGTCATTTTCATGTCTGAAGCCTACTTCCGTGTTCTAGCCTAAAATTTAGAATCCTGTCTGAAATTACTTCTTTGTTCTGGCCTAATATTTAGATTCCTGTCTGAGATTACTTCTTTGTTGTTGCCTACAATTTAGACTCCTACCTGACATTACTTCTTTGTTCTAGTCTAATGTCAGATTCTTTCTTGAAGCCTACTTCCTTGTCCTTGGCCAATGTCATATTCCTGCCATGCAGCCCCTTTCCTTGTCCTTGGCCCATGTCAGCTTCTTGCCAAGCAGCCTCTCCCCATTTTTTATTTCGTTAACAGGACTGAGCCTGTCTTAGTTCATTCTGACAAGAATGCCTTTCTTACCTGTCATGGAATATGCATTATCAAAGGCAATGTATTTATGTCTTAGGTTGGTAAGGCTGTGCAGAATCTTACCTGTCCTTGGCTTACCAGCCTGTTAATTTAATAACTTTATCTGGGGGTCCATTTTCAGGTTTAAGCCATGTACTTTGGCTGCCAATGTGTAGATGTTGTTAAAGATAAGCTTTAACATGATGGACAGGAATAAAAGTATTCCCAGGACAAGAAGGGCTAGCCTGATCAAGCTATATATGGCATTCCTGAGGTTTGTCCAAAATGTAAATACTGAGCTCAGGCCATGGATAATTTTATCTGGATTATCTGCAGTGTTAAAGGTCAACAGAGCAGCACTCATTATGCAAATCACATTATGCAAAGTTAACACACCCAGAGAGGCGTTAGGATTATGCCAAATATTCTAAAGGTGTCTTTAAACTTTTTTCTAATTATAATGACAATCATTGTGAATTTCAAAAGTAACACTACTCCAATAATATTTGTCATGGCACTTGGGATGGCTCCTAACTCTTGAACCCTGAGCCTCCTTCAGATAATTTGAATGGGTTATAGAGCATCATTCATTGTTCCAGATATCTATATCAATCCTTTTGTATACTCAATACATTAGTAACATTTTTTGCTAGATGGTTAACAAAAATAGTTGTCTTAACTCCTTGTGCCAATGCTATTGCAGAAGCAGTGGTGCTAGCAATTAAAGGAATTAAAATGGTTATACCAGCAATAATCAAGCCTGCTACCCTCTTGCTTCTGCTTAAAGCCCAATTTACTTTCAAGCTTTTTTTTTTCTTCCAGAGAATCAAGGTTTTCTAATATTCAGGGCAGTGAGACAAAAGCTGGTTGATAAACTCCCATAACAGACATGCCAGGTTTCAACACACTAACATAATTGGAAATTATACAGTCAATGCAACTTACAATAAATGCTGCAGAAGAGACAAATCCAATTTTAGCTTGACAATTAAAAGAGCCTTAAAATATGTACTAACCCTTGTTTGAAATCCAGATCCTGTCCCAAATTATCTCTTGCTATCCTAATATCATAGTGAGCTACAGCTAGCTTCCAAATATGTTCCTGACAAAGTCTAGATCCAGTCTTCCAAAAATATACTGTTATTTTCCATATTGGATTGATTTCTAGACCAGTACACGATTGAGTCCTAATAGCTCGACACCTTTAAGAAGAATAAAAGAGACATAGTTTCTGTTTTTGATTCTTTATCCCATAAGGTCTAAAAACTTGAGGCAAGGCAGCTTGTCCCATCTGGGATATAGTTAAGCAAAGGTGGGTCAGGAACGTATGTCCAATATAGCTCCCCAGTCACCTTTGTCAGGGCACTCAGCAAGCTCATAGGTCGGCATCATTCTTTGTGTCAGCAACAGTATGTCTCACTAATCTTTTTAAAGTTCCATGGGCCTCTTCCACAATACCTTGTCCTTGAGGATTATATGAAATCCCCGTAATAACTTGTTGACAAAAAGTCTCAACTGCTCAACAACAATTGCCAGACCCATTATCTGTTTTTTTTTTTAAATTGGATATTTTATTTATTTACCTTTCAATGTTATATCCTCTCCCATTCCCTGGTAAAACTCCTTACCCTATCTCCCCTCCTCCTATTACTATGAGGATGTGCTCGCACCATCCTCCCATTCCTGTTTCCCTGCTCTCAAAATTCCCCAACACTAGGGAATCCAAATTTTTAGGCACCAAGGCCGTCCACTTCCACTGATGCCTGGCAAGGCCATCCTCAACTACCTATACAGGTGGAGCCATGAATCCCTCCCTTTGTGTTCTCAAGTTGGAGATTTTAGAATGGCTATTCCAGCTTGTTTCTTAGGACCATTTGCTTGAAAAATTGTTTTCCAGCTTTTTACTCTAAGATAGAGTCTGTCTTTGCCACTGAGGTGGGTTTCCTGTATGCAGCAAAATTCTGTGTCCTGTTTATGTATCCAGTCTATTAGCTTATGTCTTTTAATTGGGGAATTGAGTCCATTGATATTAAGAGATAGTAAGGAACAGTGATTGTTGTTTCCTGTTATCTTTGTTATTAGAGGTGGAATTATCTTTGTGTGGCTATCTTCTTTTGGATTTGTTGGAAGAGGATTACTTTCTTACTCTTTCTAGGGTATAATTTCCCTCCTTGTACTAGAGCTTTCCCGATATTATCCTTTGTAGTGCTGGGTTTGTGAGAAGATATTGTGTAAATTTGGTTTTGTTGTGGAATATCTTGGTTTCTCCATCTATGGTAATTGAGAGTTTTGCTGGGTATAGTAGCCTGGGCTGGCATTTATGTTCTCTTAGGGTCTGTATGACATCTGTCCAGGATCTTCTGGCTTTTATAGTATCTGGTGAGAAGTTTGGTGTAATTCTGATAGGTCTGCCTTTATATGTTACTTGGCCCTTTTCCCTTACTGCATTTAATATTCTTTCTTTGTTTTGTGCATTTGGTGTTTTGATTATTATGTGATGGTAGATATTTCTTTTCTGGTCTAGTCTATTTGGCGTTCTGTAGGCTTCTTGTATGTTTATAGGCATCTTGTTCTTTAGGTTAGGGAAGTTTACTTCTATAATTTTGTTGAAGATATTTATTGGCCCTTTAAGTTGGGAATCTTCACTCTCTTCTATACTTATTATCCTTAGGTTTGGTCTTCTCATTGTGTCCTGGATTTCCTGGATGTTTTGGGTTAAGAACTTTTTGAATTTTGGTTTTTTTTGACATTTGTGTCAATATTTTTTATGGTATCTTGTGCACCTGAGATTTTCTCTTTTATCTCTTGTATTCTGTTGGTGATGCTTGCATCTATGACTCCTGATTTCTTTTCTAGGTTTTCTATCTCCAGGGTAGTCTCCCTTTGTGACTTCTTTATTGTTTCTACTTCCATTTTTATGTCCATTTTATGGTTTTGTTCAATTCCTTCACCTGTTTGGTTGTGTTCTCTTGTAATTCTTTAAGGGATTTTTGTGTTTCCTCTTTAAATTCTTCTATCTGTTTACCTGTGTTCTCCTCAAATTCTTTGAGAGTGTTATTTATTTCCTTCTTAAAGTCCTCTATCATCATCATTAGAAGTGATTTTAAATCTGAATCTTGCTTTCCTACT
This sequence comes from Rhabdomys pumilio, assembly GCA_030674055.1. Lineage (NCBI taxonomy): Eukaryota > Metazoa > Chordata > Mammalia > Rodentia > Muridae > Rhabdomys > Rhabdomys pumilio. Next base: position 1,253,030 of record JANHMN010000031.1, on the reverse strand, counting down.
GATATGGGGAATTCAGGATGTTCTAGTGTGGGAGAACTAGGTTCTAATGATGCCAAGTACCCTGGGTTGGTTTCCTATGTTCTTGCACTTGCCTTTTGCCATCTGGATTTCCTTAGTGCTACTTGCCCTGTCTTTTACTGGAGCCTGTCCTTCCTATTGTCTTGGTTGTATCAGAACTGTGTGGGGTGGATGTTATTACTGGGGTTAGAACTTGGGCCCAAGATCTGCTCAGTGCTCAGGTGCAGATAGGAAGGAATCAGTGCTCTGGGCCAGGAGTGAATTCCTGGGTCCTAGTGGGTCCCAGTTACTCCTTGTTTGGGGTGGGTGTTCCGCTGTCTCCTTACCTAGGATACTGTTGGGGTTAGAACTCCTTGGAGGCCTGCTTCCTCTGGGTTTTGTGAGATTGGGGGCAGAGCTGCTGCTCGGCATCTGCTCAGTGCCCAGGCTCAGACCAGAAGGATCTGTTCTTTTTTTGTTTTTGTTTTTGTTTTTTTTGACTTTGATGCGTACTGGGTCTCCTCACCTATGGTATCAATGGGGAGCTGAAGAAGGAATGCGGAAATTGTGGCGTGAAGCCAGTGAGTGAGCTAGGTTCTGACTGGGACAAAGCAAGTTCCGTGCCAACATTTCAAAAGCAAGGAAACCCTCCACAGTTGGAAGGTTGGCTGTGTCAGTCAAGGGAAGGACTTCCTCATATTTTGCATATCAGGTGTTCTACTTGTCTATCCTTGGTCCCAGCCCTGCTTCTCTTTTCTGCACGCTACTTTTTACAAGGTTTTCTTAGAATATTTGCCTGCGTCTGAATTGTTAGACACTGCTATCTATGCCTGGTATCTTTTCTTCCTCGTGGACGATACCACGTGACAGATCTGTAGATCACTAGGATGAAAATAACCAAAACATTGGTTCCATTCGGGCTCAGAACATAAATACTCCCCACATCATATCAGGAGGCCACTTGGCTTTGGGAGTAATATTAAAAAATTATTACAAAAATATAAAAAAGTTATTACATTGCTTACATGGCATGCACATTGGACCATTTCCCCCTGAAAGCCAGGCAAGAGCTGGCTCTTCATACAGACTTGTGAAGGGCATAGGCAGAAGGGGCTAATGAAAGGCAAGGCTTTCCTCTCCTCTTGTGGTCATCCCTTTCTGTCTTAAGAGGATGAGCTATCAGGGCAGTTTGCAGAATTACACAGAGGCTTCAGTATGGCTACACTGTTAGCACTGCCAGGTAAAACATTTTGCTCTTTTCAAAATTGTTGCTAACATTTTTTCATGCACCATGGATATTTCCCATCAGAAAGGTAATTCAACAGATGTCACATTTTCCCAGGTTGGTATAGAGCAGAGCTGAAGAAATAAGTTATTCAAGCTGCTTCGGATCTTGGTTCAGTCGGGTTTGACCTTGTAGCATGTCATGGGCTCCGAGTTGCTCATGTTTCATTGCCAGGAGGCTCTATGCAAGTCCTTTCTGAAGTTGTCATTTGGATCACAGTTCAGGACAGCACATAGTACAATAGTCCCAACCACTAAATGATACTTTGTTGTATTTTCTATGTGCTTACTGATGTTGAAGTCTCCTAGGTTGGTTTCTGCCAATTGTTCCTATCTAAGCTACACAAGAAGGGTCTGGAGTCCCCTCAGTCAGGACAGCTAGGAGTGGGGGGAGGGGGAAGCCACTGAGTAATGAGAGGCCAGGCTCTTTGGGGCAATGGCCAAGGAATTTCATTTTGAAAACGAGTAAGGGGGTGATCCCAACTGCTTTTTCTCATTGAATAAACATGTTTTGCCATTTTCTCCCACTCCGCTTGGAAGTGTGTTCACTTCTGACAGGGACCTGTGATTCCCTGCATCTCTGGGAGGTGAATTGCAGTCCCTTATGATTAGCAAGTATCTCACAAGTTTTCTCCTTTTCCTCTAGCTAATTTTGATCTGTCATCAAGGGCTTCTCTGCCCCCATCCCCCAGCTCTAAGCCAGTCCAAGCTTTAAGTACTTGCGGAACAAATAGAGGAAGCAAGAAGCAGAGGAATCGCGTTCCATCAATTAAGTCAGTGCTTCTCATACTTCAGTATGCCCCAGAATCACCTGAATATCCTGTATAACATGAAGGTTTGACTCTGGGGGTCTGGAGCAGGCTTGAGACCTCAGAGTGCCTGCTGAGAGACCTCCCAGCTGAAGCTGATGCTGGTGAACGCCATGCTCTAAGAAGGGAGGCATTAGACTTAACTCTGGGAGGGAGAAGGAGTTCTTCATTTTTGAAATCCCAACCTAATAAGGTGCTTGATATATAACAGGTGCTCAAAATGTATCCGTCAAGGTGGCACATGCCTGTAATTCTAGCGCTCTGGAGGCAGAGGCAAGCCGATCTCTGTGCGTGAGGCCAGCTTTGTCTACATGTGAGTTCCAGGCCAGCCAAGGCCACATAGTGAGAAACTTTCTCAAAATAAAAGAAAGTAACAACAACAACAACAACAACAACAACAACAAAAAACACCAATAAAGATATTTGTCAAATGCACAGGAAACTATGACAGTCTGGTAAGGAAAATCTTCAACAATTGGTAGGTCTAAGAGACCTCTTGCTCCAGAACTTTTGGGACTACTAATTCCTATAATTTCCTTCATATCATTAATGATCTAAGCCAATGGAGCAAAATGGTGGGGTGCTCTCTCATCCTAGGTCTACACAGAAGTCTATCTGCTTTTAACACTTTTACTCAGTGTGTATAGATAGGCATGGAAGAAATACCTAAGAATTGAAGAAATGTGCCAAAAGTGTACCCCGCCCTAGACATTCCCACAATATATCTTTCTTTCCCTAGGCTCATTTTTTTTTAAATTAAAAAATGATAGCATTTATATGTTTGTGGGGGTATGGAGTGGTATATGCCATGGCATGTGTGTAAAGGTCAGAGGGCAGCTTGTGGGAGTTAGTTCTCTCTTTTCCCATGTGAGTTCTGGGGGCTGAAAGCACAGCTATCAGGCTTGGAGTTAAAAGCCTTTACCCACCGAGCCACCCTAATAGCCTCATCATTTTAAAAATCTTAATTTTTCCTGCCCTTTTTTGTTTGTTTGTTTGTTGTCTCCTAGTTTTCATTGAACCTGATGTCCTGATGTCAGCACAGGCCGAGTAGGTACTAAAGTGGTCGTCTGGCCACCGTGGGAGACTTTATCTGGGAAGGGGCAGGTCTGCGACCCAGTGGCTATTCTGTAATGTGATGGGCAATTAGATCTGGATGCCAGGCACTGTATTTTCTCCTGTGACCTTTCTCACAAAGTAGCTCAGGAGAAGGACTTAACTCAGAAAGTTCCCTTTCTCTTCCCTCATCCACATTAAGGTTGTCTGTAGACTCTGTTAAAGTGAGACAACAGGTTTAGTTACTTGGTAGGCCTTCCCTTTGCATGCTGCATGAATGTGTTGAAGATTTGTGAGTCCAGATGCTGTTCACTGTCCAGTTTGGCCTCAAGTTATCCTATCTTTTTTATATAGGGAGGTCAAAAGGCTCTCCCTATGACCCCACAGGACAGGCTTAAGGCAGGGTGAGAGTGTTGAATCCTCAGCTTTTAGTGTGTGTTCAGATGATTAGTGGGTCCCACTCTGCGAACATTACAAAGCACTAGGTACTCGCTTGTCATCTTTGTAACCTGTTGCTGTCTCATCTGGTGGTTTAAACCACACACAACTTCACCATATTTATGCCCATTCTTCAGAAGTATAAGTAAAGGCAAACCCAAACTGGGTGTTATACACACCGAATCCAAATCTGAATTGGGTTTTGTTCTCACGAATCCATCTCTGCTGTCATTGACTAGTCAGCCTTACACACCTCCCTCTATGCATCCTTCCTGTCTGTAAGTGAGGCTACTGATTTCTATCATTTCTCTACTGTCTGTTCTACTCCTCTGGCCTAAATGTTCTTGTCATACATGCCCATTTTCATCTCATTCCTACCCCTCTGCAAGTGACACACACACACACTTTGGCCATTTCTCTACAATATTTTGTCTTTAATTGTATCCCCTGTGTGGGGAGCAGAACTCAAGATGGCGCCTGACTGAGTGCCAGATGCCCCTGGTATGTTGGTTCACCATTTCAGGAAGCCTGAGTGGCACGTAGGCTAGGCTTTACTGTGCATGCATTCTGCTTGTTCATCATTACGTGAGATCGGACCATGTGATGTATGAACTCAACACCAATCGAGAATGACTTCGTGGCAGGTTCTGATTGGTGAGGACACAGAGATTTAAGGGCTGGGAGCTAGAGCTGGGGGGGGGGGCTTTCGAGGTACTTCAAGGTTCCTGAATAAACCGTTTTAGGAAGGAGATTCCGTGTCCGTTGTCTTCTGTCTGCTGGTCAGTTCAGGAGGCAACACCCTTGGACAATGTATATTGATATTTCTGAACTTGTGTATCTGGTAGTTTTATTCAGTGTCTAGCTGCTGCCACCTCCTCCCGTTCTTCTTCTTCTCTTTGGAGAAATAAAATAAAATAGAAATATAAAAATTTAAATCCAGATTCTACATATGAGAGAGACTATGTGGTACTTGTCTCTCTTAAGTTTGGCTTATTTCATTTAACATGATTTTCATTTCTCTCCATTCTTCTGTAAGAATCAATGTTTCATTTTTCTTTACACCTCAAAATCCCTTGTGCATATAGTACATTTTCTTTATGAATTAATCTGTTGATGGACATCTAGGAGAGGCTAAGGCTAGCTGGTAACTTTCCTGGAGGTAGCCCACCATTTTTGTATGTCCTATGATGGCTCTGAGAGGCAAGGTCCCAAGAGACTTCACCTCAGGATTGCTTCCTGCAGCTCACATGCCTTTTCCCATCACTATTATATAGTCTAATGATTCCTAGGAGTTAGCCCACCCTATTGGACAGATTGTCTGCAGATCAACACAAAGATGAACTTTCATGAATTAATAATGTTTATTATTTTATTTCATGGATTAATGCTGTTATTATTAACTCAATTTGATTCAAATAATTTTAGGAAGAAAGTTTTTTAAGAGATAATTTTATTGTTTTTGCCAGAAGGATATAATAAAGTTAAATCAAGAATAAAATGTGCCCATTCCTCTTAATAGTAAGTAAGACTGTATAATAAGAAATACAACGAGTTTCATAATTACTCTAAAAAGAGAAATAGGCTTGGGACAAATTTGTGATCAGGAAAAAAATATTCATTCTAAGTCAGATCCAAGGATGAAATGTGTATTATAAAGCAAGGCCATGTGAAACTATTGCTTTGAACTTATAATGAGCTTTTGGAATGAAACACTGCTTTGAACTTATTATAGACATCCTTCTGTAACTCCCATTTTGTGTAACATTTTATCTATGAGGTAATTTTCTAAAGAACCTTTGTCTAAGAAGGTATAAACAGGCTAGAGAAAAGAATAAACTGGTGACTTGCAGGGCTCTGCCCTATTCATCCAAATATATGTGTGGCATTGGAGGCTCAGCATGATCCACCAAATGTATATATGTATATGTCTGCTTGTCTATATGTGTATGTGTATGCATGTAAGTATGCATGAACAATTATGGAGTTGATGAGAGAGGTGATCAGGCTCCATCGGAATGTGTCTGTGAGTGCATGAGTGCATGTCATCTTTCCAGCCCAACCAGTGCCTTTTAAAGCACAATTAGTAAGAGAGTTACAGAGTAAGAAACCAGAACTTATCAGCACAGAACAGTAAGAAAGAGTTAAGTTTCCAGAGACCATGAGCTTCTGGACCCCAGAACAGTAAGAGAGAGTTACAAGGCCACAGATCATCAGTCTTTGGCCTTTGTCAAACTCTGTGTCCCACCTCAGTATTTATGATACTGGGAAAATTCCAAGCATGGCTCCATTTTGGAGTTGTTGTGAACAGTGATAGTGCAGCAGTAAATACTGGAGTATCTCTGTGGTATGCTGTCTTAGAGTCCTGTGGGTAGAAGTCCAGGAGTGGAACAGCTATGCAATATGGAAGTTCTATTTTTAGTGTTTTTGTTGTTGTTGAAGTTTTCCTTGATTTCCATAGTGTCTGCCCAGTTTACATTCTTATAAGTAGTATAGAAATGTTCCCTCTCTTCTACATCTTAACTAGTATTTATTTTTTTATGATAGTCATTCTGACTAGAATGTGATGGAATTGAGACTCAGTTTTAATTAGCCTTTTCATAAAGAATGCTTATCTTTACTTCACCCAGAACACAATGGGAAAGTTATGATTTAAAAAAATTCTCAAAAAACTCTAGAATCAGTGTTATTAGAAATCAGATGTGCTATTTTATCCCACAGCTCCAGCATAAGACTTCTGCTTTACTGTAGCCCAGGCTATACTAGGGACCCCAGAGACTAAGCAGGTACTCAGAACTCTAGAGGACACACAGGTACTTGGAACCCCAGAGGCAATGTTGGCACTCCAAACTCCAGATGTCACGTAGGTCACAAAGATCCCAATGGAGACAACCTACTGGGCCCAAAGACTCACCCATCATGAGAACCCCAGGCCACTCAGGCTACAAGTCTAGAGAGGAAACAGAAACCAAGGGAAAAAATACATCAGAAATTAGCACCTAAATTTACAATAACTCCAAATTCAGATGACTAGAGGCTAGCATAAGAACACAATCAACAACTATGGTAATACGGCACCTCCAGAGCCCAGCCATTCCACCACAGTAAGCCTTGGCTATTTTAACACAGCTGAAGCACAAAAAATGAATTTAAATACAATCTTATGAAGATAATAGAGGCTTTAAAGAGGAAATGAATAAATGCCATAAAGAAATCCAGAAAACACAAATAGATGAAGGAAATGAATGAAACTATTTAAGACTTGAAAATGGAATTAGAAGCAATAAAGAAAACACAAACAGGAAATCCTGGAGATAAAAACTCTACATAAGTGAACAGGAAGTACAGATGCAAGCATCACCAACAGAGAATAGGAGATGAAAGAGAGAATCTCAGGCATAGAAGCTATTTTTCCTAACCTAAAGAAAGAGGTGCATATAACTATACAAGAAGCTTACAGACCACCAAAAAGATTGGACTGGAAAAGAAGACTCCTTTTCCCACATAATAATAAAAACACTAAGTGTGCAGAAGGAAGAAAAAAATGTCAAAAACTGCAGGGGGAAAAGTCCAAGTAACATATAAAGCAGACCTATTAGAACCACACCTGAGTTCTCATTAGAGACTATAAATACTAGAAGGGCCTGGACTTGAAGCGTCTTGCATACTCTAAGAGATCACAGATGCCAAACTACTGTACCCAGGAAAACTTTCAGTCATCACAGATGGAGAAAACAAGATATTTCACAACAAAACCAAATTTAAACAATATCTATCTACAAATCTAGCCCTACAAAAGAGACTAGAAGGAAAATTCCAACCCAAGAAAGTTGACTATACCCAAAAAAACACAGAAAATAAATAATTACATGCCAGCAAAACCAAAAGAAGGGAAACTCACACAGACACACACAGACACACACACACACACACACACACCACCACCACCACCACCACCATCACCACCACCACCATCACCACCATAAATATCAAAATAACAATCAAATAATAAAATAACAATAAAAATAATTGGTCATAAATATCTCTCAACATCAATGGACTTAATTCCCTAATAAAAAGACACAACCTAGCAGAATGGCTGTGAAAACAGGGTCCATTATTCTGCTGCATATAAAAACACACATTAACATCAAAGATAGATATTATCTCAGAGTAAAGAGCTGGAAAAAAGATTTTTCCAAGCAAATAAACCCAAGAAGCAAGCTGGTATAGCCATTGAAGTATATAACAAAATAGAATCCAAACCAAAATAAGTGAAAAGAAAGAGATGAGGAAGAACACTTCATACTCACAAAGGAAAAATTCACCAAGATGACATCTCAATTCTAAACAATTGTGCCCCAAATACAAGGGTGTGCACATCTATCAAAGAAACATTACCAAAGCTTAAATTACACATCAAATCTCACACATTAATGATGGAAGACTTCAGCACCCAAGTCTCACCAGTGGACAAGCCATCCAACAGAAACTAAACAGAGAAATAATGGAACGAACAGATGTAATGGCTCAAATGGATTTCACAGATGTTTCCAGAATATGTCACTGGAACACAAAAGAGTATGCCTTCCTCTCAGCACCTTGTGGAACTTCCCCAACATTGACTATATACTCTGTTACAATGCAAGTCTTGACAGATATTAGGAAATTGAAGTAGCCATCTGTATCTTATCAGACCACCTTGGATTAAAGCTGGACTTCAACAACAACAGACACAGCAGAAAGCTACAGACTCGTGGAAACTGAACAACTATCTACTGAATGGCCACTGGGTAAAGGAGAAATAAAGAAAGAAATGAAAGACTTCTAGAATCAATGAAAATGAAGGCACAGCATGGCCAAACTTATGGAACACAATGAAAACAGTGCTAGGAGGAAAGTTCATAGCACTAAGTGCCTTCATAAAGAAATTAGAGAGATCTCATGCTAGCAATGTAGCAGCAAACAGGAAAGCTGTAGAACAGAAAGAACCAACACACTCAAATGGAGTAGATATAATCAAACTCTGGACTGAAATCAATAAATTAGAAACAAAGAAAACAAGACAAAAAATTCAGTGAAACAAAGAGCTGTTTCTTTGAGAAAATCAACAAGATAAATAAATCCTTGTTCAAATTAATCAAAAGGCAGAGAAAGAATATCCAAATTAATAAAATCAGAAATGAAAAAGTGGCCATAACAACACACATGAAGGAAATCCAAAGAATCATTAGGTCACACTTCAAAAACCTATACACCACAAAATTGGAAAATCTGAAAGAAATTAGCAACTTTCTCAATAGATACTATTTATCAAAGTTAAATCAATATCAGATAAACAATTTAATAGGACTATAGCCCCCATGGAAACAGAAGCAGTCATTAAAGGTCTCTTAACAAACAAACAAACAAACAAACAAAAGCCCAACGGCAGATGGTTTTAATGAAGAATTCTACCAGACTTTTTTTTTTTTTAAAAAGAGCTAGTACCAAATACTCCTCAAATTGTTTTACAAAATAGAAATGGAAGGACATTGCCAAATTCATTTCTCAGCCTGTTTATCATTTACATAGAGGGCTACTGATTCTTTTTTTAGTCAAATTTGTATCTGGCCACTTTACTGAACATTTTTTATCAGCTGTAAGAGTTCCCTAGTAGAACTTTTGGGGTTGCTTATGTATACTATCATATCAACTGTGGATGTACACATTTAATAATAAGACAAGTAATAAAGGAACCTCATGTAACTGAAAAGCTTTTGTAAGGGAAAGGACATTGTCAAAGGACAAAATGGCAGCCTACAGATATCCACCAGGGAAAAGATCTCCACCAATTTTATATTTGACAAAGGGCTGATATCCAAAATATATAAAGAACTCAAAAAACTAGAAATCAATGAACTACATAATTCATTTAAAAATGGGGTACAGATTTAACAGAGAATTCTCAACAGAGGACTCTGAAATGACTGAGAAGCATTTAAAGACCTGTACTCAACATCATCATCAGGGAAACTCAAGTCAGCACAACACTGAGGTTTCATCTTACACCTGTCAGGTCAGAACACAAGGCACATCTCATGTAGGGGAGGATGTGGAGCAAGGGAAACACTCCTCCACTGCTGGTGACTGCACACTGTGCAGCCACTATGGAAATCAGTGACAGTTCCCCAGAAAGGTGGGGATGGATCTCCCTCAGGACCCGGCCATACCACTCCTGAGCATATACCCAAAGGATGCTCTATCCTACAAGGGCACTGCTCAACTTTGTTCATAGAAGCTTTATTCAAATAGCCAGAAACTGGAAACAATCTAGATGTCCCTTAACTGATGACTGGATAAAGAAAATGTGGTATATTTACACAATGGAATGTTACTCAGTTGTTAAAAACAAAGACATCATAAAACTTGCAGGCAAATGGATGAAAGTAGAAAAGATCACCTAGAGTGAGGTGAGCCAGCCCCAGAAACACAAACACAGTATGTACTCACTTATAAGTGACTATTAGCTGTAAAGTAAAGAATAACCCACAGACCCAGAGAAGCTAAGTAAGAAGGAGGGCTCAAGAGGGGGAATCTGAATCTCACTGTGAAGGGGCTATAAAACAGACATCGCAGGTGGACTGAATGAGGTTCTGGGAGGTGGGAACAGGAGGAATCAGGTGTGGGGAAGATGGAGGGAGAGAATATTGGGAGACACAATTGGAATTGGGAGGCATCTCTGGGATGAGCTAGAAATCCAGTGCCATGGAAACTTCCAGGAATCTATGAAGGTGACCGTAGCTAAGACTCAGCAATGGGAAACAGAATTTGAATAGACCATGTCCTGTAACCAGGCGAGACTTCCAGTGGAGGGATTGGGCTACCAACCCATCTATAAAATCTTTGACATACAATTTGTGGTGCCTACAAGATGTGGCACAAAAATTATGGGCATAACCAACTAATAAATGGTCCAGCTTGAGACCCATGTCATTAAAGGGAGCCCAGCCCTGACACTTCCTGGAGGGCCAGGAATCAGAGACTGGATAGTCCAGAGATGTAGACTAGAGTAAAAACAACAAACAAACAAACAAACAACAAAACAGGCAAAAACTAGAAGTCAATGAAATGATTCACAATGATATTCTGCTATTCTCATAGACTGGTGCCTAGTTGTTATCAGAGAAGCTTCGTCCAGCAACTGATGGGAACAGATGTGGACACCCACAGTCAAACGTTAGTCGAAGCTTTGCGTATCCTGTGGAAGACAGGGAGGAAGGAGTGTAGAAGCCAGAGGGGTAAAGAACACAACAAGAATTCTCATAGAATCAACTAACCTGAGCCCATAGAAACTCACAGAGACTGAAACACCAACCAGGAAGTCTGCATGGGCCTGACCTAGGCCTTCCACACAAGTTACAGTTATGGTAACTTGGACTTCTTGTGGGACGCTTAGCAGTGGGAGCAAGGACTGTTTCTGACTCTGTTGCCTGCCTTTGGAACCCTTTTCTTTTTCTGGGCTGCCTTGTCTAGCCTTAAGAGGAAGGAGGTGCCTAGTTTTACTGCAAATTGATATGTCATGGCTGCTGATATCCAGGGGAGGCCTGCCCTTTTCTGAAAGAAATGCAGGAGGAGTGGATGGGGATGGGTGGAGGGGAGGTGCAGGGGAAGGGCTGGGAAGAGAGGAGGGAGGGAAATGGCATATACATGTAACAATAATAATCAGAGGGAAAGACTATCAACTTGAGAGAAAGGCATGGGGGATGTTGTAGGGAGGGTTGGTGAAGGGGCTGGAAGGAAGGGGAAAGTGAGGTCATCTTCCCTCCCTTCCTCCCTTCCCTTCCTTCCTTCCTTCCTTCCTTCCTTCCTTCCTTCCTTCCTTCCTTCCTTCCTTCTTCCCATTCTTCCTTTCTTTTTTGAGACAGGGTTCCTCTATGTAGCTCTGACTGTCCTGGAACTTGCTCTGTAGATGAGGCTGGCTTCGAACTCACATAGATCCACCTCCCTCTGCCTCCCCGAGTGCTGGGATTAAAGGTGTGTTGTGCTACCAGACCCTATAAGTGATATAATTCTATTTGAATTAAAACAAAAAAAACCTTATACTCATTCCTCCAGGAAGTTGGAAGGTTCCTCAGGTCCCAGAGGGGACAGAAAATTCAGAATCATAAATTATGTGCTGTTGTTGCCACAAATTTAAGAGTTTTGGTCTTAATTGCCCATGTGGGTATTTGTTGTAATAAAATAAGACTTTCAGTATGATGCATGCTTTCCCTATAGAATAAAGAGAAGCAGACTACAGAGTCCAGGAGGCAAATCATAATTGAGATCTCATGCAATCCACCACCTGCACCCCAGTAGAGAACTAGCGGAGAGTGAATACATTTAGAGCTGTGTAATCGATCTCACACAGCTGACAGTGAGGGCTTGATCACAAAGGACGGAATGGTCACAGAGAGCCTAAGATGCACTAACCCACAGAAGTTTGGGGCTTTCTAAGATGCAGCTATGACATGTTCTGCAGCTTGAAGCCCTCTGGAAGTAACTCCTGCTCCTGGGTAGTCCGGTTGCTTAGCACAGCCTATGGGCCTTCCCCTCACTGTGCCATCCTCGGGTGATGCTCCAGCCTCTTGAGTGCCCCATCGTGTCCTAATTCAACTTCAACTATCCCAAGCTGCTTCCTGGGGAAGCATTTCCTGGGTTTCCATTTTGCCCAGTTTTTTCTTGCCAGAGCCCACCTCATCCTCTTTGCTCTAGGAGATTAAAGGCCATATTGGATATGCCTGTATCCCCAGCATGTGATAGGCAGACACCCAGATAATCAGACAAAGAGCTAAGATTAGAATCCAGTTCTTCTAACCTAAATACTGTGCAATCACTCTGTGGTAGTTTGAATGAGAATGGCCCCCAGAGGCTCATAGATGTGAATACTTGGTCACTGCAGAGTGACACTGTTTGAGAGGATTAGGAGGTGTGGCCTTGTGGGAGGAAGTGTGTCACTGCGGATGAGCTTTGAGGTTTCCAAAGCCCATTCCAAGCCCAGAGTCTAGCTCTTCTTGCTGCTTGTGGATCTGGGAGCTTGTGGATCTCCAGCACCAAGTCTGCCTGAATGCTACCATGTTTCCTACTATGACGATAATGGATTAAACCTCTGAATTTGTAAACCAGCCCCAATTAAATGCTTTGTTTTATTAGAGCTGCCTTGGTTGTGGTGTCTCATCACAGCAATAGAACACCGATTAAGACACCTTCCCTACCTTCCACTGGATATGATGATCTCTTAATTGTTTCCAGCTTTATGATGTTAGTTTCTTCAGTGGTCTGAGAGTATGTTACTCTCCAGGGTTCACTTGACAACTTCAGACAGTGTCTGTCGACTCTCAGCTAGAAAGGCAGGGATCCTCCTCGCTTCCCTCTTGTTTCTGTTCTCTCTCGTTTGAACTGGTTACCACTGTGAGCTTTAATAATTATCCTTTGTCTTATTTTCTTACCCTCTGGCTCCTGACAGGCTCAGTGTGTCTCTATGTGGGGTGATGCTGTTATTTATGTGACTGCTCCTTTTTTCCCCCTCTACTTTCTGTTGACCTTTTAAATAGAAGTTTTAAAATCAAGTTTTGAGTTAGCATACGTAACGATGGATTTGCTACGGCATCCCCAGACACATGTATTGTTACCTGGGTTCTCATTTGTTTCTCTCTCGCCCTGCCATCCCGTGTCCTGCTTCTGCTGCTTCCCTCCCTCGCCTTAGGGAATCCCCACTTCTGCTTTCTTATCATTTGTATTCCTATTACTCTCTCTCCCTCCTTAAGATCTCTTCCCCCTCTCAAGAACCCCTTTCCAGTTTTTACCACACACACAGACAAACACACACACAACAAACAAACACCATTTTGAATCTTCATTCTACACATGAGAAAACATTCAGTATCTGTCCCTCTGTTTTTCAGTTTTATCTATTTTTTCCCCCTGCAAACATCACAGTTTCATGTATCTGAACAGACACACAAGAGTTTTTTACCTTGATCTTCTGGGCCTAAGGGTGTAGCTTAATGGTAGAGTGCTTGCCTAAGACATGCGAGGCTCTGGGCTTGATCTTCAGTACACACACACACACACACACACACACACACATACACACACACCACATACATACACCACACATACATGCACACCACACATACACACACACCATGCACACATACATATACCACACATACACACACATACCACACATACACATACACACCCCACACCACACACATACATTCACACCACACATAAACACACACACCACACCACACACACACTACACATACACATACACACACACACCACACATATACCACACATATACACAGGTATCACATATTATACACCACACACACACCACATAGACATATACACATGTACCATACACCACATACACACTCACACATACATAGACCACACACACACACACACACACACCATAAATACAACACACCACACACATATACAAACACACCACACACACACACACACACACACACACACACACACACACACACACACCCTTCACATAAATGAACTTCTCAAAAGAGAACAAACCCTTGACTCCCCATATGGACATTTGGGCAGATCAATCAGTGAAAACAGTTCATAGAAAATAACCTCTTTTTCCTTCTAGAAGACTTGGACTTATTGCAAATATCCAATTATTCTTTGAGAAAGTTTTTTAAAACTTTATCAAGGTTAGTTTAAGATGTGTGTCTTCCATATGTCTACACATGATTGTACGTACATACAATGGCGACTCCATTGTAGCCTGATACCCTATCACTTACAGGCTGTCTCCTACTGACACTGTATGCTTCAAAGACAAGACCCAGGTGTTCTATCCCCAATGATGTGGAGTGCATGTGGTGCATATACGTGTGTGTAGGGTGCATGTGGTGCATGTATGTGTGTGTGGTGCATGTGGTCTGTGCATGGGTGTGGAGGGTGCATGTGGTATATATATGTGTGTGGGGTACATGTGGTGCATATATGTGTGTGTGGTGCATGTGGTGCATACATGTGTGTGTGGAATGCATGTGGCCTATGCATGTGTTTGGGATGCATGTGGTACATATATGTGTGTATGGGGTACATGTAGTGCATATATGTGTGTGTGGTGCATGTAGTATATATACGTATTAAGACACCTTCCCTACCTTCCCTACATGTGGTGCATGTGATGCATATATGTGTGTGTGGGGTACATGTGATGCATATATGTGTGTGTGGGATGCATGTGGTTTGTGCGTGTGTGTGGAGGGTTCGTGAGTGCTTGGAGGCAAAAGAATGACTTTGAGTGCCTCGATCAATCACTCTTCATCTTATTCCTTTGATAATTATTCCTTATTCCTTTCACTGAACCTGGAGCTAGGCCAGCAAACTTTTGTGAGTCCTCCTGCCAGCCTGGCCCCAGAGGCAGTGAAAGAGGGTATCCTACTCATCTCCCCTCAGAATTTCTTCCTTAAAGAGCTTCTTTCATTTGAATCATTGGAATTCTAGAGTGAGAGCTGATTACAGGGGTACCCACGTTCATTATCTTTTCCCTCGGTCTCCAGAGTGCCAGGATTACAGGAACGTGTTGCCATGCCCAGCTGATAAGGCTCCAGTGTGACAATATAGACATCAGCTATTTCCTCTGAAGGTGCCATCTTGTCTCTAGCTATGTGCTGTGCAATAAATGGCAGTGAGAGTGGGCTAATGCCATCTTTGTGGTAGCGTGTGGGAGGGAATGACTTCACAACAGGCATGACAAGAGAAAATCAGGGCCTTTCCTTGAGGCACAGGAAGGAAGCCGCCAAGCAGAGCCATCCAAATCCACTCATGTGTGGAAACTGAGTGAGCTGCTCTGTGGAGCATCACCAGTCTTCCCTGTCCGACCTTAGAGACTCATAGAGGACTGGGAGAGTTCTAATGCAATATCTGAGATGTGTTTAACTTTCATCGAGCACTGCTCAGACTCTGGGAGAGCCCATTAATATAATGTTGCCATAGAAAAGCTTCCTGTTGCCTAATCTCATTAGCGCTGTTTTATGTTCAGTAAATGGATAAAAGCCAAGTTTGTGATTCAGTAATTTTGAATGCATAATTTCCAGTACTTATAGTGTGAAAAAAGTGTTTTTCCCCCTAATGCGTGCAAAGAGAAGGTCCAGAACTTCTGAAATGACCATTGATTAGAATCACGTGGGAACACGCTAAATGGGGGCATAAAATAGCATGCAGGGGGTCGAACAAGCAGGCAGTAGCTTCATTCTTTCTTCCAGCTCTCCTGATAGAACTTTCACATAACTTTCCAGTCAATAGCCATCATTACGTCTCTTAGTTTTGCTCCATTCGTTGAACATTAACTGAGTACCCACGGCAGGTCAGGTACTGTTCTAGGCATGCAGTGGTGGACAAAAGAGAGCAAGTCCTAGCTCTCATGAGGTTCACATTTGAACTGGCAGAACACTAACAAATATGAGTAATAATAAGGTGATTGAAAGTGATATAAAGAAAAATACACTGGGGCAAGAGGATAGCAGCTTATTTAAGGCAGGTGATTAGGAAAGGCGTTAGAGATGTGGGGCTGGGCACCTTCCAGATGTGGCATAATCCAGATGTGGTACCTTCCAGATGTGGCATTACCAAAGGCAAAGGCAGGGAGCTTGGACAAAGCCAGCAAGCAGGAGAAAAGAGAAAGGTGACAATGTTGGCATTTAAATTCTGGAAGACATTTGGGCCGAGGTATTGTGCTTTGAATTGCTTTTCTTTTCCATTCCCCCTACCCCCAGTTCCAAGATTGCATCTTGGGCTTTGTGCATACCTAGTTTAAATGCTGTGGGAACTATTGGATTGCAAGAAAGGGGGATTGGAGGAGAGAGTTGTTCTGAGAAACGCTCATTGTGGGAGTATATGGCAGCCAGACCATATCCGGAAAAGGGGAAGGCAGGAGGGACAGTTCAGAGGCAGTGGAGTGGTCTAGGAGAGGTGCTACCACTTTGACCAAGCTGGCAGTGGTGGAGGAGTCAGCTTCAAAATGCTGGTAGGCTGTGTGGGAAGCCTCATGCTGGGATGGCTGAGGTGGGACAGGGCTGGTATGAGTGTGCAGGTTTAAATGTTTAAGTCATAGGCAGTAGAATTTGTGAGAGTTGAATAAGCGGAGTATGAGTGTGTGTGCGTGTGTGTGTGTGTGTGTGTGTGTGTGTGTGTGTATGTGTGAAAGAGAGGCAGAGAGGGAAGAAAGGGAGAGGAGAGTAAGAGAAAGAAAATCATATGATTGCTAAGTATTTGATCCTTTTTCTTTTGGAAAGTGAGATATCTGAGGAGACATAAGGTAGGCCACTAGACAGAGATATCTGGAATACAGGGGAGACTTTGGACTGGAGACACGTAGGTGAGAGCCATTAGTTGAACAGACTTAAAAACTATGAAATTAGATGAATCCACTGAAGGGAGCAGGAAGAGGAAGGGAGAGCTGACAGTGTCTCTTAGGATTCTGCTGCTGTGATGAAACGATGTGACCATAAACAAATTGAGGAGGAAAGTTTATTTTAATTGACACTTCCACATCATCAAAGGAAAGTCAGGACAGAAACCTGGAAGTCGTGGTTGATGCAGGAGCCATGGAGGGGTGCTATTAACTGGCTGGCTCCCCATGGTCTGCTCAGTTTGCTTTCTTTTACACTCCAGGACCAAGTGCCCAGAGGCAGGCACCAGTCATGAATTAAGAAAATGCACCGTAGGCCAATCTGGTGGAAGCATTTTCATAGTTGAGGTTTCCTTTCCCAAAATATGACTACATCTTATGTCAAGTTGACATAAAACTGGATGGCACACAGAGCCCAGACACTTGCTGAACATTTGGAGGGAGGAAAAGTGGCCTAGAAGCAGAAAAGATGTCAACAGCTAACAGCTGGAGATGACAGATGGAGGTGGGATTTTAGGATTCCTGAGCCTGGGACCAGGAGCAAGAGAGGGAGAAGGAGATCCACCATTCTGGGAGAGGTGGGGGAGAGACGCCATGCCTGAGAATAGTGCAGATAGAGAGGCATGGCTGCCATGTGAAGGAGCTGGAAGAGCACAGCCTAGAGGGTGCCCGACGGGGTCCAGGGCAGCCAAAATAGAGCATGGAATTAGAAAGTAGTAACTCGAGCTTAACCACATGGAGGTGAGGCAGTGGCCCAACATTGTGTTGTTTAAGTTATATTAAAATATAAAGGCTGTGTGTATGTGTGTGTGTGTCTTTCATTCAGGAACATAAACCATTGAGGTAGTGAACCCGCCTCCAGGATTTATTATAATAATTTCAACATTACCTTCTGAGGCTCACAATGGAAAGGAAAGCAGCTGGGTCCTTTCCCATTTGCACAGGGTGTCAGCACTGATGTGAGCTGGGGGAGGGCACCAGAGGGCTGCCCCTCCCCCACCCTTCCTCTGTCTTACCCTCTCCATGCGTTCTTACCTTTCTTTTTGCTCCATCTGTGAATGTTTTGGGGCTGAATGACTGCTGGACTTAGGACAGCCTCGCATGTGCTGCCAAGTTCCAGAGCCTGTCTTTCCATTCCCCAGTAAGGCTTCCTTCCCTGAGGCCTGGGCCACAGATGAGGTGTTTCTTTTTTCTTTAAACATCCACCCCACACATTGCACTAATTGGAAATTACAGCTTGCAAAATGTCAAAAGGCAAATTCTCTGAAAAGTGGAGTTTATTTGTTCACAGTTGAGTGTGAATTATTTTAATCAGATAATCAGCTAATTTCCCAGCTAACAGCTGGTTGAGAGCAGCCTGCAGTACATTTTAGTTTAAAATATCTTACTTTGGTGCCCATAATGTGGCTTGGTGGGTAAAAAGGTACTTTTTAGACCAAACTGAATGATCTGATCCCTGGAACTCACATAGTGGAAGGAGACCTGACTTCTACAAGTTGTCCTTTGACCTCCAGATGCCCTTTGACCTCCAGATGCCCTTTGACCTCCAGATGCACTTTGACCTCCAGATGCACTTTTACATGCTTCACTTGGCAATGTGCTATTCACATACACCCCCACTCTCAAACATAAATACATCTATAAAAGACTTAAAAAATTTCACTATGAATATAGCAGAGATTCTTTACTATGTGTGAGATTCCTTTAGAAAACTCATTAAGCACGGATTCCTATGTTGTGTCTCTAGGTACTTGTACGGTCCCATGCTTCTGACACAGAAGGGCTTGTGAACTGGAGGATGTTGAAGAAGGCAGGAACAAACAGAACTTTGGGGAATATGTGTGGGGAAGACCTGGATGAGAAGGTGCCAAAATAAAGACTTTCCTACAGACAAGTAGATATCAGGATGATCCTGAGGAAGGAGAGAGGAATCAAGAAGCCACAGAACGGAGTGGAATCAAATATCTTTTCCGTGGTAGTGCTGGTCCACCAGGAACGCACTCCAGCTCCACGTTTATGGGAGTGCACTGCAGGACTGAGCAGTTAGCATGCAACGGATATGGTATTGGGTAGTAGGTCAAGTCCAGGCAGCATCTAGGAATGCTTGCTCTCTGACGGAAGGAGGTCCTTATCTGTGTTTGCATACTAGACTCTACACAGCCAAGGTATGGATGTTCAAGAGGAGTGTGGTTGGTCCAGGCCAGATGCTGGAGAAAGGAGGTGGGTGATCGAGCTAGGCTAGCGTGTATCATGTCCTCTCCCGACCCCCACTTCCCTGGAGGGTTTTGGCGCCCCCTGGTGGTCGCTGACCTGGAGTGCAAAGAAGACCTGGCAAGAACATTCAAGGAGGAACTGAGTCATAGATCTGAGGAAGGAAAGACTTTTTCACTAGGATCAAGCTCAGAGATATCACCTGGAGTCCTGAACAATGACAGGAAACCCACTTCCCCTTCCCCTGCTGTGTTTCCCAGCCTCTGCCTCGTTGACACTTGGCACCAGAATTTTCGAGGTACGAGACTCAAGTCTCACCACCGCACATCACACACCTTCCCTCCAGTCAAGGCTGGAGGCCCTGTTTCATTTTCATTCATTAGTAAGGGAAACCTTCAGGCCTCTGAACTCCGCTAGGCTGCCTTCTATTTTTAACAGCAGGGCTGCAGAAACAGTGGGCTAAAAATAGGACAGTTTGTAATACCATTCAGCATGGACCCGATGCCCGGAGCACAACTTAAGCTTATCCACGGTGAAATACCTTTTAAAAAATCACATTATTTCAGGTGACTATTCATGTCAAGTTTGTCTTTTTTTTTTTTTTTTTTTTTGAGTTCTCCAATATGAGCTCTGACAAATACTTTGGATAGGAGAAAACATTAGCATGTGAAGAAAACTGCCTAAAATTACCTTGTAGCAATAGACCTAGCAGAAACTTTGTAACGTTCCTTTAAACTTCATTTTATTTTTATTAGTTTGTGTGTGTGACTGTGTGTGTGCTTGTGAATGTGTGAGTGTGTGTTTGTGTGTGTGTGTGCTTGTGAATGTGTGAGTGTGTGTTTGTGTGTGTGTGTAGGTCAGAGCACAACTTTCAGAAATGGGGTCTTTCAATCTGGGATCCAGATGTCCGACTCAGGTTAGCCAAGCACTTTTGGAAGCTGAGCCATCTTTCCAGCCTCTTAATTAGATTGCTCTGGGCCCTTCTTGTTTCTAGTGTGTAATGAATGAATATAAAGTGTGACTTTGTCTTTAGAACACACCACTTCATTATAATGGTGATAATAATTGAAATAAAGACTGAATCAGCACCTGACTGACCTGGAAATCCGGTATGAACTGTGAGTATGAAGTTATTTTTTGCACATCCTGTGATTGAAAGACTTTTAAGAGGCCTGTTTAAGTTGTGGTGGTGGGGTGGGGAGGGGGCTCTATTGATAATAAGTGACCTTGGCATCTCCATTAAACACGTCTAAGACAACAAAGGTGTTTGTTGAGATGGATCTGTCTTGTCTGAGATTATCTGGGAGGAATCAGCAAGTGATTAGCAATCGGGTGGTGTTTTACTATGAACAGATTCACTTAGATGGATCTAAGGATCAGGCAGGGCTCAGGACCAATGTTCTGAATGCAGCAGGTATCGATATTTTGCATCTGAATGAAGGGAAGGTGGGAGAGGCTGTGAGGTCTTGGGAGTGGGAACAGAAAGGCACTGATGTGGCCAGGGACGGAAACTCAGATGAGGACCACATGCAAGCTTGTTGCACTAATGTGGAATGACCATTTTGCTTTGTAAAACAGAAGCTATTCACTAGCTATGTTTTGGGGTAATGAATGATCCTAAATTCACGTGTACATCTTGTGGCTCTGAGGCCCCTACCCCCAGAGGAGTAGAGAGCAAAACCCATGTTGTTATGTATGCTGGGGAATGTTGCATGCAATTTTTAAAAACCTTCAGGGCCTCTGCTCTCGCTCCTGCCCTAGTTCTGAGATTGGCTGCTGTCAGCCCCTCTCCCAAGAAAGTCGAGAAAGCCAGGAGCTGTTGTCTACACTCCACCGCTGGTCCTAGCTACCCCAAGATCTTACATGGTTGTTGTGTGCTTCTCATTCCAAAGCCTGACTGAAAAACCCCTTCCCTTGAGTCTCTTTTTCTCCTGGGACCTTGAAGTCTCACCTTTACCCACCAGCAATTGCCTCCTCCCTCTTTATTGACACAATCAAGAAGCAATTAGAGAATCAGCACCTCCCCCTACAGGGAAGTACTCCACCACTCAGCTACATCTGTAGGTAATTTTTTTTTCCCTTAGCTTTTTTGAGACTGGTTCTCAGGTAGTCCAGGCTGGCCAGCATTACCATATACTAAGGATGACCTTAAACTGATTCTTCTGCTCCTACCCCACAAGCACTGAGAATCAAGGCATACAGATCTTGATTTTTGAGACAAGATATTAATATGTAGCCTAGGCTTGCCCTGAGCTCCCAGGCTGGCCTTGAACTGATAATACTCTGCCTCTGCCTCCTACGTAGTGAGATTATAGGCTTGGGCCTTTGTGCTTCACTTCTGGGAGCGCTTGGCACCCATTCATTGGACACGAGAAAGATCACTTTGTGCAGAAGGCTTCCTTTTAGAGTGAAAATACTCTCAAGCAGAAAGATAGCTTTGATAATTTCTCTCACTTCTTTTTATAGAAATCAAATATTAATTAAAGCAAATAAATCAGATTGTGATTCTGGAGTAATTGTGAATTGCAGTATCGCGACAAAATGCTTTCCAGTGCTGCTAATTGGTATCAGTTGTGATTTGTCCACATTAATTTGATATCCAGAGTCAGATTAACATTTTGAACATTCTAATAAGAGACTTACAGAAATGAGGTTAGAGCAGCTGCCATCTGTTTTTAGATGATGTTTCTTGGGAGACCTACCACATGTCTGGGCTCCCCACCTGTCTACCCCAATTGTAGTGTTCACCTTGGTAAGGTAAGATCCATGGAGTTCTCATCAGAGAGCTCTACGTGCTCCTCCCTTCAGCTTCCCACTCCCACGGCTCCTCCTTAAAAAGCCAATCAGACATCACCCTAACACTCTGAGGTCAAACACGAATGCCTGTTAAATGGATCCAATGAAAGATCTTGCTGGGCTTTCACCTCCCATCCAACAGAAGCAGTTTGTTTGCTCATAGAATCCCACTGGGAATGCAGGGTGAGTGAACACACGCGGGTACATAGGATCACACGTATATTCTGCTAAAGGTCTGAGTTTAAAGATTGGTGTCCTGGTTTCTTTTAGTTGGATCATCTGGGGTAATTTTTTTCTTTTACTAACAGTGTGTTTACCTGACAAATGCTTCTTCCACAAAACTGAGCTGAGCATCAAGCCTGCAGGAGAGCGTCATTTCCATACCTAGCTTTACAATGGTTTGAAAGGCTTAGACTGCCCAGGGTTTCCGTCTGCATTGGTTATGCAAGGATTAACTCTCTTTAGCATATTTTACAGGGTGAAGGGAAACAGGCTGATTTGGGTGACTCTCAGCAAACACTTATGTACTTCAGCCCTCCTTGATGCTTGTCTTTTTGTGACTGCCAGATGCAGTGCCTGCCCTTCCTTATGTTCATGAAGATAAGAGGTTAGTTACGTTGAGAGACCTGCTCCTTCACTTTGGAATGTTTTGGGACACACTGCATATATCTTCCTGGAGGCTCTCGCTTGGTGGAGCCTTCTAGGAACCCAGAGCCTTCCTGTTTGGAGAGGCTTCAGAGTGGTCCCCAACACCCATCTCATGCCTCAGAGGAAGACCTTACAATTCCTAGGGAAACCAGAACTTTCTCTTGGACATTAGCTGGGCCAACATTCTTTGGTAGAGCCTCAGTTTCGATAGGTCTCTTCTTTAACCTTTGTGGTGGAAGGCACTTTCCAGGGACTTTCCTGTCTCCTGGAAGTTCCCTGAAGTCAGTGTCTTAGATGTTAGACAATGCCTCTTGAGAGAACTAGGCTGACTCATGACAGGCTTCAAATTGGCAATTTAAAAAGACTAGGCCTAATAACTGGGCAAGCCCAGGCAAGCCCAGGCAAGTCAGTTACTAGAAAAACAAACAACAAAAACAATGCAGGCTTCAGGCAGCTAGTCAGAAACTGCCCTGCCCTTTGAAGCTGCTCTGCCACCTGGCCTGAGGTAAGGACAATGGGTCAGCAATCCAGACTTCCTCACCAACTTCCTTAGCAAGAGTTTCCAGACCTCAGTTTCTAGCCCCCAAACCCTAGCGATGTCTCTAGAGATGGAGCAAGTTTAAGGCCAGCTACCCCAGAATCCCCAACGTGCTTTAAATCAGGCCTGTGAGCTCACTTGGTTGTCTTTCTTTGTAATGGGAGACCCCAGCATGCTGGACTTCTGAAGAATAAAACACTCTTTGAGTTTGCATTCTATTTGAGTCTTTGTCAAATCATGGACCCTTACACTATGCTGTTAGAAAATGCTTTTGATTTTGCCCTTATCATGCAAGAAGCAGGCTCTGTACTAAAGGCCTTCAAATATTTTTAACATCTGGAATCCTTGTCCTATAGTAGATATCACTGCTACATCCATGAGAGGAGCTGGAAGTTGGGAGAAGATGAGTAGTTTTCAGGTTGGTAAGTGGTGGAGTTGAGACTTGGGCTTGAACTCTGGTCCCAAACTTCATGTCAGTCACTAGAACATGTTGTTTGTTGGCAGTCAGTGATGTCTTGTAAGCAGAACTTAGTTTTACTGATCACTCTTCAATCCCTCCCTCGTTCCCTCTCACCTTTCTTTGATTAAAAATATATTTATTTGTTTTTATGTGTATTTGCATGTATTTGTACACATGAGTGCAGTGCTCATGAAGGCCAGCAGAGGGCATTGGGTCTCCCTAGAGTTATAAATGGCTGTGAGCTGCCATGTGGGTCCTGGGAACTAAATTTGTCCTCTGCAAGAGTTGCTGCTGTTCTTAAATGATGAGCCATCTCTCTCCACACGCTGATTTTATTTTTATTGAACCCTGTCATGTAGCCCAGGCTTGCCTCAAACTTGGACTACTCCTGCTTCAGTCTCCTGAGTGGTGAGATTATAGGCACGTGTGTCATACTAGGCTTCTCTTCGTGGGACTTTAATACAGAGGGGACTCCACACATCCTTGTTAGCTGAGGGAAGAAGGCTAGCTAGCTGCTATTTTTGTAGGGATAAAGTTGTTCTGGGACAGGTTCTAGGTTGGTGGTTCTTAACCTGAAGGTTTTGACCCCTTCCACAGGTGTCACATAACAGATGCATATCAGATACTTACACTACAATTCATAACAGTAGTAAAATTACAATTATGAAATAGCAATGAAAATAATTTTATGATTGGTTGGTCACCACAAAATAAGGAAGTGTATTAGAAGGTCACAGCATCAGGAAGGCTGAGAACCACTACTTCAGGCACTGTATGAACATACCCACAGCATCCAAGAGGTAGGTGTTGTGAATTTGATCTAACGCTTGCATTACGTTATTTGGGTTCCCAAAAGTGCATGAGAATCCATATGAAAGACACTGAGGGTCCCTGCTCTCAGTTGATTCTGATTGGTAAGTAAAGTTGCCTGCCAATGGCTAGGTAGGGAGACAGAGGCAGGACTTTAGGATTCTAGGGCAAGGGGACTGAGAGAGAAAGAAGGATGGAGAATCACCATGCCAGAAAAGGAGTAAGGCCCGGGTTTGAGAGGTGCAGAAGAGAGAGCATAGCAATCATGTAAGAGCCAGGGAAGAGCAGCCCCAGGCCCCCTCCCCCATTGGCTCTAGGGCAGCAAAGATGGAATATAGGTTTTAGTAAGTAATAACTCAAGAGTATCAGAGGGGAGGTGTTAGTCATGTGGAAGTTTGGTAGTGGCTCAGCCATAGATAGAGCTGTTTAAGACATATTAAAATAGAAGGCTGTGCATGTGTGTCTTTCATTTGGGAACCCCAAACTTCAGGCTGGATATGGAGGAACTGAGGCCACTGGGGTGATTAGAGTAGCATCAATCACCTACTGCAACAGGTAGGTACTATTACTGCCTCCACATTACAGATTAGAAAGGATAGGAAGGTTATGTAATCTGCTTCAGGTCATGTACCTGACAGATGGTGGTCTCAGAGTCATGACCCCGAGTGCACACATCACTTTTCTTGACTGAACATAAGCACCTTGAGAACAGCAATCAGACTTTTGAAGAACATTCTGTCGGGGTAAGAGTGAACGAGGCAGGTGACCCTGGATGAAGAGTCTACTCTCTGACCTGTGTTTCCTGCTTGGCTCCCTCTGTGTCCTGGAGGCTGTCTGTCCTTCATGGTTGATCCTTTTGTCTATCTCTCTTTGGCATGTTGTAGGTGATTTGTATTGAGAGGATGCTGACCTACAACAACCTTGTTGGAGGAAGGGATTGAGAAATGACATTGGAAAGATAAAGATAAACGTTTGGAGGGATGGAAATGAGATTGTGCAAAGGACAAAGTGAAGTTGAAATGGGCTAACTTTTCTTTTCCTGGGGAGATATGCCCATCTGCATCTTGATCAGGCTTGCTTATCAAATGAAGCCTCATCAGGGCAGCTTGTCTTTGCCTGCGGGGAATGAATGATCCATCCCAATGTCAAGGTGTCCAGTGCCCGACTTTTCCAGAGATAGATATGGAGAGAGGAGCATGACAGAAAGAAGGCAAAATGGGCTTAATGTCAGAGAACTGGGTTCAAATCCTGGCTCAGCAGGTGACCCTTGTGAAGCTGTTCTAGTCATGTGACATTACTTAGCCCGTTTTTCACTACTGTAATAACAGCAGTCTCAACTGTGCGCTGATCGGAGAGAACTACATGTACAATCATGGTAACATGAGCACGCAGTAGGTGCTCAGTACCACTGGCCTCTGTGGCTGCATCCTGCTACCCTGATCCTAAGGTGTCCTGATGAAGAAACCAGATCCCCAAATCACTTGTATTTTGGTCACTCTTTGATAAGTGGCATTGAGACAAACACAGAGGTTCTAACTGTACTGTTATTTGTGATTGGTGGCAGCTGCACTTTAGGCGGAGACTCTTTTAAGAATAGGCAACAGGCACTAAGACACAGATAAAGGATAGATCTCATCATTTCCCAGCATGGTGGTTGGGCTAGCTTATAACAGCCGGTGTATGTATTGTTAGAAGACCGGAACTTGAAGACTCTGAACACAAAGTAGATTCTGAGACGATAACACTGATTACTCTGATCTTATAAGTATTCTACATCTGCATTGAAAACATTGTACCTTAGAAGTGCATACAGTTATGTGGGGAGCCGACAGAAGGCGGCTATCATCCTTGCAGCCATCTTGAGCCATATACCCTAATAAGAGACTTGATTACAATAGCCTACAACAGCTGAGCACACTCTGATAACATCTTGCTTTATTAGATACCCAGGATCTTCCATTGGGTGTGTGAGATTAGATGTGGTGTGATTTAGAGCTGAGACTTAAGGGAGTGACTTAGAGATTAGATTTAGAGACAAGGCCTAAGGGCATGACTTAAGGGTGTGACTTAGAGGCATGACTTAGAAGTGAGACATATAAAAGGCAAGAGGCAGACAGAAGAAGAGAACCAGACAACAGATTACTTGACATGAGTATAACTTGGAACTTGGAATTAGAGAGTACAACTTGGAACAGAGCATTAGGTGTTAGGCACTTAGCACTTGGAGAAAGAGCTTGGATTAGCAACTAGAACTAGGATTAGGTGCTAGGAACTAGGGACTTGGAACTGGGGACTTGGAGAAAAGAAGAGAGACTGAAGAATAAATGGGATTGAATCACACTCTGTCTGGTCTCCATTCATCGAGTCTGTCCTCACACTCTCTCTTGCTGAACCCCGACCCATGGACCAGAGCAGCCTGGGGCAGTGCAGGCTCTAACAGTTTAGCTCCCAAGGCTTTTGGCAGTGCGGGTCTCAACATTGACAGAACAATTCGAGACATTTTGGCCCCCAAACGTGGGGTAGCTCGGACCTCAACATTGTTGGTGCCCAACGTGGGCCACAGAGGTTCTCAACATTTTTGGCACCCAACATGGGGCAGAGTGGTTCTCAACACAGCTATGATTTAATAAGAAAATATTTAAGTAGATGAAAATGTTAAGTACCCTGATTTGATTATCTGTCTGTATCCATGTATTGAATTTTCACAAAATAACCCATAAATTTGTATAATTAAAACTTTTGATATGGCAATATGTACCTGTAACCTCAGCACTTGGGTGACAGAGGCAGGGGGACCTACAACTTGATATCAGCCTAGGGTCAGTAGTGAGATCCTATTTCAAAAGCCAAGAGCTGGTGATAAAGCTCGATGTCTGCCTCAAACTCACGAGGCCCTAGGTTTGACTTCCAGCACCACAAAGACAACGTAAACCACAATGCCAAAACTAAAGTGAGAGAGGTCACTTTCTCTTATTTTGTTTTACTGTATAAAATAGTGGGTTTTATATGAATCACCATACTTTGCTTACACTCACCCCATCGCTTCTCTTCACCCTCACCGTTATCCCACTGACCCACTTTCTGGTCCGACTAGCTCTCTGTGTTCAGGTCACACACACATATGTATATAGTATGTATTTGCATACATATTTAGATTTCGTATCTACAAATGAGGGAAAACACTCAGTGTTTGTCTCTCCCCCTTCACAAGAGAATCGGTTTTATTTGGTCAGAATGAAGTTGAATACACTCATTCATCAAATCCTAATGTCCCCTCTACTAGATGCCCAAGCCACACACGCCATTTTTGCACAGTTCTCTTTATAGGTTTTTGAGATGAAGGGGGTTGGAGGAAACAGCAGAAAATATACTCTGGAATCAGCACAGGCAGCCTGTGCTACTCTGATGTCTTTTGTGGGTGGAGTCTGGGACTCTATCACTAATTACCTATAAAAGACAAAGAGCAGCTGACAGCACCTCTCCAGTGCAGAGTCCTCAAGGATAGCTTGAGGCTGTCCACAGAGTGACTCTCAGTTACTCTCCCTTCAGAGGGCTGAGCTGTGCAGCTAGCCTCTACACAGTCACAGGCATGCCTCTCTGACTTTCCTGTGAAATGGGTGTAAGTGCCCCTCCTTCTGTTCTGGCTGAGAATGGAGTGCCTTGAATAACAGCCCCAGGTTCCAGCAGAACTGGACCAGTCCAGCTTCCATGGTGCAGAGGTGAGGGGCAGGAGCTGAACTCAGTCAACATCAGCCAGGATGGTTGGTCACTTACAGTCTCAGAATTTCATTTTTTTTATCTAAAAAATATGCAAGAGGCAATGGCACCCACATAAAAGGTGAGTGGTCAAGAGTAAAGGTTATAGTGTCTGTTCCTGACCCCTAGGGGCAGAGAAAGAAGAACACAAAACAAAACACCCTTCCCCCAAACCAAAACAAAAACCTAAGCTCAGGGTGTGTTTCAGCTTCTCTACGGTAGGCAAGCACTCTAACACTGAGCTGTATTGCCAGCTCTGACTGACCATGGTCTATAGCTCCCAGTAGAAAGCAAGGGATGAGCTGATTTTGTTTTGTTTTGTTCTGTTCTGTTTGTTTTTGTTTTTGTTTTTGTTTTTTCTCTAGTGACAGAAAACGTTTTTGGAAACCTGTGGTTGGGTTTTAAACTCAAAGGAGGTGACATTTGGAGGATTTTTTCTGTCTCTAAGTTGATTTGTTCCTTGGTAATTGAAAACAAATTTCAGGAAGAGAATCTAAGCTCCTCGACCTGGGTGAGCTACGCCTTGCGGCTCCAAGGCATGTGCAGTCCCGCCCTGCCACCTGCAGGCACACCCTGTGAAGCTCCAGAGTTCCCAGGGCAAGGAGTGTGGGGCAAAAGCACTCACTAAAAATTAGGAAAAGCACACCACAAACACTCGTGTTTCTAAACTATAAATAACACTTAATTGCATATAGCAATGGAAAATCTAGGCTTTTCAGGAAAGAGCCTGAGACAGCCATTGTCTCTCATATTGTGGTGATAAAAACATTGTCCAGAGGGAAAAAACTCAAAATGAAAAAGAATAAATTTTCCTGTTTGCTTCAGGCTGGATTCTTAGTACACTTTATATGTCACTGTCAAACCCAGAGACAGGAGATAGAAGGTTATTTAAGTATTTGATTGAATTTCCTAGTTCTTGTGAGAACAGAGGAACAGGCACACTGGCACACTGTGGGATTCCCTCCACAAATGACTTACATTGTAGGGGAAAATAAACATCTTAAGATTTGCAGTTGATGCTGTATAGTCACCCCTCAGGTGTTGAGCAGTGGTCTGCTTCTCCCTGGGGGCTGTGGTGGAAGCACTGTGAGGCAATGCTTGTTTGCTTGGTGTCTATAGAAGCCAGAGGAGGGGACTGGGTCTCCTGGAACTGCAGTCACAGGAGGTTGTGACCTGCTGCACTGTGTGTGAGCTGCAACTGAATCTAGTCGCTCACAGGAGCAGAGAGTGCTTCTAACTGTTGAGTAATCTCTCTAGACGCTGTATAAACTCTTTACCCGAAGCCTGTGTTATGCCTTGGATCTGAGATGTCCCCCACTGGTTCTTGTGTCAAACACTTATTCCCTAGCTGGCTATGCTATTTTGAGAGGCTATGAAACCCCTAGAAAGCAGGGCCAGTTTCTGGCCCTCCATGATGGGCTAAGAGGAGCCTCTGCCACATGTTTCTGTTTCCATGAATGCTATCATGGCTTCCCACCATGACAAACTACTTCTCTCTGAAAACCATGAGTGAAAACAAACTTTTCCTTCTTTGTTTCTGTCAGAGATTTTGATCACAGAAGTGCAAAAGTAACTACACCATCTGAATAAAATCATTAGCGGGCTAAATGTTTGGAAAATATACTTTCCAGAACTAACAGAGTGTCTTACTAACAGAGTGTATTTTAAGTCAATTATAATATCTTTGGTTATGTAGAGAGATTCAAACTTTTAATATGATTAAATTTATAACAGTTTCCTTTATGGAGTTTTATTAAGAAAAAACTCCACACACATACACATAAAGACTGTGTATATATTTGGATTATGGACATAGCAACTACATTTCTTCTAGAAGTTTTAAAATCATACCCTCCTTGTGTTTAGATTCATACATAGTTGTTGTGTGGTGTTGAACTAAAGGGTTTTTGAACTCAGGGTTTTTCTTCCATTTGGGTAGTGGATGAGCAGTTTGAGTGATTCAAAGGTTCACCTTAAAAAAACAATTTTGTAATATGGCTTTTTGTCATATTCTGGATATCTCTAAATATGTATATTTTGGGATCTCTCTCTCTCTCTCTCTCTCTCTTTTTTTGGATGTTTTATTTACATTTCAGATTCCATCCGGGATCTTTCTCTATTAGTCTATCTAGGCACAAAAAAAAAAAAAAAAATGGTGCTTTTGATCTTTTAATCCTTCTTTTCTTTTTCTTTTTTTTTTTTTTAGACCAGCTTGTCCAGTGTTGAGAAAATCATATAGAGATTTTGTTAGGATACAGTTGTCTCTGCAGATTCATAATTTAGAATTGATACACTTAAAATAATTTAGAATTAACACAGTTAAGACCATGAATTTTTTTAAAATAATAACATTTCCTGATGTAGAGTGAAAAATTATAAAAATCATTTTATAAAATATATACAGATTTTTCTTTAGGTTTTTCTTTAAAGGACATAGAAAATTTTCTCTGAAGCAAGCTAAAAAAATGTGGACTGGCTGGTTTCAGAAACTGGAAGAGAGGAATGCAAGTCATCTAGGTGGGGCTGAGAAACTAGTAACCACAATGACAGGGCAACAACTGAGAAATAGTTGGGCAAGTGACAGGGCAACAGCTGAGAAATAGTTGAGCAAGTGACATGGCAAGACCACATTTTTGAGAGGAATGGGTGTGCAGAGTGATTTTCACATGACCCTGAATCATTTAGGTTGGGTTCCTCTGGAATGTTCCGATATTTTTATGTTATGTATCCTTGACAACCCCTTACCCCCCCTCCCCACTCCCCTGGTTTGTGGTTTTCCCTTTTAAAAAGCCACTCAGCTTGCTGGTCTTTGTCAATTCAGCTCCTGCTGTGAGCAAACTAATTGACCTTGGCTGGCCAACTCTCCCTAATAAACCTCTGCTGATTGCATCCAGGTAGGTGTCTTGCGATTTTTGGGTGGCCGTGACTTCCCGAGACTTGAGTAAGGGTCTCCCGAGTTTGGGGGTCTTCACTATCATGAGGTATTTATCTTTTTGAATCTGGCTTATTTCACTTAACAGGATAATTTCCTGTTTTATCCAGTTTTCCTAATGACATAATTTTGATTTTTGTGGCTGAATAACACACACACACACACACACACACACACACACACACACACACACACACACACATTTTGCTTACCTGTTAACAATACCTGGCTGATTTAATAACTTTCCTGTTGTGAATAGTGTTAGAATAAATATGGATAGTCAGGTATTTCTGTTGTATGCTTGTAGGACCCTGAAAGGACAGCATGGTTTCTGGTCGAGCACCAGCTAGAAATCACCGAAGACTCCAGATGATCCTAAGGGACTGTAAGAACTAAATGTGAATCTAGAGTTGTACAGATTTGTTCCCTTTGCAATTTCACTTTGTCATGTATGTGAATGTATGTGTATGAGGGCAACTGTGTGCCACAGGATGTATGTGGAAGTCAGAGGGCAACTTTGGAAGTGTGTTCTTGTAAGGACTAAATGTGAGATTTTCAGGTCTTGGAATTCACTGCCCTGGCATGTATCCTGCATTCTTGGAGAAGTACATTATTCCTGAGTCAGAGGACACTTGCTGGATTAACATTCAGAAGAGGAACAGAGAGGCTGATTAACATTCCTCAGACCACAGGGAAGAGAACCCACCTTCGGGTGGGGAAGGCCCAGAGCACAGAGACAGATTCTAGGATGGGAGGTGGTCAGGAAGAAAGTAGTGTGTGAATCTGAGTCATCTATAGACCGGACCTGAGAAGGTCTTTGTGGTCCTTTGTGGTTGCCCTTGTGTGCTCTGTATAAGACCTACTCCCAGCCTTTCTTTGGGGGCTCTCTTCCCAGCATATAAGAGAGTCCTGGTGCACCAGTATCATTAAACCTCATGTTGTTGCAACGAATCCTCTGTCCTTGTGTGATTCTGGGGGAGCATGTCCCCTGGTTTGGATCTTAGAATCCAACATTCAACAGGACAGCATGCATTTCGCCATGCTCCCATACTCCAGGCTCCTGACAAGAGGCAGAAGACCTCTATATAGAGTAGTGTCCTTCAGTCAAGTAGGACAACACTCCCTAGCCCCTCCACAGGAAGAAGGTGTGACTACAGGCTGAGGAGCTTGAAGACAGATCTCTATATTAATGAGGTACTTAAAGGTCAGAGGGTGTAGCCAATTAAATATTCCTTCTCAGAACCTCCTCCTTGAAAAACCTCAGGCCTGCCCTGAAAATATGGGGGTATAGTTTTATCCATTTTCCACCATGACAATAAATACCTTAAGATCATGGGGAACAGTGGAGAAAGTTTTCAACTATTGCACCACCGCCCAATCTCTGATAGATGACCTCTCTACGTTCTCAGCCACGGAGACCACCAACCCAAGCAAGCAAGCTGAGCCAGCCATGACCCAGCCAAGCCAGTTACTGTGACCAAGACTTTCATCCCCATGGGACACAGCTGGAGCTTATCCCTCCTGCCAAGAGCTCTGGCTCCTCATGGGACCTCAGACTGTATGTTCCCTCCCTGAGCGGAGTCCTGTGACTTTGCACAGCCCCATGTCGGCTCAGGCCAGCGTGGAGTGAACACAGTCAAATTCCAGCACCTCTGTTCCCACGAGAGGCCTTAGCTGTGTGGTGAGACAGACATGGGACCCACATCAATCCAACAGGACCCATTCACAATACAACCCAACATATATTGACTTAGATTTATTTGGTACGAGTTTAGGAGTGGTATAGGTAGATTGTATGGCAACTGTACTTTTTGTTTTTGGAAAATTTGTATCCTGATTTCTATGATTGTATTAAATTATATCCTATTACTGGAGTGTACAACTCTCTTCCCTTCCATGCCTTTTACATCTTCAATACCATTTAATATCCTTTGTTTTTGTGTTAATAGCCACTCTGACTAGGGTGAGGTAGACCCTTGTAGTCTTTAGATCTATATTTTTTCATGTGTTTCTGTCAATGTTTTCTCCTGTATTTCTGTTTTTATGAAATATACTTATTTTATTTAATAAATACCCTGTAAGGATGTCATTATTTCATCCTCAGATGAGCTGATATAGTATTTTAAATGTTTTTTTTTAGTGCTCATTTTATTTTGGATATTATAATTTGATTACATATTTTCCTTTCTTTTTTTGAAAGTCTTCTATATAGCCCCTTCAACTCTCCTTTAAACTTGTGGAGTCTTTTAAACTATTTATTGCATGTATATATGTCCATGGCATACATATACTTCTAAGTACAACCTATTCAGGCCATATATTAACTTTAGCTGGGATTGCAGGACTGACCATTTGGAATTTGATGGCTTACATTTTTTGTTCTTCCTGAGGAAGACCACCTCTGTTGCTGAAGCTTTCACTGGTTGTAATTTTACTTGTTTTCCTCATTTATTTTTAAACTCACAGTTTGCTATAATTTTCATTTTATAGGTGGTAAAATAAGGTACATATAGAAAGCACCTTTACACTAAAATCATAGGCAAGAAAGGGCCACAGCAAAATTCAAAACAAGTTCTTTTTTTTTTTTTTTTCTTTTTTTTTTTTTTTAAGAAGAAAAGGTTTATTTTGGTTTACACTTTCAGGCAACAATCCATCACTGAGGGGAGTGAGGGGAGGAAGCTAGAGGCAGGAAGTAAAGAAGAGGCCACGGAGGGGTGCTGCCTACTGGCTTGCTCCTCATGGCTTTCTCAGTCTGCTTTTTTATACAACCCAGGACAACCTATGGAGGGATAGAACTACCCACATCTACCTAGGCCATCACTAATCAATCATCAATCAAGACCATACTTCACAGACTTGTATTTAGGCCAATCTAATGAAGGCATATTCTCAACTAAGATTCCTCTTCCCAGATTGTGTCTAGGCACTTGTTAAATTGACACAAGCCAAACAGTACAGTCTTGGAGGTCACACTGAACTTGGGGAAGAGAAGACAAGTAAATGATTGTGTAATCTGTTAGAGGGTCATAGTGTCATGACAAAGAGTAAAAGGGCCGGAGGGATTGGGTGCTGGGCATATAGCATTGGCATATAGTACCAGGGACTTCAGACAGGCAGAGTGAACATTCAAGGCCAGGCTAGGCAACTTGGCAAGTCCCTGTCTCAAGACAACAGCAACAACCCCTACCTCCAAATACCTAAACAGCAACAAAAACAATAGCAACAGAAACAGCAAAAACAAACCAAGACAGCTGAGAATGCAGGACAAGTCTTCATTTCAGATAAGATGGAAGGGCACACAGGGGCTAAAGCCAGAAAATATGCGTGTCAGGCAGAGGGAAAGATCTGTACAATGCTCCAAAGCAAAGATCATTTAACTCTTAATATCTGGAAAGGCAATCCCAAAGAACTTCACGGCAGTAGCCATGGCTGGCATGTGCACAGTGCCAGGTACTCTTTCCTACAAGAAAAACAGTCTATTCATTTTTAGGAATGAATGAACGTGTGAGGAATAGCATCTGAGTTTGTTTAATTGAGCCCAGTTTCTCCTGTATTTCTAAGCTGTTTAATCTGAAACATTTTCTTAAGTTTATGGATATTTTTATCTGTGGCATAAATATTCTTTTCACTTTTCATTGTTGGTGGTTGCACGACAACTTCCTGTTGTGGGTATGGATGTCAATGGCAGATTTAAAAGGGAGAACAGGAGTTTCTATTTTCACATCCACTGAACAGGTAGATGTGAAAATATCCACCCTTCCCTAGACACTTCATCTCCTGGTCTGCAGCTCAGACAGCTGGAGCATTTCTACATGTACTGTGTATTGCATGGAGCCTGCCACTGGCATGGAGAGAGCTCTTCTCAGTAGTGCCTTGGACATGGCCAGAGGACCTGTTTTAGTTACTACCACAGTCCTATCTGTGCCTGTTAAGTCTGTCTTTGAATATGATGTCTAGAAGTGAATGAAGTCAGAAGCCACTGTCCTGAGTCACATGCAGTCTGTTAAGGACATTTGCTTTCTTGCTGCAGATATCTTACCTTTCACAGCCTGGAATCTCTCTCTCTCTCTCTCCCCCCCTCTCTGTCTCTCTCTGTCTCTGTCTGTCTCTGTCTCTCTCTCTCTCTCTCTCTCTCTCTCTCTCTCTCTCTCTCTCTGTGTGTGTATGTGTAAACTTATGGTTTCTTTGGAAAGTCAGTTGTGATGTTTTGCTGTGGCAAACATGTGAAGGAGTATTTTCCTGAGGTGGATACAGGTGAAAGGATGTTCTGATGCGGCAGACATTCGAAGGAGTGGTTCACTGAAGCAGACATTGGTGAAAGGATGCTTTGCTAATGCAAATACATGAAAGGACTCATGATAAAGGATTCTTTGCTAATGACACATATGCTTTACTACCCCTTACATTATATTGTTGAGCTCCATTTGTTGTGACTCCCTAGAGAGAGAGAGACACCAAAAAACTTCTCTTGAGGTTCCTTTGGATTCTCGCTGCTTCTGAGGACTCAGGCTGATTGGCAGAGTAATGTCAGCTGATACAGACTCACATGGAATTTTGCTAAGACAGACTCGTGCTGAGGCAAGACTCCTGGAGATGTTTGGAGGGAGTATAAATAGGACTCAACCAACAGTGGTGGTGGTTTGGCTTTCTTGCATTCCTAGCTTTGCAAAGCTTGTTGATCTTATGTCTTTGCTGATCTCTGCTTCCTTGAGAGAGGCAGAGCAAATAACTTCTCCTGGAGTTCCTGGTGGTCCTATTCACTCCTGCTGTCTTGTGCTAATTTGGCCTAGGCCTGGTTGTTTCTGTTAGGTCCTGCCACTGCTGCTGATTCCTGTTTGCTATCCTGACATTACTGAACTGGACAGCTGGCATATTTGTGAAGAATTTGTGAGTGGATCGAGTTGCCTCTGCTGACCTGTGAACTGAACTGCTGATTTCCTGATAATATAGATGGGATTTGCTCCAAAGAACTATTTCTAAACAGGTCCATTTCCCCTGTATCCTAATAACCTTTCTTCTCTACTACCTCTGGTGGTTGGTGGGCTAGAAGGGAGGTTCAAGCATTTAAGAAATGCTTTTTAAATTAGGGTTGAGAAAAATTAAAGACTACTGTCTTTCCCTCTCTCTTTCCTTTAGTGTGTGTGTGTGTGTGTGTGTGTGTGTGTGTGTGTGTGTGTGTGTATCTGCCAGTGTCATTGTGTGCATGTGGAGATCAGAGAAAAATTCTTCCTATTTGGTTCTTTTCCCATTGTATGGTTCTGAGGATTCAAATTCAGATCCCTGGGCTCAGTGGATTTTCATTGTTTGAGTCATCTCTCCAGCCCTGGTTTGCCTTTTCATGTGTTGTTACAATGACCTTGGCATTTAATTCTAACTTTTGTGGCTTTTCTCTGGGTAACTCATGACATATGACCCCTCTAAGCACTTGTTTGGGAAGTCAGAGCCATGGTCAGGTTTTTACATTGATTTTTGTAAAATTTTATCCTATTAGACTCAACTTGTCAATTTTAAAAATTTCTATTCAGTTATGCAGCTATCCAGTAGTCTTCCACATGGCCCTGCCCTTCTGAATTTGGTAAGCTCCTATCTCCACCTGAGTCACTACTGAGAATGACAAACAGGAGAGGAGGGCTGAGGATAAAGTCCTGAGGCGTGCCGGTTTGAGGTGCTATTAGGATGGCTTTAGACCGTCTAGGATGTGGTGAAAGTTTGGAACTAGAGTGTGGGTAAAACTAGGCTGACAGTTTACATCTGGTAGATCTAAGGACTGAGAACCAGTGAGAGGCAAATCAGTGGAAATGGATAATACATGAAGAAAGAAAGTAGAAATGCAGGGGTCAAAGGTCAGAGCTAGAGAAAGCAGCAGAGAAGGAAGGAATCAGATGTGTGGTGGAATGAGCAGAGTTCAAGGGCCATAGCAGCTGAGAGAAAAAATGGCTGCATGGAGGGGCCAATGAGGAGGTAAAGAATGCCTGGGAGAAAGGCCATTGT
This sequence comes from Rhabdomys pumilio, assembly GCA_030674055.1. Classification (NCBI taxonomy): domain Eukaryota; kingdom Metazoa; phylum Chordata; class Mammalia; order Rodentia; family Muridae; genus Rhabdomys; species Rhabdomys pumilio. The sequence continues at coordinate 1,215,890 of JANHMN010000031.1, read as the reverse complement.
GTGTGCATGCATGTGTGTATGTCTATATGTGTTTGGGTGGTTGTGGGGGAAGGATTAGGAACAAAATCAAACTCTAGCCCAGCTAGAGGGTATTTGTAATGCTTTTTTCCTCAAGTCACATGATGGGGGCCCATTACATCATTATTTATACCTTAAAAATTCTTTACAAAGCAGGACACATTTAGGATTTACCCACTTCATTTCAGTTGTAGCAGCAGATGTGTAGTGACGATGGCAGATCACACATCTGGTGTCTGTCCTGCAGGATTTTCAGGAGCAACTCCTGCCTCTCTTATGCATGGATAATGCCTTCTTTGTTTTCTAAGGATTACAGTGGGAGCACCAGTTTGGGAAGCTTGCTAAGGTTTTCTAGTATCCAGAAAGGAGGAAAATGATGGAGTCTTATTACAATGAAAGGTGCTTAAGAAGCCATTTCCCTCCACATTTTATGACAAAGAGGATTGCGTTCTGAAATTCACTGACCCAGGAGAGGTTTGGCTTTAGTGAGACCAAACTGGCAGAATGATTCTGACATTACAGAGTTGGCAAAACAATGCTCCTGGGAGTACTTTAGGAAGGTAGGCCAGCATCTAAAGGGCCTTAGGATAGACAAGGAGGTTGTAGTACTGAGGTCTACCCCAGGACCCCATGGTACTGAGCAGTTTTGTACCTAGAGCTTCTTGAGAAATGTTTCTTCATCTTGCATCCCCAGAGTCTCACAAAGCTTGGCACATAGTGTCCACTGTATGGATTTAAGGTAGATTTGCCTTAATTGCCATTGAATGGAAATCAGGAAGCCACATGAGAACACACAATGAAGGTAGAAGTGGTGTGCTCTGAGGTGTGCTGGAAGCAGACTGCTAGAAATGGCCAATCGTTAATGCTTATTAATTGAAACTGAGCTGTCAAGATGTAAGCTTTGGGCATCTGTGAGATGGGAACAGTGAGTCTGTAGCTCCTTCATATGTTATCCTGAGAATAGGCAGAATTCCTAGTACACAGAAAAACCAAAATAATGTGAGCGAGCCAGGACTCTCCTTGCAAATGTTGTCTTGAAAGGGTCTTAAGATTCAGTTATTAACCTAGAACCCATTCTTTTGTCTTTAAAAACATTTGTTTTATTTTATATGTCTGTGTACCATGTACATGCTTGGTGCTCACAGAATTTGTATGAGTTTATTTCTCCTGAAACAGTTATGTGTTGCCATATGAGCCTGGTCCTCTACAAGAACAGTCAGTGCTCTGAAACCCTGAACCATCTCTCCAGCCTCACTATCTTTTTTTTTTTTTTTATCTTCTCAAATCTTTTCTTCCCTTTGGTTTTGCTTGAGGTTGGCCAGTGTGCATCAAGCATGTAGGATGCCAGTCGTCACAGAGAGACTGTTATTGGTTAAGTTCTAGAAGCTAGCACAGGGTTGTAAGGGGTGGGTCCTCGCTCCTTGATGACTACAAAGAGAACTATTGAAAAAAATTTGCCTCCAACTTCCAGTGATTTAGAGGCATACAAATTACTCAAAGATAACACATGTATAACGAGTGGAATATTTAGAGTCTTAGATTTTTGTTTTTGCAAATACAGTTATCACTGAAGTTAATGAAACTGTCTGGCAGTTTGTTGTTTCTTAAATTGTGCTGAATTAATAGCATCCCACTTAATTCCAAAGTTCCCAAGGGTCAGGTGCAGGCATCAGCACTTAACCCCGTTCCTTAGAGGGCCATAGTTACACGCTTCAGGGAAGCTTCCAGACTGCCTCTGTGAAATACTTGGGGTTATCTAAAAGTGGGACAGTTACTCATCTAAATATGCTTTCCTTTTTTTTCCTCACATAACTTAGATATACATATGTTTGAAAACCATCCAGAAGGAATACTCTTTTGAATGTGTAAGTTTGGGGCTTCTCTTGTTTCTCAGTGTGACATTTCAGGATGACAACATTATTTTCTGCTTCAGGATTAAAGGGAGAAATAGTCTGTAATACTGTCATAAATAATTCAAAACTGGAGAGCGCTTAATATGAACCATTAAGAATGTGACCTGCAGCCACACACCAAGTACAAGAAGAATGCATCTAGACCGAGGATTACCAGGAAGCACGTGGGAGGCCGTCAGCCTGCAGGGGAGCTATCTCCATGCATTTTTATGACAGGTTTTAAAGGGCTTAAAGTCCCCCAGAGTCTGGACTCTGCATTTGACCTCCAGTTGAGGTCATCAGTATGCTTCATTGTGACATGGTGGTGCATGGCGCAAATCTTTCTCCCACTAAGCTGTCCTTGCAAATGTTGTCTTGAAAGGGTCTTAAGATTCAATTATTAATCAGAACCCATTTAGGCTGTTGATGCCAGGAATGATTTTTTTTTCTTTCAGTTTGCAAAGCTGGGCTAAGCTGATCAAGGAGAATTGTACAGTTATAGGAAATACATTAAGCCTCCCACGCCTGTCTAAAGAGCTTACTGAGGCTTAGGAGAATGCAGGGAAAGGTGTGTTTGGGTGGATGCCTTATTAGTCAATGGAGAACAATTAAGAGGAATTTATAAACCATGGTGAGCTTCACTTTAAATAAAGTTTTCTTGACCTGGAAAGAAGGGCTAAGTCACTTCATTTTCTTTTTCAAACTCTCATTTAGCATGTAAAGTGCTGCATGTTTTACTTAGCAAATGCTGTTTGCTAAGTGTTTAATGGGAATGACATTCTCTGCACTCAGTTCTGCTTCACTCTTTTTCCCCTTCAAGTTTCGAGTATCTAGAAACAGAAATTGCCTTCTGAGGTGCCAGACTTCAGGTAATTAATGACCCAAATCATTTGTAATATATTGGAAACCTACAGTCTGTATTAAGTATAAGAATCTGTGTTGTTAGCTAGTTCCAGGACCTTGCCTTAAAATACCAAAAAACAAAAACAAAAATGAAACTGAACCAAACAATATCCCAAAAGCCCATCCCTCAAAACTGAAACAAAATACACCAAAACCAAACCAAACCAGACCAAAACAACAACAGCAAAAATCTAAAGCTATGTTATAGAAATAGAGCTTTTCATAATTGATGGACTGACCTCACTATGGAAGGGAATAAGTTCTCTGCTCTTCACATGTAGGAGGTGGGTTAGACTAAGAAAGAGGTGGGTGCTACAGAAGACTTGAATATACAATTCCAAATATACTTCTCAGCAGAAGAGATGTTTTAAGCTAATTATTTCGATACACTTCAGATGTAGGAGACACTCCAGAGGGTGTCTTCATTTATGTGGAAGAAGGAGTCTCCTCTCTGCCACAGGAAGAGAAGGATGCAGCTAAACTCTAGGCAGCATTGGCACCTGCAGAAAAAACTATTATTGGCTTCTTCACTAGGGTTTCTGGTCATCTCCCCATCACCGCCTTGCAAGAACATAAGCAACAGAAACCAATGCTACTTGGCACCATCAGAAGCCAGTACTCCCACCACATCAAGCCCTGGTTACCCAATCACACCTGAAAAGCAAGATTCGGATCTAAATCACATCTCATGATGATGATAGAGGACTTTAAGGAAGTCATAAATACCTCCCTTAAAGAAATTACCAGAGAACACAGGTAAACAGGTAGAAGGTGATGTGGTAAGACTGAACTCACCACCACCTTGTCAAGATTTTGTCAGGTCTCTGTGTAGCTCCCCATATACACAGGTGTAAACATTAATAAATTTGTTTATGTTTTGTTTTTTAATTTGTCTTTTTCTTTGCAGGTGTACTTCAGCTGAGAGTTCAGAGTGATAAAAGGAATTATTTCTCATCCTGTATGATTTTCCTAAATGCTGGTATCTCTTTGATCTGTCATTTCTGGTTTTCTTTTTCTTTCTTTTTTTTTTTTCTGTAGGTGAATAGGTAAGACAGAAATGACTTACATGCTAAGTGTGGCGGCATCCTCCTGCAGTCCCAGTACTTGGGAGGCTGAGAGAGGAGGATTTTAAGTTGGTTGTTATCCCCAGCTATACAATGATTTTGAGATGAGTCAGAGAAACTTAGTGAGGCTCTGTTAAAAAAAAAAACACAACAAAATAAGCCCGCCTTGGAAACAAAACAAAAACTTCAACAAACCAAGGCAAGACAGACAGAAGCCCAATAGACTGAAATGACCCACAGCTCATAGATTTGGGAACTGGAGCCATTCCCCTCTAGGGTTAGCGTCTCATCTCCAGCCCTGTGGAAGGATACATGCAGTCATTCCTAGTTCAGAGAAGAGTGGGCACAGGCTGACACAGTGCTAAATGACAACCTCAGAAAGCGGGAAAACGTGCTACAGAACTCCTGAACTGTAAAATTCTTCCCTCCCTTTCTGTGTGGCCTTTCACTTTGTCGTAGATTCTTAATTTTTCTATTTAATCCCAATTGAAGTAAATAAAAATAAAAAATTCCTAGACTCATTTTGCCACTCATCTTTACATGGCAGACACTTGCCTCAAATGCAAGTGCATTTAACTCATTTGTATAGTTGCTTAAATCTAAGTGATGCAATCTGTATTTTGTCTCTGCAAGGTGTCTTGAATGAGCTAAGGAAAAATAAAACCAGATTCAATCAGGCCTGGAGGAGAAAGGATGAGTTCCCCCAAAGCACAGGGAGGCTTAAAGGAGCTGGTCAGGAGTGTTCTACATGGCTTAGGATAGACAAGATCACCATAGGTTATTGCTTAGGACTTTTGGCTTCACAGAATCACCTTCCTGTTAGCCATCGGCCTAATACATTGATTCTTGTTTTGGAAGGCCCCAGAGACAAAGTCTTGTCCCTACTGGTGGTATCTCTAACACAACACAAATGGGTTCCCCAAAGGCATACTGGGTACTTTGGTCAGAGGTGAGTAAAAGGCTGGCTTCTCATTGAGCAGTGGCAACCTGCCAACAGTCTACCTATCCTCCAGGGCTTCAAACAGATCCAGGATTATAGATCCAACCGCCCCCCCAAACCTGGTCTAATTGATCCCATGGGACCCAGGGGATGCGGGCACCTCTGCCCAGCCATAGGCACGTGTTCCTTCCAGCTTGCACCAGAGCCCAGTAGCAGACCCTGGGCTCTAGATCTCCATCCACTCTGCCCACACCCAGAGGCAGCATGTCCCCCAGGACTTCTGACACATCCAGGATCAAGGGATTAAAGAGATAGTGGGTCCTCCAGGAGTTCTGACACAACCAGGCTCACAGCCTCATAGGAGGGACAGGCTCCAGTCAGAAACAGCAAGGACAGCTAATACCAGAGATAATCAGCAAGAGGCAAGTGCAAGAATATAAAGCAACAAAACCAATGCTACTTGGCACCATCAGAAGCCAGTACTCCCACCACATCAAGCCTTGGTTACCAAAACACACTTGAAAAGCAAGATTCGGATCTAAATCACATCTCATGAAGATGATAGAGAACCTTAAGAAGGTCATAAATACCTCTCTTAAAGAAATACTGGAGAACACAGGTAAACAGGTAGAAACCCTAGAAGAGGAAACACATAAATCTCTTAAAGAAATACAGAAAAGCACAACCAAACAGGTGAAAGAAATGAACGAAACTATACAGGATCTAAAAATGGAAATGGAATCAATAAAGAAATCACAAAGGGAGACAATCCTGGGGATGGAAAACTTAGGAAAGAGATCAGAAGTCATAGATGTTAGCATCACCAACAGAATACAAGATATAAAAGAGAATCTCAGGTGTAGAAGATAGCATAGAAGATATTGACACAGCAGTCAATGAATACACAAAGTGCAAAAAACTCCTAACCCAAAACATCCAGGAAATCCAGGACGCAATGAAAAGATCAAACCTAAGAATAATAGGTATAGAAGAGAGTGAAGATTCCAACTCAAAGGGCCAATAAAGATCTTTAACAAAATTATAGAAGATAACTTTCCTAACCTAAAGAAAGAGATGTCCATAGACATACAAGAAGTCTACATTAATGTCAAATAGATGGGACCACAAAAGAAATTCCTCTTGTCACATAATAACCAAAATACCAAAATGCACAGAACAAAGATAGAATATTAAAAGCGGTAAGGGAAAAAGATCAAGTAACATATAAAGGCAGACCTATCAGAATTACACCAGACTTCTCAACAGAGACTTTAAATGCCAGAAAATCTTGAGCAGACCCTAAGAAAACAAAAATGTCAGTCCATGCTACTATACCCAGCAAAACTATCAATTACCATAGATAAAGAAAGCAAGATAATCCATGACAAAACAAAATTTAAACAATATCTTTCCACAAATCTAGCCCTACAAAGAATAATAGATGGAAAACTCCAAAACAAGGAGGGAAAGTATACCCAAGAAAAAGCAAGAAATCAAGTTTCTCAGAACAAACCCAAAGGAAGAGAGTCACATAAACATAATTTCATTTCTAACAATAAAGATAACAGGAAACAACAATCATTGGTCCTTAATCTCTCTTAACATCAATGGGTTCAATTTTCTTTCTTTTTTATTGGATATTTTATTTATTTACAGTACAGATGTCATCCCCTTTCCCCATTTCCCTTCTCTAGAACCCCCTATCCTATACCCCCTCTTCTTTTATGCTTTTATACCATTTTGATTACATGCATGTAATAAGGTCAGTTTTAGGTTGAGGGTCTAGCAATACAATAGATGCAAATAGTTGAGGAACAAGCAATACAATAAACACAAATAGTCAAAGGAAAATCAAGGCATTAAACCCAGTTACATGAACACTCCTGTGATCACTGTTTCTAAAGGTTTATCAGGTTGACAAAAGTATCTGAACCTACTTCCCTATCCTAGTCCAAGGTCATTTTCATGTCTGAAGCCCACTTCCTTGTTCTAGCCTAAAATTAATAATCCTGTCTGAAATTGCTTCTTTGTTCTTGCCTAATATTTAGATTCCTGTCTGAGATTACTTTGTTGTAGCCTACAATTTAGACTCCTACCTGAAATTACTTCTTGTTCTAGTCTAATGTCAGATTCCTGCTTGAAGCCTACTTTTTGTCCTTGACCAATGTCATATTCCTGCCAAGCAGCCCCTTTCTTTGTCCTTGGCCCATGTCAGCTTCTTGCCAAGCAGCCCCAAAGGCTCTCCACCTCTCCCCCTTTTCTAATAAAAAGACAGACTAACAGGCTGGATATGTAAACAGGACTTAGCATTTTGCTACATACAGGAAACGCGTCTCAGTGACAAAGACAAATACTACTTCAGAGTAAAAGGTTGGAACAAAACTTTCCAAGCGCATGGTCCCAAGAAACAACCTGGAGTACCAATTCTAATATCGAGTAAAATCTACTTTCAACCAAAAGTTATCAAAAAAATATATGGAAAGAAATTTTATACTCATCAAAGAAAAAAATCTACCAAGATGAACTCTCAGTTCTGAACATCTATGCCTCAAATGCAAGGGCACCACATTTGTAAAAAAAAAAAAAATTACTGAATCTCAAAGCAAACATTGAACCTCACACAGTAATATTGGGAGACTTCAACACCCCACTCTCACCAATAGATAGATCATGGAAACAGAAAATAAACAGAGACACAGTGAAACTAACAGAACCTATGAACCATATGGACTTAACAGATATACAGAACATTTCATCCTAAAACAAAAGAATATACCTTCTTCTCAGCACCTCATGTGACCTTCTCCCAAATTTACCATATAATTGATCACAAAACAAGCATCAACTGATACAAGAAGATTGAAATAATTCCATGCATTCTATCAGATCACCATGGACTAAGGATGGTCTTCAATAAAAACAAAAACAATAGCAAGCCCACATACATATGGAAGCTGAACAACTCTCTACTCAACTATAACTTGGTCAGGGAAGAAATTAAGAAAAAAATTAAAGACTTCTTAGAATTTAATGAAAATGAAGGCACAACATACCCAAACTGATGGGACTTAATGAAAGCAGTGCTAAGAGGAAAACTCATAGTGCTGAGGGTCTCCATAAAGAAACTGGGGAGAACACACACTAGCAACTTAATAGCACATCTGAAAGCTCTAGAACAAAAAGAAGTAAATACACCCAAGAGGAGTAGATGGCAAGAAATTATCAAACTCAGGGCTGAAATCAACCAAGTAGAAACAAAAAGAACTAGACAAAGAATCAACAAAACCAGGAGATGGTTCTTTGAGAAAATAAACAAGATAGATAAACCCTTAGCCAGACTAACCAGAGGGCACAGAGATAGTATCCAAATTAACAAAATTAGAAACGAAAAGGGAGACATAACAACAGAAACTGAAAAAATTCAAAATAAATCATTAACTCCTACTACAAAAGCCTATATTCAACAAAACTGGAAAACCTAGGTGAGACAGATGATTTTCTAGACAGATACCAGGTGCCAAAGTTAAATCAAGATCAGATAAACCATCTAAACAGTCCCATAAACCCTAATGAAATAGAGGCAGCCATTTAAAGTTTCAGAACCAAAAAACATCTACAACCAGATGGTTTTAGGGCAGAATTCTATCAGACCTTCAAAGAATACCTAATATCAATACTTTTCAAACTATTCTACAAAATAGAAATAGAAACTACCTAATTTGTTCTATGAAGCCACAGTTATGCTGATACCTGAACCACACAAAGACTCAACAAAGAAATAGACCTTCTGACCAGTTTCTCTTATGAATATTGATGCAAAAATACTCAATAAAATTATTGCAAACCAAATCCAAGAACCCATTAAAATGATCATTCAGCATCATCAAGTAGGCGTCATCCCAAGGATGCAGGAATGGTTCAGTATAAGGAAATCTATCAATGTAATCCATTATGTAAACAAACTCAAAAAAAAAAACAACTACATAATTATATCATTAGATGTTGAAAAAGCCTTTGACAAAATACAACATCCCTTCATGTTAAAAAATCTTGGAAAGATCAGAAATTCAAGGGCCATATTTAAACACAATAAAAGCACTATACATCTAATCAATAGCCAACATCAAACTAAATGCAGAGAAACTTGAAGCAATCCCACTAAAATCAGGGACTCTACAAGGCTGCCCACTCTCTTCCTATCTATTCAATATAGTATTTGAAGTTTTAGTCAGAGCAATTAGACAACAAAAGGAGACCAAAGGGATACAACTTGGAAAGGAAGAAGTCAGGATATTACTATTTGCAGATGATATGATAGTATATTTAACTGATCTCAAAAATTCCACCAGGGAACTCCTACAGCTGATAAACCACTTCAGCAAAGTGGCTGGATACAGAATTATCTCAAACAAAGCAATAGCCTTTCTCTACTCAAAGGATAAATGGGCTGAAAAAGAAATTAGGGAAATGACACGCTTCATAATAGCCTCAAATAATTTATACTCTTTTGGTGTGACTCTAACCAAGTAAGTGAAAGATCTGTATGACAAGAACTTCAAGTGGATGAAAAAAAAATTAAAAAAGACCTCAGAAGATGGAAAGATCTCCCATGCTCTTAGATTGGCAGGATTAACATCGTAAAAATGGTTATCTTATCAAAAGCAATCTACAGATTCAATGCAATCCCTATAAAAATTCCAACTCAGTTCTTCTCAGAGGTAGGAAGAGCAATTCTGTAATCTTTCTTGAATAACAAAATGCAGGGTACTGAAAACTATTCTTATCAATAAGAGAACTTCTGGGGGAATCACCATCCTGGACCTCAAGCTGTACTACCGAGCAATTGTGACAAAACAGCGTTGTATTGGTACAGAGACAGGCAATGGAATAGAATTGAAGACCCAGAAATAAATCCACACACCTATAAACACCTGATATCTGAAAAAGAAGCCAAAACCATCCAGTGGAAAAAAGACAGTATATTCATCAAATGGTGCTGGTTCAACTGGCAGTCAGCATGTAGAAGAATGCGAATTTATTCATTTTTATCTATCTCCTTGCACAAAGCTCAAGTCTAAGTGGATCAAGGACCTCCACATAAAACCAGACACACTGAATCTAGTAGAAGAGAAAGTGGGAAAGATTCTCTAATATATCGGCACAGGGGAAAATTTCCTGAACAATACACTAATGGCTCATGCTCTAAGATCAACTATTGACAAATGGGACCTCATAAAATTGAAAAGCTTCAGTAAGGCAAAGGACACTGTCAATAGGACAAAATGACAACCTACAAATTGAGAAAAGATCTTTACCAACTCTATACCCAATAGAGAGCTAATATCCAAAATGTACAAAGAACTTAAGAAATTAGATTCCAGAGAATCAAATAATCCTATTAAAAATGGGGTACAGAGCTAAACAAAGAATTCTCAACAGAGCAAACTCGAATGGCTGAGAAGCACCTAAAGCAATGTTCAGCATTTTAGTCATCAGGGAAATGCAAATCAAAACAACCTTGAAATCCCACCTCACACCAGTCAGAATGGCTAAGATCAAACACTCAGGTGACAGCAGATGCTGGCGAGGATGTGGAGAAAGAGGAACACTCCTCTGTTGCTGGTGGAATTGCAAGATGGTACAACCACTCTGGAAATCAGTCTGGCGGTTCCTTAGAAAATTGGACATAGCACTACCTGAGGACCCAGCTATACCACTCCTGGGCATATACCCAAAATATGTTCCAACATATAACAAGGACATATGCTCCACTATGTTCATAGCAGCCTTATTTATAATAGCCAAAAGCTGGAAACAAACCAGATGTCCTTCAACTGAGGAATGGATACAGAAAATGTGGTACATTTACACCATGGAGTTCTATGTAGTTATTAAAAACAATGACTTCATGAGATTCTTAGGCAAATGGATGGAACTTGAAAATATCATCCTGAGTGTGGTAACCCAGTCACCAAAACAAAACAAAACAAAACATTGATACTCACTGATAAATGGATATTAGCCAAAAAGAAGCTCTTGAGTACCTACTATACAACTCACAAACCATATGAAGCCCAACAAGAAAGAAGACCACACCAAAGTTTGGATGCTACAGTCCTACTTAGAAGGGGTAACAAAAATACTTACAGAAAGAGGGAGGGAGGGATCTGGGAGGCTGAGAGGAAGGAAAGAATAAAAGTGGACAGAATTAGTTGTGGGAGGAGAGGGGGAGAAATTCAGAGGGTCAGGAAATTGACAGGAGGTGTGTAGCAGTGGGGGAGGGGCAGCTGACTGGAGCCACTAGAAAGTCCCAGATGCCAGGGAAGCAAGAAGTTTCCAGGACCCAAAGAAGATGACATTAGCCGACATACTCAACACAGAGGAGGTAAAACCTGTTGAGACCATATCCAGTGGATAGGTACAGCCCCCGGTTGAGGGATGGCACCCACTCATCTTAAAAATTTTAACCCAGAATTGTTTTTGTCTAAAGGAAATACAGGGACTAAGTGGAGCAGAGACTGAAGAAAAGGCCATCCAAAGACTGCCCCACCTACGGATCCATCCCATCTGCAGACACCAAACCCAGACACTATTGCTGATGCTAAGAAGTGCTTGCGGACAGGAGCCTGTTATAGCTGTCCTCTGAGAGGTTCTGCCAGAGCCTGACCAATACAGACATGGATGCTCTCAGCCAACTCTCGGACTGAGCGCAAGGACCCCAAGGGAAGAGTTAGGGGAAGGACTGAAGGAGCTGAATTGCAACCCCATAGGAAGAACAATATCAACTAACTGGACCACTCAGAGTTCCCGGGGACTAAACCACTAATCAAAGAGTACACATGGACGGACCCATGGCTCCAGCTGCATATGTAGCAAAGGATGGCCGAGTCCGGCACCAGTCTGAGGGGAGGCCCTTGGTCCTGTGAAGGCTTGATGTCTCAGCATAGGGGAATGCCAGGGCGGTGAGGTGGGAGGGTGGGTCGGTGGATGTAGCACCCTCATAGAAGCAGGGAGAGGGAGGATTGGATAGGGGGCTTGCTAAGGGGAAACCGGGAAGGCAGACAACATTCGAAATGTAAACAAATAAAATAACCAATAATAATAGTAATAATAATAAAAAAGTGCTGGCTGGACACTGTGGTCTCAGCTTTCAGTAAGGGATGGGATGAGGAAGGTTTCCAGCTGGTTGTGCGGGTGTGCTCATTTCTCAGGACTACAGGGACCCCAGCAGAAGAAAAAAAAGCTAGAGAAAGTCATAGAAGCAAAGGAAAGAGGAGGGAAGGAAGCATAGGCAAAAAGATAAGGGAAGCAGAAAGAACAAAGAGAAGGAAGGAAGGGGAATGGAAGAGAGAAGAGGGGAAAGGCGATCAAGGGACTGGATGTGGAGGAACGGGCTAGCTTTTAACTGTGGCCCAGGCAGGAGTTGAGATTCCAAGGTTGGTCTCTGCCAAACTGATGTCCAGACACACTGGACATCATCTCTGCAGTGCTGAAGCTGAACTGGGGGTGGTGGTGCTCAGGAGGTCAGAGACCACCAGTGTCAGCAGTAAGCCTTGCTCTGCTCCCATTCGATGTCTGAAATTGTGATCACACACATTCCGGGCCTCTCCTGACAAACTAGCACTCTTGAGTAGGAGTGGGTAACTTGAAGAGATGATGATGGAGTCAGATGGAGCAGAACACTGGGAAATCTCTGGAGGAAAGGAGACATCCACAAGATCATCATAAATAGGAATTTATTTTCCTCAGTGTGACTAATGACATAGCTTCAAAGGCCACGTGTATTTATAAACCCCAACTCATTTTTTTTTTTAAAGCATTGATCATGTAGCCGGGTTTGGCCTCCAACTTGCTGAGTAGCTGAGGATGACCTTGAACTTCTGCTCTTTCTGCCTCTCTTCCCCAACTGTGGGATTAAAGATGTACACTTCTATACCGGGATTATTTTGTGCTAGGGATTGAACCCAGGGCTTCATGAATGCTAGACAAGCACTCTAACAACTGGGCTATAACCCAGCCCATAACTTCAAAACTGTTTTTTTTCTAACGGCATTCCAATAAACTCTACTCTTGGGCCCTACTGGAAAGTGCCTGTAGGTGAAGGAGAATAAGAAGAAAGGGCGTTCTGGGTTGTGCAGGACAATTGATGGCAAAAAGAGCCACAGAAGGATGGATTTAGCCTTCTCTGTAACAGTGGGATCTGCCTCTGAAGGACGGAACATTCATAGCTTCCTAGAAGCTCATTTTATTGTTTTACTAAAGGCACCTTTAGCAAGTCAATTTCCACACAGCAAAACTTCTTATCGATCTAGGGGTTAATTAATTGTCCTGGTTTGACAAGCCTGAAAAAGGCTCTGAGAATTCTTCAAAAGGAATAACCCTGTAAAATCTCAGATAACAATCACTGACAAAAAGGCTACTACTTTAAAGCTGAGGTGCCATCACTCCAGGTTCATGCTAGACGCAAAGGTTCTGCCACACATGGGACCAGACTTCCAGCCTATCAAGGTTCCCAGTATCTTTCAGGAGATGCAGACTCTTTGGGAGCCGGTGATCTGCTCAGAAATCCCAGGCACCATATCCTATCTTGCTGATCTCCCAGCAGTACACAACTTTAAAAAATATTTATAATAATAATAATAATAATAATAATAATAATAATAATAATAATATTTTGGCCTCAGAGACACATGTCACTGTGATTTCTCCTTCAGGGGTTGCAAGGATTAATTTTTCAAAGGGAGAACCTTGATACTTAACAGATTCTTCCAGGCCTGGTAAGAAGTTAGAATATTGTTCATTTCCAACTTCAGAGGGAAGGCTAAATTGAGGAGAAAGCTTTTCTCCAAAGTAAAGTTTGTTTAAATGGAAGCTTGTGGGTTTCTTTACCAGAATCTCATCAGAAACTTAGAAAACTTAGTTTTCCCGCTGCTCCCTGCTGAGCTGCTACAAGTCTGTGGGGTTGGGGCCAGAAACCACTTTTGAAATAAACAGAGAGTTGCAATCTTCTGTCTCTGACATTTGTAAATCAGTGTGTGGCAGTGTTCTCAAAATCTAGGAGGTCTCACACTGTCACTAGGACAGCATTTGGGACCTACTGCCAGTGTTTTTAATTTCTAGGTCTGAAGCTCAATAATTTACATTTCAGACAAGTTTCTGGAGGAGAGTGTTGCTTGTCTGGAGGCTACATTTGGAGAACAATTAAAACAATTAAGTCTCCTGTCAGTCAGGGACAACCTACTTACAATTCCAGGGAAGTTCCCAGGATCAGTGGCAGAATGGGCACCATATTGGCACCCAGGCACCAGGCACCAGGCACCAGGCACCAGGCACCAGGCACCAGGCACCAGGCACCAGGCACCAGGCACCAGGCACCAGGCACCAGGCACCCACAGGACTCTCTAGGATCAGGTGGACAGGTATGTTGACATCCAGGTTCTGTGGGCTGCTTCTTTAGACTCTTGAAGGCTCAGTTTGTTTTCCTCCTCTAGGAAAAAGAAGTAAAGGACTGGACGAATCTAGAGCCCTCCAATAGGTTCTGGAATTATTCTGGAGTAAATGCTAAGGTAGGCAGACTTCCCTGTGGTATGGCTAACTTTGGAGACTCTATTTCTGAAACGAAGCTGAATATTTATATGGTGAAAAGTCACTAAGCCATTTCACCTGGCTGGCATTTCAGGGGTCTCAGCCACAGCGCACCCTTTTTCCATCTAGGAAGGATTTCAGGCTGAGCCTGTGGTTCTCACAGGAGCTCATCTTTGCTCCCGCTCTTCCTTTCTTTTTCCCTCCATTCCTTCCCCTCCCCTTTCTTCACCTGCAGTTCCTAATTTCTCCACTTGAGGTCTCAATAGGATAGCGATTTTCTTAGCCCTCTTCAGCTTAGGATGGGTTTGTAACAAACCTTGGGAGTGGCTGAGTGGGAGTGGTGTTGGGGTGAGGGTGGGTGTGTCGTGGGGGAGAATTCATCTCTGCCTAACTCATAGCTGGCTTGACTGATTTGTTCAGAGAGCTCTGCGGTTAAAGAAGTACTGAGCAAGGAGCTGACATCCACTTGTCTGCTCAGCATCCTCGATGGGAAGACTGGCCTTGCCAGACTTCTTGAAGGGACCATTTTTCTTTTCAGACAGTGTTACAGCTGTCCTATGTGGAGGACTAGAAATGCTAAGACGTTGACTGTGGCTAAGAAGAGGCTGGTAGATCATTTCTACAATTCTCGTCTCTGTCCACTCCACATATAAGGGTGCATCTGTCAGTCTTCAGTGAAATGACATCAGAAGCACTCCCCTGCCAGATGGATCACTCCTATGCCTCTACTTGATCAAAACTGTGGAGCTGTAATTCATCCTGGCTATGTTTTCCTGGGCCACAGTTTTTTGTTTTGCTGTATTTTCTCAGTGGCTTCTGAACCTAAGACATATACACTAAATTAATTCGGTGACAGTCCATGTGTGGTCTGCTCCTCTCAGTCAACTCTGAGTCACTGTTGGACCCATGGAAGGTTCCAGCAGACTATTCTGGAAAAAATTACAAAATGGGGGCTGCAGAAATAGTTTAGTGGTTAAGAACACTGGCTGCTTTTCCAGTTCCCAGTGGACAGCTCATAACTGTCTGTAACCGCAGTTCAAGGGTATCTGACACCCTCATACAGACAAATAGTCAAAACACCAAATACACTTAACATAAGAATAAATAAATAAATAAAATAAAAAACTCAAATGGATCAGATCGTCAAATTCAGTAACAATTCTTTTTTGTTTGTTTTTTTTTTTTATTGGATATTTTATTTACCTTTCAAATTTTATCCCCTCTCTCATCCTCCAAAACTCCTTATCCCATCCCCCCTCCTCCTACTTCTATAAGGGTGTGCCTCCATCCAAACACCCATTTCCACCTCCCTGCTCTCGAAATCCCCAACACTAGGGCATTCACACTTTCAGGGATCAAGGCTGTCCACTTCCACTGATGCCTGACAAGGCCATTCTCAACTATCTATACAGGTGGAGCCTTGAGTCCCTCCCTTTGTGTTTCCAGGCTGGAGGTTTAGACCCTGGGATCTCTGGTTGAATACTTTGTTACTTCTTCTAAGAAGGAACAAAGCAACCACACTTGGGTCTTCTTTCTTTCTTCTTCTTGAGGTTCACGTGCTCTATGCATTGTATCTTAGGTATTGTGAGCTTTTGGGCTAATATCCACTTATCAGTGAGTGCAAACCACGTATGTTCTTTTGTGATTGAGTTACCTCACTCTGGATGATATTTTCCAGTTCCATCCATTTGACTAAGATTTTCATGAACTCATTGTTTTTAATAGCTGAGTAATACTCCATTGTGTAAATATACCACATTTTCTGTATCTATTCCTCTGTTGAAGGACATCTGGGTTCTTTCCAGCTTCTGGCTATTATAAATAAGGCTGCTATGAACATAGTGGAGCATATGTCCTTGTTATATGTTGGAGCATCTTCTGGGTATATGCGCAGGAGTGGTATAGTTGGGTCCTCAGGTAATACTATGTCCAATTTTCTGAGTAACTGCCAGACTGCTTTCCATAGTGAATGTGCCAGCTTGCAATCCCACCATCAATGGAGGAGTGTTCATCTTTCTCCACATTTTCGCCAGCATCTGCTGTCACCTCAGTGTTTGATCTTAGCCATTCTGACTGGTGGGAGGTGGAATCTCAGGGTTGTTTTGATTTGCATTTCCCTGATGACTAAGGATGTTGAACACTTCTTTAGGTGCTTCTCCACAATTACAGCTTCTTCAATTGTGAATTCTTTGTTTAGCTCTGTACCCCATTTTTAAATCAGGTTATTTGATAGTCTAGAGTTTAATTTCATAGATTCTTTGTATACCTTGGATATTAGCCCTCTATCAGATGTAGAATTGGTAAAGATCTTTTCCCAGTCTGTTGGTTGCCGCTTCTCCTATTGATGATGTTCTTTGCTTTACAGAAGCTTTGCAATTTTATGAGGTCCCATTTGTCAGTTCTTGATCTTAGAGCATAAACCATTGGTGTTCTGTTCGGGAACTTTTCCCCTGTGCTCATCTGTTCTAGGCTTTTTCCCATTTTCTCTTCTATCAGTTTCAGTGTATCTGGTTTTATGTGGAGGTCCTTGATCCACTTGGACTTGAGCTTTGTACAGGGAGATAAGAATGGATCATTTTGCATTCTTCTATATGCTGACCTCCAGTTGAACCAGCACCATTTGTTGAAAATGCTGTCTTTTTTACACTGGATGGTTTTAGCTCCTTTGTCAAAGATCAAGTGACCATGGGTGTGTGGGTTCATTTCTGGGTCTTCCGTTCTATTCCATTGATCCTCCTGCCTGTCTCTGTGCCAATACCATGCAGTTTTTATCACTATTGCTCTGTAGTACAGTTTGAGGTCAGGGATGGTGATTCCCCCAGAAGTTCTTTATTGTTGAGAATAGTTTTCGATATCCTGTGTTTTTTGTTATTCCAAATGAATTTGAGAATTTCTATTTCTATCGCTGTGAAGAACTGAGTGGGAATTTTGATGGGGATTGTATTAAATCTGTAGATTGCTCTCAGCAAGATGGCCATCTTTACTATATTAATCCTGCCAATCCATGAACACGGGAGATCTTTCCATCTTCTGAGGTCTGCTTTGATTTCTTTCTTCAGGGACTTGAAGTTCTTGCCATACAGATTTTTTACTTGCTTGGTTAGATTCACACCAAGGTATTTTATATTATTTGTGACTATTGTAAAGGTTGTCATTTCCCTAATTTCTTTCTCAGCCTGTTTTCTTTTGAGTAGAGGAAGACTACTGATTTAATTTGAGTTTGAGTTAATTTTATATCCAGTCACTTTGCTACAGTTGTTTATCAGGTTTAGGAGTTCTCTGGTAGAAGTTTTGGGGTCACTTAAGTATATTATTATATCATCTGCAAATAATGAAATTTTGACTTCTTCCTTTCCTATTTGTATCCCTTTGACTTCCTTTTGTTGTCTAATTGCTCTTCCAGTACTATATTGAATAGGTAGGGTGAGAGTGGGCAGCCCTGTCTAGTCCCTGATCTTAGTGGTATTGCTTCCAATTTCTCTCCATTCAGTTTGATGTTGGCTACTGGCTTGCTGTATATTGCTTTTACTATGCTTAGGTATGGGCATTGGTTTCCTGATCTTTCTAAGACTTTTACCATGAAGGGGTGTTGAGTTTTATCAAGTGCTTTCTCAGCATCTAGTGAGATGATCATGTGTTTTTTTTTCTTTGCGTTTGTTTATATAGTGGATTATGATGGATTTCTGTATATTGAATTATCCTTGCATTCCTGGGATAAAGCCTACTTGATCATGATGAATGATTGTTCTGATGTGTTCTTGAATTGGTTTGCAAGAATTTTATTGAGTATTTTTGTACCGATATTTTTAAGGTTGATCTGAAATTCTCTTTCTTTGCTGGGTATTTGTGTGGTTTAGGTATGAGTGTAATTGTGGCATCATAGAATGAATTGGGTAATGTTTCTTCTGTTTCTATTTTGTGGAACAATTTATAGAGAATTGGTATTTAGGTCTTCTTTGAAGGTCTGATAGAATTTGGTGCTACAATCGTCTGTTCCTGGCCTTTTTTTGGTGGGGAGACTTTAAATGACTGCTTCTATTTCTTTCAGGGTTATGGGACAGTTTAGATGGTTGATCTGGGCCTGATTTAACTTTGGTTACTGGTATTTGTCTAGAAAATCATCCATTCCATCTAGATTTTCCAGTTTTGTTGAGTGTAGGCTTTTGTAGTAGGATCTGATGATTTGTTAAATTTCCTCACTTTCTGTTGTTATGTCATCCTTTTCAGTTCTGATTTTATTAATTTGGATACTGTCTCTCTGCCCTCTGATTAGATAATCAGATAAACCTAAGGGTTTATCTATCTTGTTGATTTTCTCAAAGAACCAGCGCCTGGTTTTATTGATTCTTTGTATAGTTTTTTTTTGTTTCTACTTGGTTGATTTCAGCCCTGAGTTTGATAATTTCTTGCCATCTACTCCTCTTGGGTGTATTTGCTTCTTTTTGTTCTAGAGCTTTCAGGTGTGCTATCAAGCTACTAGTGTATGCTCTCTTGTAGGCACTTAGAGCTATGAGTTTTCCTCTTAGCACCGCTTTCATGGAGTCCCACAAGTTTTGGTATGATGTGTCTTCATTTTCATTAAATTCTAAAAAGTCTTTAATTTCTTTCTTTATTTCTTCCCTGACCACATTATCATTGAGTAGAGTGTTGTTCAGTTTCCATGTGAATGTGGGGTTTCCATTGTTTTTGTTCATATTTAAATTTTCTTGTATCTGTTGAGACCTGTTTTGTGACCAATTATATGGTCTGTTTTGGAGAAGGTACCATGAGGTGCTGAGAAAAATGTATATTCTTTTGTTTTAGATATTCTACAGAACAGTTAGATATTTAAATGTTCTATAGATATCTGTTAAATCCATTTGGTTCATAACTTCTGTTAGTTTCACTGTATCTCTATTTAGTTTCTGTTTCCATGATCTGTCCATTGGTGAGAGTGGGGTGTTGAAGTCTCCCACTATTATTGTGTGAGGTGCAATGTGTGCTTTGAGCTTTAGTAAGGGTTCTTTTATGAAAGTGGGTGCTCTTGCATTTGGACATAGATATTCCGAATTGAGAGTTCATGTTGGTTGGCTTTTTCTTTGATGAGTATGAAATGTTCTTCCTTATCCTTTTTGATATCTTTAAGTTGAAAGTTGATTTTATTTGATATTAGAATGGCTACTCCAGCTTGTTTTTTAGGACCATTTGCTCGAAAATTGTTTTCCAGTTTTTTACTCTAAGGTAGAGTCTGTCTTTATCACTGAGGTGGTTTCCTGTTTGCAGTAAAATTCTGTGTCCTGTTTACATATCCAGTCCATTAGCCTATGTCTTTTAATTGGGGAATTGATTCCATTGATGTTAAGAGATATTAAGGAACAGTGCTTGTTGTTTCCTGTTATTTTTGTTATTAGAGGTGGAATTATCTTTGTGTGGCTATCTTCTTTTGGATTTGTTGGAAGAGGATTACTTTCTTACTCTTTCTAGGGTATAATTTCCCTCCTTGTATTGGAGCTTTTCCGACATTATCCTTTGTAGTGCTGGGTTTTTGGAAAGATATTGTGTAAATTTGGTTTTGTCATGGAATATCTTGGTTTCTCCATCTATGGTAAATGAGAGTTTTTCTGAGTATAGTAGCCTGGGCTGGCATTTGTGTTCTCTTGGGGTCTGTATGACATCTGTCCAGGATCTTCTGGCTTTTATAGTATCTGGTGAGACGTCTGGTGTAAGTCTGATAGGTCTGCCTTTCTATGTTACTTGGCCTTTTTCCCTTACTGCATTTAATATTCTTTCTTTGTGCATTTGGTGTTTTGATTATTATGTGATGGGAGGTATTTCTTTTCTGGTCTAGTCTATTTGGTGTTCTGTAGGCTTCTTGTATGTTTATGGGCATCTTGTTCTTTACGTTAGGGAAATTTACTTCTATAATTTTGTTGAAGATATTTATTGGCCCTTTAAGTTGGGAATCTTCACTCTCTTCTATACCTATAATCCTTAGGTTTGGTCTTTTCATTGTGTCCTGGATTTCCTGGATGTTTTGGGTTAGGAACTTTTTCTAGTTTTCATTTTCTTTGGCAGTTGTGTTAATATTTTCTATGGTATCTTCTCCATCTGAGATTCTCTCTTCTATCTCTTGTATTCTGTTGGTGATGCTTAAATCTATGACTCCTGATTTCTTTCCTAGGTTTTCTATCTCCAGGTTAGTCTCCCTTTGTGATTTCTTTATTGTTTCTACTTCCATTTTTATGTCATGAATTGTTTTTTTTTCAATTTCTTCACCCATTTGGTTGTGTTTTTTGTAATTCTTTAAGGGATTTTGTGTTTCCTCTTTAAGGGCTTCTACCTGTTTACCTGTGTTCTCCCCAATTTTTTGGAGAGTATTATTTATGCCCTGTTTAAAGTCCTCTATCGTCATCATTAGAAGTGATTTTAAATCTGAATCTTGCTTCCCTGGTGTGATCGGTATTCAGGACTTTCTATTTTGGGAGAACTAGGTTTTGATGATGTTAAGTACCCGGGCTTGCTGATGTGTGTGTTCTTGCGCTTGCCTTTCGCCATCTGGTTATCTTTAGTACTACCTGCCCTGTCTCTGACTGGAGCCTGTCTTTCCTATTATCTTGGTTGTATCAGATCTGTGTGGGATGGGTGTTGCTGCTGGGGTTAGAGCTGAGGGCCAAGGTCTGCTCAGTGCTAGGGCACAGACTGGAAGGCCAGCAATGATTCTTTGTCCTCTAAGAAGTTTGCCAAAAGGTGCCATGTATTTGCTATGGAACAAGAAAGCCTGTGAGAAGGACCATGAATATTTAGTCAACATTTTTTATTTTCATAACTGTGTGCACATGAACCCACTAGAGGGGCTGAAGAGATGGCTCAGTGGTTAAAAGAACTGACTGCTCTTCCAGAGGTCCTGAGTTCAGTTCCCAGCAACCACATGGTGGCTCACAACTATCTGTAATGAGATCTGATGCCCTCTTCTGGTGTGTTTCTAGACAGATACAATGTACTCAAATACATAAAATAAATAAATCCTAAAAAGAAAAACAGAGAACACCCTGGAAAGAGAGGCTGTGGCTCTCACCTCCTGGGTTCTAGAGTTCAGTTAATGAGTAGTATCCTGGGAAAGGGATACCAGCTTATCTGCGAATTTTCTGAAATATTTTCATATTTCAGGAATCAGATGCTCAGACTTGAAACATCCATGTCTATGTGAGTTTGAAGGACCAGGTAAAGCAGGCTCTGTACTTATTTCTTACTTGCACCTTTTCCTTCTTGGGCCTTGTTTTTCTTCAGTTTGTAGGTGAACACTAGACACAGCCCATTTCCCCCTCTGGCTGTCCCTATTTGCACAGCCTAACTGACTTGTCCAGCAGCTTACTGAAAATGTAGGTGGAGATGGACTCTAAACAACCCCAATGAGTAAGTTAATGTTAATTAAGCAATTAATGAGCAAACTTGGCCTATGGACTTCTGGCAGTCAGCTGTTCTGAATTTACAAATGAGGAATCCATGGTCTAGAGAGCCATGTTACTTTTCTTCAGCTTACGCATGTCTCCAGCGGTGAAGCTGGTGTCCTTTCTGAGGCTGCAGACTCACTGACTTTTATTTTTACAGAGTTGTGCTGGAACTCTGTGTATGATGTCTGCCCAGAGAGAAGGGAGCTCAAACACTGTTCTCTATAGGATGCTTCGGGGAAACATGGGGGTGGGATTTTAGTCTCCACTCCAAAGTCTCAGTCATCATCTATAAATCAAGGGGTTTGGAACAAAGATCCAAACCTGATAACTTTTGGCTTAGATGATTTAACCATGTCTAAATGGTGGGCTTGGGGTCTGAACACTACATATTTTGAGTCCTAAACACTGGGCAGTTGTCATGAGAGCATCTTTAATTTAACATTTTTATTATTCATAAGATACAACTCACTAACTTCAACACACTCTAACACTTCAGGAAAACTGAGATCACGAGGAAGTTTTAAGCTCCAGATAGTAGTCAGATGTTTGTGCACATGTGTGTGTGCAGGTGTGTGGTGGGGAACAGGTGATAAGACAGGATTGTATTTTATTTTATTTGGGGTCCTGGAAATTGAGCTTGGGCTCATTCAAGTCAGGCAAGCACTTTATCACAAGACTGTGTCTCCAACTCCCAAACTGTATTTTAAATGTCCCAGATATACTATTGTCAGGCATAAATATCTCCTCCTATCAATTTCCTTATTCTAGAAAATCAATTTGCCCTATATTAAATAGCCTCAAAGTGAAAATATGATTTGTATAGAATCAAGGAACACCAAAAGGAATAATGTGTGTGTGTATGTGTGTATATGTATGTGTGTATATGTATGTGTCTATATGTATGTGTATGTGTGTGCATGTGTGTGTATGTATGTGTTTGTGTGTGTATGTGTGTATATGTGTGTATCTGTGTGTACGTGTGTGTATATGTGTGTATGTTTGTGTGTATGTGTGTGTGTGTGTGTATGTGTGTATGTGTGTGTGTACAATGAAGGTCTGCTTTAGCTTATACCTAGTTTAAAGCCCATTTTTCCTTTCTTTTATAATAATGCTTTATTCTCCACATGTACATGTTTGTCCATCATATACATATGTACAGACAGAAAGTAAATAAATGAAAAGACTCTCATCCTTGTCCATATCTCGTGTTAGCAGACATGATAGAGTCCCATGGAGAATGACAGGACAGTAAGACCCCAGCCCCAGAGAACACCAAACCTGTCTGGTACTGGGTGAGGGTCATGGCCTGTGTATCACAGCCTTTGTAGTTCTCCACCTTGGAGTGGTCTGTTGAAGCTAGGCATCTGCAAATGCCTAGCATTCTGAAAGCTGACAATCCTCGGCTTATTGCCTGAAAATAATAACTCATTGCGTTCTCCAGGACTCCCAACTCTCTGAGAAGATTCCAGGCAGACAGTTGTGTGTTCTCTGGTTCTTACCCTGTGCCGGACTTTGTGTGTAGGTAAAGAGCAGGTGCGAAATCAGGAACAAAGACGTAGAATCTATGGCTTAAAAAGACAGTTCATGCGGCCTAAGTGCCAAGCGCTGGAAGCGGGATCCGGAGAGTAGCGGAGCAAACGTGCGGGAGTGGACGGCCGGAAGCACACAAAGCATAGCTGTGCCCACAAGCAGCCGTGCTCACACTTCCCACAAGCAGCCATGCTCACACTTCCCATAAGCAGCCGTGCTTACACTTCCCACAAGCAGCCGTGCTCACACTTACATGGCGAGGTCTCACACTACCTTAGTCTGCTTTAAGCATTTCCATCATCTGAGAGTGTGGGAGGGAAAAACAGAATAGTTAACAGTAAAGTAAATCAACAGCTCAGTGCTAGCTTCTCAAAGACTAAAGGCAGAATTCCATTCACACTGTGCAGGGACACGTTATGGGCGAGAGCTTTGTAGCCAGTGAAGGCTCAGTCCAGAGAACCAGGCTGGCTGGGCTCATTCCTTGGCTCTGCAACTTGCTAGCTGTTTGACCCTGGATGGACAATTATCTTATCTTTTAGTACTTCCGTTTTCTTATCTGCAAATGAGTCTCACAGTAGCACTTAACCTCATGGGCATGTGGTAAGTATTGAGCCGCACACATAAAGCACTCAGGACAGTCCTAGTCAATACCCAACATTCTCCACTTGTTCAAAACAATGACATCATTGTTAGTGGCATCTTTGGCTTCCCTAAGGAACACGGCTAAGATGAGAGGAATAAAAACTCATTGAAAGCCAAAGACTTGGATAATTCTAGTTGTTAGGCAAGAAGACTAACTCAGGAGAGAACAAAGTAAGTAAGGCATGGGGGGGGGGGAGGTGAGAAATAGCTGTTGTTAGAGCCTCATTTCAAATTCTAGATTAGCCCCAAAGCAATTCAGAGCAGGATTTGAAAAATGACAAATAAAAACCGACTGTTTACACATAGATCAGTTAACCCAAGTCGTGGTTCATACCCGGCAACTCAGACTCTATCTGTATCCTTGGTCTCTGTGCTCTAGGTAGATAAGACCACATTCTGCATATTTTCAGTTGCTTGAGTCCTGTGCCTCTCAGAGAAGAAAGGTGCAGCACAGAGACCTGCATGGCAGTGAGTACCTCTGGCTGGCCCAGTCTTCCAGGAGGGCAGGCTTCTGTCTGCACTCTTTCCCAGAGCCGTCTGTCCAGCATTTATGTCACTTGGCAGGGCTTTGTAGTCCAAAGAAAAAAAATAAGACTCTGAGAGGGAGATGACATCTTAGCTTAAAGGAAACTTTCAAGCAAAAATGGCCCTGGATGACCTTGATGGAATGTGTCCCCGCTGATCACCCTTTGTGGTCATGATGCACAACTTTATCTTCTGAGAATGGCATTACTGTGTTGAAATCAGAGTAGCTGAGACTACCCTCATAAAAGACTGGGCCCACTAACATTCCCCTATGGGAAGAAAGGAGAAATCACCAGGTCCTTAAAGCTCTAGGGAGTCTTTTCTCTCTAGGAGACTCTGTTTAGAGGAGGGAGAGAAGATTGGTGGGTTTTGCAGCTGTTGCTATATTGACATGCTTTGTAGGTAACTCAAGTCAAACAAACTGGCCCACCAAGCTGAATGTAGTGGAATGGTTTTTTGGTTTGTCATTTTCTGTCGATCTGGGGATAAATAGAAATAGACTCCCATAACTCACAGAACAAGTGCTAGCTGGGCAGTACTGGTATACAATTAGCTCTTCTGTTTCTGAGTGAGTGCCATTCTGTTTACCTCTCAATGGTGCAGTCATCTATGTACATGCCTTAGAAGCTGGGACACACACACACACACACACACACACACACACACACACACACA
>JANHMN010000031.1:1174818-1185686 GCA_030674055.1 Rhabdomys pumilio | reverse complement strand
ATATATATATATATATATATATATATATATATATATATATATATTTACTGTAGCTGTTTTCAGACACACCAGAAGTGAGCACCAGAACTCATTATAGATGACTGTAAACAATCATGTTTCTGGGAATTGAACTCAAGACCTCTCGAAGAGCAGTCATTGCTCTTTACTGCTGACCATTTCTCCAGCTCCCTGGGACTAGTATTTTTGTATTTTGGAATATTTCCATGTACATAATGAGATCTCTTGGGATATGGAATCTAATTCTAAATACAAAATTCATTTCTTTTTCATGTACACATAACCCGAGGTAATTTGGCACAA
Organism: Rhabdomys pumilio; assembly: GCA_030674055.1. Taxonomy (NCBI): domain Eukaryota; kingdom Metazoa; phylum Chordata; class Mammalia; order Rodentia; family Muridae; genus Rhabdomys; species Rhabdomys pumilio. The sequence goes on along the minus strand of JANHMN010000031.1, from coordinate 1,185,365 downwards.
CAGTCTTAGTTTGCTTGTTTAGATTGTGACTCATCTCATGAGGTCAGGTCTGGAATTTTCCACTTTTCATAAGTCGATGCTCAAAAGTGTCAGATTTTGGGAGGGTTTGAGATATTTATACTAAGTCTGTTCAACTTGTATGGTATGAGTGATGCACACAGCTTGCCCTCTGAGATTCCAGAGGTTTAATCTCTGTAAGAAAGTTAAGAGCAAAGTTAGAAAACAACTCCTCCAATAAAACAAAGTAAAATGAATGATGTTCCCTCCACTGAGATCACCACACTTAAAATTCGAACAAAATACAGACTCCTTTACAGTCCTCTGACACGTTTTCTCAACTTGTATTTGAAAAGCATTCACTTTAGAAAATTTAAAATCTTTTTCTCTACGTGACTTTCAACTGGGAATTTTTATTGAAAAAAAAAAAACCTTACATTTTATTCTTATAATTGGTAAAGCAAACCAAAAAAAATATTGTTGAGCCAAGATCCCTCCAGAGTACATCCTTGAAATTAAATCCCAGAACACTGGCCTTGCTAGAATATATTTCTGTAGTCTTTGCTTATCTGTGAATGTCTTTCCCCCTTGGTCTGCACACTTTTAGTGGATGCCTCTCTTGTATGAGATGGATTTGCTTAGCTCACATTTTTATAATGGAGCCTATTTTCTGTCTATTTAAAGGCTTATGCTAAACATTTACATTTATGGGCTGGACAGATAGTAAAATGGTTGAGAGCATTTGCTGCTTTTCCAGAGTACCTGAGTTCCATTATTAGTACCTATAAGGTGGCTTATAAATGCCTGTAATTCCAGTTCCAGGTGTTTGATACCTTCTCTGGCCTCTGCAGGTGTCAGTCATATACATGTGGCACACAGGCATACATACAGGCAAAACACTTATAAACATAAAATAAATCTAGGAAAAGTTTAGGGAGAAAACATCAAAATATACTGTGTGAAATCTTTTTAAATAAAGAAGATGAAAATTACATCTATCTATCATTTATGTATCTACCTATGTATCTATGTATCTATCTCTCATATCTATCTATCTATCTATCTATCTATCTATCTATCTATCTATCTATCTCTATCTATTCATCCATCCATCCATCCATCCATCCATCCATCCATCCATATATCTATCTACGTGTGAGTGTATTTGTAGATGCATGTGACATGACACACGTCTGACAGGATCAGAGCGCAGCTTGCAGGAGTTGCTTCTCTCTTTGGGATGGAAGTCAGGTTGTGAGGTTTGGTAGCAAGTCCCTTTATATGCTGAGCTATCTTGTTGGCTTGTATCTGCAGCCACCACCCCACTCCAAGTCTTGGATTACTTTGTAATTCTTGTAACACTTAACTGATGATAAAAATTCAGTGTAAGTTTGCTTTTATGGAGTCGTGTTTTTAATGAAAATACTAGCCTGTAAAATGCAACAATATGGGTTTTGAGTCTATCATGTAGGTGGCGTGATAGACCCTCTGGGTTTTGGGGATGAAGTTCTGTCACTTAAAATGCACCTGAAACATCCCATCAGGCTCAGAGGTTAGTTAACGTCCTTGTTTTACAATATCACCAATTTAACACTGCCACCCTGTCCTCTCTCTGGGGTGACAGGTGGCTAAAACACATTTAGACTCTTCTCTGAGGGGATATTTCTTTCTTTTTGACAGTCTTTCCCTGTTCAGTGTCTCACCGCTGACTAGAAACTTGCCAGGGAGCTCCCCGAGGGAGTATCCCTTCCCCACCTACCTGCTTTCATCCACTTCCAGGTCAGAATCCTCTTCTGCTATCAGAATTCATCCCTCAGTGGAACTATAAGTGTGTTAGATTTTTTTCTTGGCTGTTTTTAAAAGTAATTTAAAAAAAAGATAATTTGATAAGTTCCTAAGTTTCTCTAGACACATGTCATTTTCTCAAGGGTCATGTGTGACTAGGGCATGATATTAGGCAGACTAGATACAGAAGATTTTCATCATTACCTGCAGGGTAATACTGCTCTAAGACAATGATTGCACTTTAATAAAATCAGAGTGTAACTTGAACACCATTCTTATAAATCGAGTTCTGAAAAAGGAGCAATGAAATAATATGCCAGTCTGCTTTGGGTACAACTAATCTATAAAATGCAGAAAGTAATTATTTCAAGAGCCATGCTTAGGATTCTGGGTATCTTTATGGCCAAGTCAGCCCTGTGGAGTCATCTCTTAATTGAGAGCCCAGTTGATCAGCCATTATTTAAATAAAGAGATAGAACTGATATGCACTAAAGCAGAGGTTCTTTTCAACAGAGGTATGTATGTGGTGGGATACGTGGGAACTCTGCCAAACTGCATATCCTTCCCTCCCTAGATATGGTTCCTTGGGGAATGAAGGTGTGTCATGAGGAACTTTTATGTTGATTGAAAAGGCTCATTTCATGGAGCCTACATATCCTCTCTCCTCCTTCAGCTAAGAACTTAAAGATGGCTAACTGCAGAAAAACAAGGGCCATTTATGTAGGTTAAGCTTTGATTTCATGGATTGGTTTTAAGAGTTGTTCCATACTATGTTGAGTGGGGAAGACTACTAATTTGTAAGACTACATGGCTTTTCCAAAATAGTAAACACTGAAGGCAAGTTATGAGTAAACATTCATTTATTTAAAAATCACTTATTTGGAAACAGGAGGACCATAAATTTAAGACTAGCCTGGGCAATATAGCAAGATTCTGTATATCAGAAAATATCACTTACATAGCTGGGCATGGCAGTGCGTCCCTTTAATCTTAGCACTTGAGAAGAAGAGACAGGTGAATTTCTGTGAGTTCAAGGCTAACCTAGTCTATATAGTGAATTCTAGGTGAGCCAGGGTGGCATAATGAGACACTGTGCCAAAAAATATCACTTGCTTAGTTTCAAACAATGTCTGTCAAATACTATGATACATGGTTCAGAATATGACAGCTAAAATATTACATGGGCTTTGCAGTCAGTCTCAGTTTAAGTTTGGTATATTTTTCTGGTGTCCTCAGCCAAATTATTTATTATTGCTAAGGTTTGGTTTCTTGTATTGAACTAGGTTATAAATATTATGAGGCTTAAATGGTATAAAATGCATAGTAAAATACAGTTAATTTTAGTGACTACAGAATTGAAGAGATTTAGGGACTGGAGTATATATATATATATAGCTCTCTTACTTAGCGGCCATGAGAACCTGAGTTTGATCCCCAACATAGAAAATAATCCAGACTCCTCACTACATCAAGGCCTTATTTGACTGGCAGTGAGGTGTTGCTACAGAAAACCAAAGATGTACATTAATCTCTGTGTGATTTGATCAGTTCTGGGGTAGACCAGATGTTCCTGTCTAGTCCTGGCATCCTCCAAACATGGACTACCAAGAAATCAGAGTGACAATAAATGACAGATAGGAATGATGGTTGCAAGTGATCCAAGATAATAACCAAGTTTTTTCTTGCAGGGATGAGGAGACTGGCAGAGCTGAAGTATATTCCCAAACTTTAAACACAACCAACTCTTTGAAGAGCTGAGGTCAGAGCCTGATTGCACACTAAGTATTCATTATGTGTACAGTGAATATTTTCTCAGAGAACAGAAATCTTCGTCACTGAAATATTGGGAGAGAAGTTTGTTTATCTTACTATTATAGAACTGTAAGGTTGTTTCTAAATACATTTTCAGAACACAAATATTAGAATTAGAACAATTTTAATTTATCATGAGGAGTAGATTGCTATCCTTTGAGACGTGGAATCAAAGTACTTGGCCCTTACCTAGCTCTCTGGCTGTAATCCACACTCCTCTCCCTCTTAAGCACCACCATCTTCAGTCAAGCTGTCCCTTAATGTTCCTCCTCCTTATCTATCATGAGTTGCTGTCCTTGCTCTTTCCTCTGTCTGAAATTCTTTCCATCTGATGTTGTCAAGCCAGCTTCTCGACATTTCAGAAGAAAGAGGCCACCTCAAAGGTCTTCTCTGAACACAACCCAGGGCAGTTACTTGGTTGCTGTCTAGCATGTCACCTTCTTTAAACTCTCTGCACAGAACACTTTATGCTATGAGATGTTCTTGTCCCATAACTATTTCTCCCAATTCCCCCACAACTGGGTTCTGTTTAGCCCTGGTTATCTTAGAACTTACTCTATATACCAGGTTAGCCTTGAACTCATAGGTTCACCTGCCTCCCAAGTGCTGAAAATAAAGGCATGCTCCACCACTGGCTGACTTTATTTTATTTTATTTTATTTTTTATTTTATGTGCTTTGGTGTTTTACATGAATATATGTCTGTATGAGGGTATCAGATCCTCCAGAACTGGAGTCACAGACAGTTGTGAGAACCATGTGGGTGGTCCTGAACCAGGACCCTCTGGAAGAACAGCCAGTGCTCTTAACAGCTGAGCCATCTCCCAGCCACCCTGGCATGTTTTTTTATTGTCTACCTTCCTCATTAGACAACAAACGTCAGTGGAACAAGACTTTTGTTTATTTGGTTCACTACTTTCTTCTCATTTTCTAGAACCATCTATAGCACATAGTAGGTGTTTAGTATTTACTGAATTGACTTGAACTAATGAACTCATGAGTGAATGTGGCATGCCACTTCAGGATCATAGGTGGTCTATGCTTACTTTCTTGCTGGTGCTATTCATGTCTATGGGTTCTCAAGTTCTAGACACTGCCTAAAGCACTGTGTGGGTCAGCAGGGAGAAATCCATTTATTGATACAGAACACAGAAAATGTGGGTAAATTAGACAACACTTAATGAGTAGTTGTTACTATGAGCCAGCTCATTTCAAGGAGCTAGGCAGGCCCAATTCTCATTCTTGTTAGTGAGAATCAGTAAACTGAAGTCTAAATGGTTAAGTGCCCAAGTACTCATAGATAGTAAATGGAAAAGCCAGGATTTGAACATAGGTTATCTGGCTCCAGAGACTACAGTGTTAACTGTTAGATAAAATCATAATGAGAGCCGTGACAGTGAAGCTTCAAGGTAGGTCAAATGGCTGAAAGAAAATGCAAATCCTAAATGTTTAATGAATATGTAAGGATACAAATTAGGCTACAAGTATCTCCTACTGGCCTCAAATTAAAAGGGATCTATCTCTGTCTTTCCAAGGCTACGGGGGGGGGGGGGCATTCGATGACTTGAAAACATCAGTGAAGATGAACAAACGTTCCAGCACTAGAGTTCTGGTATAGGAATCTCTTGGGCATATTCTATCCATTTTTTTCCATCAAGATTAAGCTGTCCTCTCTGCGTGCTGGGCAAGGCAGGGCCTGCTGAATGGATTGCATACATGTAGGCTGATTTATAAGTCCATGGAATGGAATGGTGGAGGCTTGGGAGCCTACCTTTGGTCCTAAGGTTTCACTTTGTTCACCTCTTACTTGTACAAGGGTTTGTTTCTTATGTGGCAGTTGGACTTGCTATCTCGGTTCCCCCAGCTCAGCCAGACCCCAGTGACGTCTAACAGACATGAATAGGTGATTCCAGGGAGTAAATGATGCTAAGGGACATTTGTCAGGCTGCAGAGGCTGGGAGTCATAAAGAGGATGCATAGAGTGGTTCAGAAGGAGTTGGAGGCTGAGTCTACTGTAATTCAGAGTCCAGACAGCTTGCTGACTGAATTATCCCCACTATCTGGTTTGAGCTTTCACCAAGAAGCACTAAGCACAAGGCTCCTAAGGCAAAATGGTGAGCCACAAGAGGGAAAGAGCTGTGTGAGGTAGGTGCAACCATATTCTGTACAAGAAATAACAGAAGAAAATGCTTTAGGACTTAATCCATTAGTTAAACATGCTTTATGGGGGGTATTACTCTCTATTGCATTTGGACAGAACAACCTGTGTGTGTGTGTGTGTGTGTGTGTGTGTGTGTAAACCCATATCCTTCAATGCATTTACTCAAACTCTATAAATTAAGTCTCAGAACATGTTCTCGTCTCCAAAATTTGGCCTTTTGTAGTTGCTTCTTTTCTTTGCATTTAATGGATGGTGCCATGTTATGGGTGTTAACATTTCCTTGTTGAGTGAAGGTCAACACAAGCAACCTTAAACCATAAAGTGCTGGTAACGACTAGCTAAGTGTATCTAAATCTTCAGTCTTTCCAACAGTCAAGTCTAGCTTCTGTATAAATCTCTCTCTTTTTTTTTTTTTTACTAGAGCTAAATTTAACAAAGGACAATTCTGATTTCTAAGAGTTTCACTGAGTTTCAAACCTATTTCACTTTTAGCTTCATTGTCACTAATAGGCACTGAAACGGCAAAGAGGAAAGCAGAAGAAAGGAAGCAGCTGGAGTTTCCACACAGTGCTTACATCATTAGCTTTCACAAGGCTAGGAGAGGGACTGGAGGTGGCTGCTGTATGGCAGGCACTTCTGTGTCCTGGAGAGCACATACAATGACCTCTTCCTGACTGATGAAAGCTGTGGGACCAGAGCGGTTCAGCTCACTGGCCAGACCGTCCAACTCAGACCTAGCGACCGTAAACAGTGTTACATAGGATCCACCTATGCTGCCTGAAGCGTCTTCTGATGTAGTTAAGGCATTTATAAAGCATGCGTCTTCATGAGATTTTCTTTGAAGCAGGAAATCTTGGTCGCATCTTTAGTTTTTCCAGTGGGAAAACTTGTGTGGGCAGATTCTCAGAGAGCCTGGAAATCCTGCTGTGGTGCTTGGCGATTTTATAAGGACAGTAGGGTTGGGTGTGAGAGAGGAAATGGTGGTGCAGGCAGAGAGCAGCAGGCCTGCCGGGAAACGAGGCCTCTTTCAGCCTCTCTTCTGACACAGGACATTGTTACATCTAAGGTGCTGTATAGCTCCAGGCTGTACCTGCTGTTCCATGCTTAGTCTTTTACTCTATTTGGCTTTTCTTCCAGAACAATCAAACTCTGTTTTTCTTAAGGAAAAGAATGCTTTCAAGTACAGAAGAGTTTCGAGTGCCTGACCAACCACATTCTCTCCAAAGTTTCTTTTCTTTTTTTTGTTTTAGACAGGGTTTCTCTGTGTAGCCCTGGCTGTCCTGGAACTCACTCTGTAGACCAGGCTGGCCTCGAACTCAGAAATCTGCCTGCCTCTGCCTCCCAAGTGCTGGGATTAAAGGCGTGCGCCACCACTGCCCAGCTTCTCCAAAGTTTCTTAACACAAGTTGGAACTGCCCGAATTAAATTTTCTAGCATCAGGAAAAGGAAGAACTGCACGGACCATGCTTTCATGGAAAGAGTCTCTAGCTAATTTCAGTACCACATCACACATGGACAATGCATTTCTCATTAAGTATGAAAGCACAGATCAATGATATACTTTTTTGACTAAGATAGCTTAGATGAGAGTATAATTTAAAATTTTTTATTATGAGTTAGAGCAGATTTTTTTTAAAAAAATCACTTTTTAAAATTCATTTTAGTGTTCTCCAAAGCCTACTCACTATCTCATTTGTTGTTCAGTTATGTTGCTTTTGAGAGTAAACATGGATCGTGTTAATCATATCAAACCCTGGGGCTGTCTCTGGTAAACTAGGATAAATACCCAGTCTACCCAAGGGAAAGGCACTGCTTCTCCTGCTGTACATGTTCTGAGAAGCCCAGAAGACCATGGCTTAAGAGGCACTTAGACCTGTTAGCATTCCCCACAGCAGAAACAAGTCTTTTGATTTTTTTTCTGCTTTTTTCCCTATGTGACTCCTTTAGATGATGGACCCCTTAGTGACATCCCTTTGGTGTCTAAGATGATATTTGTTATGCCATCTGCCTTAGTAATGAGAATGAGGCTTATTTTTTTTTTTTTTTTTTTTTTTTTTTGGCACCAGGAATGAGCTAAACCATAATGACTCTTGAGTCTGGGCCTCTGCCGTGGTTGGGCTCTGGTCTTCTTTCACTTCCTCAGGTCCACCACTTAGCCGTAGTTATTTTGAAGAATTTTCATACAGCAGCCCTGTGGTTGGGGGACAGGAAGACCAGCTGGCTGAGCTTCTGGGAAGGAGTATCAGAATACTGTCTCTTGGTTCTATGCTCTGGGACTCTTATCCTCTGCTGGAAGGCCCCTGTGGCCCTGTCTTTAATAGGAGGCAGTGGCACTCCCTGCTTATCCTGTGAACCCATATTCTTGATCTTCTCACTTGCTAATTTATGGACCAGACTCTATTCCTTGGTTGAGAGTTTGAACATGGTGGCACCAAGACTTAGGGCCTCTGTTTCTCTGCTCTAAGGGCATAGAACCCAACAAAATGGACAGGCTTGTTTGTTTGTTTTGTAAAGATTTTGAAAATTTATTTTATATATGTGAAAACACTGTAGCTGTCTTCACACACACACCAGAAGAGAGCATCAGATCCCATTACAGATGGCTGTAAGCCACCATGTGGTTGCTGGGAATTGAACTCAGGACTTCTGGAAGAGCAGAGCAGTCAATGCTTTTTTTTTTTTTTTTTTTTCTGTCACTGAAGTGAAAACTATTTTCTCAACAGAATGGATAGGCTATAACTACAATCTCTTTGCTTTAAAATCTCTGCCATCTTCTCCCTCAATTCAGGTCAAAGTTCATAGCAGTAATGCTCAAGTCCTCAGCCAGGTCAGTGTTGTCTGCTCCTGGGCCAGAGTTCACAGGTCAGCATCAGTCAGTCCGGAGAATCATGGGAGGATGTTCACTGTCTTCATCCAGAATGAAGAGTGCTGGCTTCATCCTCTAGGCATGTGCCATCTACAGCACCCAGGTTATCTGTGTAGTCTTTTAAGTTGGCATCCTGCCCTTTACCAAGTCTTGTTGGGGATGAAGGCACATAGGCACCTTTGACAGCTGCTGTGCCATTTGTCTCCGTTGCTAAGGGGCAGTCAGGAGATGCAGAGTCTACAATGTCACTGGTTGTCTCCAAACTGCCATCAGGCCTGTGCTGACACATTAGGGCACACCTGATGCCTTCCTGGGGGTTCAAGTTGTACATGTACAAGTAGCCATCTGATGCTCCTACCAGCAACTGTGGGATCGTCATAATTGTGGTTTGTGAGCAGATGTTTTTGTGGCCACAGAATGGCAGGTGGACGGTGGCAAAGGCCCTGCCTTGGTTAAACTTTTCTGTCACTTATGAGGACAAGTAGCTGGCAGATGCCATGAGAACCTTCCCAAAATAGCTGGTCCAGGTGGTAAGCTCTTCTGGAGGCTTTCAGATGTGCACTGTTTTGGTGTTGTTGGATGCGGAGAGGAATATGCCGTCCATGCTGAAGGCCAAAGAGCAGATGCTCACACACCTCTTCACTCCTCTCCTGAACTCAAACAGCTTCTGTTCCTCTAGAATGGGAAACACCCTAATCACAGTCTCTTCTCAGAAGCAGTGGCAAGTTTGGTCCCACTTGCATCAGAAGTCAGGGCTGCTAAGGGACTGTCATGAGCTAGGATCATGTTTGCAGCTCTCAAGTTAATGAATTCACTATAGTTGTTTTCAGACACATCAGAAGAGGGCATCAGATCCCATTACAGATGGTTGTGAGCCACCATGTGGTTGCTGAGAATTGAACTCAGGACCTCTGGAAGAGTAGCCAGTGCTCTTAACCTCTGAGCCATTTCTCCAGCCTCCTAGCTCTCAAGTTAATGGTGTCAAAGACCTGCACCTCTCCAATGGTTGCACTCCCTGGATACGCCAAGTATCAGTTGTCCTTGTTTACTGATAGTGCACACAAGCCTGCAGGGTTTGGGGTATCTCTCAGATGGTACCTTCATGTCCCGGATGTTGTGTATACAGGGCGACTCTTCCAGAGTATTGTGTTGGAGTAGCTGTAGGTGCATATTTTAGTTCCCTTCTTTAAGTGGCAAACCTTCAGCTTCCTGGGAGCTTTGAGGCTGATAATGGCCACCAAGCTGTTTGAGAACAATCTCTCCACAATGCAGACATCTTTAGTGTCAGTGCATTCATAGATCTGTTCCAGCCTATTCACAGAAGAAAGGGAGAAAAACTTATACCTGGACTTACTACCAACGGCTAGAGACATGTTATCCTGATGGAAGTTGGCGAACAGCAGCTGGTTGGTGCCAGCCTCCCTGCTCCGGCTCGCAGGTTCAGGCTGTTCCAGTGCGACAGACTCAGACCTCCTTGGTGGGAGTGGGCATGGCTCAGCATGCTACACTCAGGATCTATGTCTGTCCAGTCCGGCTGGTCGCCCTGCTCTCAACCTCCCGCTGCGTGGGGACCGACTGCCACCTCATTCTGTCTCTACTCTTGTTTGCAGTCAGTGCTCTTAACCACTGAGCTATCTCTCCAGCACCAGGTTTGTTTTTTGTAGGTCATCTCAAGGCTTGATTATCTCTAAGCTTTTGCTGAGAGTCCAGCAGGAGTGATTCACAAGCCAGCTGTGACAGGATGAAGCTAGACAGAGAGAGCCCTCAACTAGGGAACTGACAGGCCATTTTTGTGTCTTCTTGATTTCCAGATCTGAGTTGTTATGATCATTATGGGAGCCATAGCCCAAGGAAGTTCTAGTCCTGAGAAGGCTGTTCAGCACTTGTGACAACAGAGGGCCTGTCAACCTAAGGTTGGGATGCTCTG
>JANHMN010000031.1:1136668-1174808 GCA_030674055.1 Rhabdomys pumilio | reverse complement strand
TGTGTGTGTGTGTGTGTGTGTGTGTGTGTGTGTGTGTGTGTGTGTGTGTCTGTTCTGATGCTAAGGTCCTGTTCCCCAATTGGTACTTGATCTGTCAGTAAAGAAAGCCAGGGCCAGTTCCTGGGTGGAAGGGACAGGCGGGACTTCCAGTTCTCTGGAGGCAGACTGGGAGATGCAAGGAAGGAGAATGGAGTTTGCCATGCTTTGGAGAGAGAAGAACTAAGAGCCATAGGAGAGGGAGATCTCAAAACAGAGGGACCACATAGGCTGCTCCTATAGGTGGGTGGTCAGGGGAGTTTAGCAACGAAAGGTTAGGACAGATAGGAGAGATGGAGAAAAGAAATTGTTAAGAGCACATTTTTCCAGGTGGGAGATAGTAGCAACCAGCAGTTATGCCAAGAAGGCAAGTTGAAAAGAAACAACTGTGTGTGTGTCTTTTATCTGAGGATTCAAGGGAAGCTGGGAGGGCGCTGGTAGCACGTCTGCTTCCTGGAGCAAAGGGTACCAATTTGTACAGCTAAAGTCTTAAGTTTTCCAGATCCTTTTGAAGACAGGTATGGCCCAAGAGCTATAAATAAAAGATTGTTGAGTGGGGATACCCAGAAAAACTTTTTAGAGGAGTCTCCCATGATTGAGATACTTGCTTCCCTTTGCTTTTTCTTTTCTTTCAGTCTGAAATGCTACTGTTGTTGTATTTGTTCACCGTTTTAAGATACAAAGTTATCTTAAGGTGATGGCTAGATACTAAAGCACTTCACCAAAATCCTGAAGAAAGCTGAGGCATTCTTGGTACTAAGGGGCCTTCTGCTGAACCTCTCTCATTAGATTTTACATTATATGAATGGAAACCAATCTCTACCATGTTTTTTTAGACTTTTCTGTTATACACAGATGATTCAATCCCAAAAGACACATGCTATTTCATTTAATCACCAGAAATTTCAAATTACATGTCTTAGCAGGTTCTAGTGGGTTAGATGACTTGTCTGGGACAACTGAACAAAATGTGACAAATCAGAGGTTCGATCCTGAGGCATTCATATCAAGTGCAAGATCTTCCCGCCCACTTTTCTTTTTGAGAGCAGCTAATGTGAGATGTCAAATTCTCTATTAGTTCTTTGCAGACACTCATGCTGTCCAACCATGGTTCAGTCTGTTGGTTCACTGTTGCTGATTGCCCAGAGCCACCTTGAGTAGGGAAGTTAAGACATTAATTGTATCCTTCTGATGACAGTCCCAGGTCCCTTCAATGGTAAGTGTCTGTCTGTCTGTCTGTCTGTCTGTCTGTGTCGCTCGTTTTCTTTCTCTCTCAGATCCATATATGTTTGCTGGAAGTGGATAAATTACAGGCCATCTGAGTCACATAGCTAGAATAATTCAAAGAAGATGAGACAAGCCACGAGTTGGGGCACTGGGCTTTTCAAGCTCCTAAATCTTGTGAGACTAGTTCATTACCTCTCTTCCTCTCTCCCATCCTGCCTTTTTTTTTTTGGTGGCCACATCAACAACCACGTAGGCTGACTTATAGTTTGTACTTGTGTGCTCTTTGAAATGGAGCGAAAAATTGAAAAGCTTATGTCAAGCCCATTTATTCACAGACACATTCAAGAACAAATTAATTTTAAAGCATTTATGGGCTCTTTAATGCTTTGAGTTTTGCTTTATAAATTTGTAGTGATCTTTATGGCAGAATGTCTATTTCAAGCCAAAGCTATTACAAACTTGGAGATATAATTTAACATAAGGCATTCTGGGCTTAAATACATCATAGGATGGGAAATGAGGCTCAGAATTGAGGCAACCTCACACCACTGGTTACATGAAATGCAATCATCTGAAGTCAATCAATCACGATGCTCAGAGTCATAGGTCAGCTGGAAAGGCCTTAGCGGCCACCTACCTAACCTTCTCATTATAGAGATGGAAGGGCTGAGGTTTAGAGTAAGTAATGTAGAGAGACTGAGGGCAGGACTGGGTCCAGACCCTGAGGCTTCAAACTCTCCATGCAAAAGATACCTATAGAATTAAACCTACTTATAGCATTGAACATTTTGGCAATAGGAAAAAAATAGAATGAAACATTTCTTCTTTGTCTGGAATTACTGTAATCTTGGGCATTACTGGTAACCTTCACACTGTTCAGTGCCTTACTATGTCCCACAGTGTACTCCGATATACACCTTGTGCCTCTGTGCATCACATACTTATGGGCTATTATTGTCGGACCTGTTTAACATGACTTACTCATGTAGGCTATTGTTTTCTGGGCTCAGGACTCCATTTCATTCAAAGACAGCAACAGGGATAGCAAACAATGAAAATAAATCCAGGTGTAGGTGTAAGTCTATATTATTATTCTGCCTTTAAACACCAGCTTCATAATGACTGCCCTCTGCCCATCGGTTCTCTGCCTTAACCCTTCGCTGGAGACAATAGTTGTTTTAGAATAGTGGCCCATCTGTAATTTCTTTAGGCTGATGTGGTCTACTTGGTTTTGGGGTGTCACAGATGTGTTGGCAGGCTGCTGCTGATGCACAGGTTTCTTCATGTGTGTTAGAAAAAAATCACCCCTTCCTTGAAATAAAGGACTTCTTCCTGGTTATCAGCCAGGAAAAAAATTTAGAACACCGGGCAATGACTATGGACATTTTGTGTTGGTACAACTGATAATAGCTACTGGTGGTCAGAGAACAAGAGACTCAAGGCCTTAGGAAAACCTCTCATGGAGGAATTGCTTGGTTGAAAGACCTTGAAGCACAAGCTCAGGGTAAGGCTGAGATGAATTTTATGAATTGTATTAATATCTGGTAAACATACTATAGTAAGTTGGCATGTACTACATCAGATACCCAGTTGAACCAAGGCTTTATTTTTTTAATGTACCAACATCATGATGCTCGATTTGCCAACAGCTCTGCCTTGGAGAAACACACTTCCGATAGTATTGCTCTGAGACACAGCATGAGAAACGGCCTACTGAGAGGGGCTCAGTCACCAGTCTCACAGGACCCACTTTCTTTCTAAAAGGACACATTGTATCATTGAATATAATGGATACATTGAATATAATACTCAACAAACACAGTGTATCATTGAAAGATCCCCTTCTACTGTTTTCTTCTTCCAGGTGACATTGTCACCAAATTCCAAGTTATAGATCCTTAAGCTTAAAGAAATAACTGTCTTTTCTCCAAGGGGTTGATTTTCCTTTTTTTTTCCAAAAAATTTTTCTTTAGTATGTGTGGGTATTTTGCCTGCATGTATATCTGTGCAGCCCATATGCATGTTGCCTGCGGAGGACCAGAAGAGGACAGTGGATGTCCTGGGACCCAGTTCAAGATGTTGTGAGTTACTATGTGGGTTCTGGGAATCAAACCTGAGTCCTCTGGAAGAGTAGCCGATGCCCTTCAACTACAGAACCATCTCTACACCCCTAGTCAAGTTTCTTAACATCAGCAGGCAGTTATTATTCCATTCTACAATCTGGGAAGCCAAGTAGCTCTTAGCACTCTTGGTAAGTTTACTAGCCTTTGATTGCAGAACTGAGTCTGTGTTTGTAAAGTATATGGCCCGTGTCCTCTCTTGTGCAGTTTTTTTTTTTTTTTTGTATTTAAATATGTTTCACTTTGACCTGGAAGAACTGGTGATTTTACTCAGTCTCTTCGCTACTACCTTCCTAAGCCTGAAGTGTTTGTCCTGTTCCTTTGGGGTTTTAAAGGTGGCAGATGCAGTTAGAGCACTGAGCTGAGTTGGAACACGAGTTATGTTGGATTTTCACACTTCAACACCCCACTCACATGAATGCCTTTAAAAGGGGCCCATCTTCATTTTCTAGAACTTTGGGACCATACGGTTCTATTTCCTGGGATTTGAAGGTTTAGTTCTTGCTGGAGAGTAGCAGACATAAGTAAACGTTGTAAGGGACATTTCAGAACGGAATATTCTGTACTTCAGCCCTTACCCTCAGAGTGAATTGGCATTAGATAGTCTCTTGTTCATAGTTAAAGTACTTCTGAATGGGAATTTCTTCACTTCTCTGCCTGCTTTCCTGGATAGAGACAGTATCTCAGGGCAGAGCTTCTAGAGGAAGGTGGACTGTGGTATTGCAGAGTGACCCTCAGAGCCGGGGGAGGGGACGCAGCTGACCCAGGTTCTCACCACTTACAGACACTTGCTAAAATCCACATCTTGGGTTTCCCCTGGTGATTACTTTATGTCACATTAAGAAAAATGAGCACTCTGATGATTGAATTTTTAAAGGGTAGAAATCATGGAATCAAGATTCGTCTCAGGGATTTTTTGGATGTTTTATTCAGTAAATGAGCAAGCAGTACTGGGTTAGCACAGAGAGGTGAGTGCCTGCAGATACTGAAGTTCTCAGGGGAAGGGCAAACAGTCTAAGGACAGATGCTGGATATGCCTTTTAAGGCACCTCTTCTGGGACCAGATCCTGGAGAATCTTAAGGTCAATGCCAGGACAAGTTGGTTGTGAGGTTGTTTGCTTTCCTAGGGAGTGGGATTATTCTAAAAAAGCAGAAGGCTCCAACCCCCTCGAGCATGTGAAGCAAGAAGTCTCTGCTTCTTTATCTGGGGTGAGGTTTAAGGAGTTCCCTACATCTGTGATCACTGAGGCACAAAGGCTCAGCCTGACTGGGAGTTGTAGGAGCTGGTTGGTGGAGGGAGCTGGGCTCCCCATGACTGTTGGAGGATTCTGGGGTTGCATTTCTGAATGTGCTGGACCTTTGTGCTTTACTTATCAATGGAAGAAAGGTGGGCATTCGGTGAGCAGCTCAGAATCCTTGGAAACACCTAGTCATCAGCTTACTGTTTATGCCACAGGCTTCAGCTCAGCCAATGCAACCTTGGTCTGGTTTGACAAGGCGTGGTTGTTGGCTTATGAAAACAAATCCTGCTTATGCAGCTCAAATCTCTTCCGGTATCTTTCCTTTGATAATCAAATGTAGAGAAGCACTGCAGCCGTACAGAGGCTGAGAAGAAGAGTTGGAGCTTTAATCTGGAGCTGTGGTATATTATTAGCACTTGGCTCATCTTTTCATTCAGTCCATTTTTTTTTGAAGAAGCCACCTATACAATTTTTTCACTGAGAATGATAAATGGGCTTGGCGTTTCCCACTACTGGATTTTGCATGCTCTGTGACTGCACTTTCATTTTCCAATTTTCAGATATAACAAGTCCAGATGTGTGTGACCAAGAAGGTGCAAATATCCCAGTGAGCTCAGTTTTCCTGGAGATAATTCTGTAATACATATGGTGTTCAAACCGAGGGATACTCAGGCAAGAGACAGAGATGGCACTTCTTCTCTCATTGAAGTCCCGATTTGCTCATTCTTCAAAAACACTATCTTGCTCCATCCTGTTAGGAACTTAGTGGAAATAGGGATTTTTGGGGGGGGAATTTTTTGGGAGTCAAGCCATGCATGTCTCTGTAGCACTTGCCACTGTTTGTTCCTCAAGGAACTGTCCAAGTGCCCTTAAAGAACATAGGCTTCAGTGACGGGTCTGTAGAGCATGTAAATGCCAGCAATTATACCAGCACAAGTTGTGATTGCTTTTCAGCAGGGGCTTCCTTGTGAATGGCATTTAAAGTGATTTATCTGGTTGCTGGGACTTGAGGTATGAGGGCCAAGACACATCTGTTATAAGATACAACTGTTGGTGTTTTTATTTTTGTTTTAAGAAGGCAAAGGCTTTCTACTCTTGGAATATTGAGATATAACTCAGAAGGGATGGTCAGAGCTCCTGTGTAGAACCAGGTGGGAGACTGCTGAGCAAGGTTGAATGTAAGTTTATGAGTAAATACCATTTTTTTTCTAGATCTAAATAGGCAAGAAGAATGTAACGGTGTGTGTGTGTGTGTGTGTCTATGTGTGTACATGACTGATCATGAGTGTATGCGTGTATGTGTGTGTGCATGATGAGTGATCATGAGTGTGAGTGGTATGAGAGTATGTATGTGTGTGTGTATGTGTGTGTGCATAATGAGTGATCATGAGTATGAGTGGTATCAGAGTGTGAGGGTGTGTATGTGTGAGTGCTCAAGTCAGCAGGTGTGTTCACCGATGTAGGCACATATGGAAGTACATAGTTGACATCAGTAATCTTCTGTGCTATTTCTCTCCACATTTTCTGTGATACAAGGTCTTCTGGTGAACCTGGAATTCACAGATTCAGTCAGACTGGCTGGCCAGGAAGGCCCTGGGATCTGCTGGTCTCTGTCTTGTGCTGTCAGCACTGGGGTTACAGACACCCTTCCACACTGGCCTTTTATGTGGATCACACTGGCGATCTGAACTTGACTGAGCATAGCAGCACACTATCCTGAGCCATCTCCACAGGAATGTATGGATGGAGACTGTTAAAGCGGATGGATAAAGGCAAGAGACCACATTTGTATAAAAGTGAACCGTGGCGAGCCTTGTGAGTTCCTAGTGGTGAAATGGCAATTGTAATGATTGAAAGTCGGTACCATCTGTTTCAGTGTTATTAGAAGTGAACACACATTCCCAATCATTCATGTGATTTACTATTTTCTTAGCAGGATCAAGATGAAAGATTTGCCATTGCATTTACAGGGATCAAATTAAGTTGACATTAGATCCATTTAGTAATGCTAGGAGTGATTCGGGGCTTTGCTTAATGCTTGGAGTCATGTAAATTAAACATCATGAATGATGACACGGGGCCATGACCTATTTTCTATCAGAGTTCTATATTGCTATAAATTATACAGGCAATTTCTTCTATGCATCTGATGAAAGGAAGAATCTCAAAGTTGGTAATGGCATGACTGGAGATAGAAAAACAGGCAAAGGCTGAGAAATAAGTAGTTAAATATAAATTGCAAAGATTTTGGTTTGTGTAGGAAAGTTAGTTTTCCTGTTCATTAACAGGAGATAGATAGATAGATAGATAGATAGATAGATAGATAAACAGAGACTATGGACTTTCAAACAACAACATCAGCATCACATAAACAAACCCAAACAAACAAATTCTCAAATCCAACCCAAAGAGGCAACATTATAGAGGATATGGAATGTCTTCTTTGTTCTGGCTGTACTCCCTGTTTCTCTCTTATAGTACTTTTGAATCCCTGAAATTTAGGCCACTGCTTATTTTATTTATATACTGAGGACTCTGATGAGATGCTCACTCCTGGCTCATGTATTAAAAATATCTGTGAGGTGATGTGTAGCCAAATGTGCAGCAACTTGTTTAAAATCATCAAGATACTCAAAGATGCGCAGATCTTGGAGTGACTTGGCTAGTGCTGTCTGTAGGCAAGGGATTCTATTAAACAAGTCTTAGAATCCAGGGAAGGTTTCTCGACAGGTGGATTGCAACAGGGAAGGAAGAGTCTCTTTGAAAGTGGTAGAACAGAAAGAAGACCCACCCTACCTCTCTGAGACTTTAGGTACACACATTCCTAAGAGCATCAAAACGAATTTGTGTGGTCTTTGCTGGATCAATGCAGCTTTCTTGCTGTTTCCTCATTCTCTTTCCTTCTTCATTCATGTCAGTGTTACCCAAAACAATTTCTGTGATGTTATAAACATTCTATCTCCTTTTTTAAAAAAAAAGTTAAAGTTACATTATTATTTGCATGTATGTGTGTCACAACGCCTGTGTGGAGGTCAGAAGATAACTTGTGGAGGTCAGGTCTCTCCTTCTACCATATCGGTTTCAGGGACTTATTGTTAAGTTTGGTGGCAATAATCTTTGCCTTCTAAGCCATCTCTCTTGTTTTATCTTTAAAAATATTAGTGAACATGTAATTCTGCACTGTCCAAAATGGTGAGTCACTAGTCACGGGTATCTAGAGGATACTTGAAATGTAGCCAGCATGCCTGCTTTGGAAATGAACCATAATTTGGCTTGTTAAATTTGAATTCAAATAGCCAGTCCCTGGTCTTAGTGCTTGGTATTGGAATAGACTTTAGCTATATATTGAAGATGAGTCAGCCATGGGAGGATTTCAAAGGACAGTTAACAGTGTGGTTCAAGGAAGGATTGAGGGGAGGAGCATTCAATAGAATTAGAATCAACAAATGGTTCTGAGAGGGGAGTCTTCTGTGATGTTCTCTGTGAACTAAGAAGAAAAAGCCTTGACATTCCATAAGGTGCAAGAGTCTCAGGAACACACACACACACACACACACACACACACACACACACACACACGCACACACACCATGCACTTACACATGTACACAAGCACACTTCCACAGACAAACACACACATATATACCATTCTTATTTTCCTCAGGTGTTGGGAGTCGACTCGTAGCAAAAAGCGGCTATCATCTTTGCAGCCATCTCGAGCCATATACCCTGGCAAGAGACTTGTTTTCAACAGCCTACAACAGCTGAGCACACTCTGATAAACATCTTGTTTATCCCACATATCTTGTTTTGCTATTTAGTGCCCCCACCTGCAAGGCGCACGGTGCATGTGCTATCCACGAAATACATGCCAGTAAGGCACACACGGTATCCACACCTGCAAGGCACGTGGTATCCACGCCTACAAGGCATGTGGCAAAGCATATAAATACCCTGGACTTCCCTTCAATAAAGGAGACTTGGGACTTGATCAGAACCTCTGTCTTGTCTCAATTCTTCGTGTCTCTTCCCCTTCATCCCCACTCTCTCTCTTGCTAGACCCTGACTCTTGACCTGAGCAGCAGCTCGGGTGGGACACAGTGGCCCCCAAGCCGGGCAGTGTGGGCTTCAACACTCAGGGATCGCTAAAAAATGAGAAAGGGGAATAAGAAAGTAAAGGGTAGTCTATACATCTATTTTTTTTTTTTTTTTGGTTTTTTGAGACAGAGTTTCTCTGTGTAGTCCTGGCTGTCCTGGAACTCACTCTGTAGACCAGGCTGGCCTCGAACTTAGAAATCCAGCTGCCTCTGCCTCCCAAGTGCTGTGATTAAAGCCATGCGCCACCACCGCCCGGCTATACATCTAAACACAAACATTCAAATGTAGTAGACTTGGAAAATGATGGGTTAGAGACTGTGTTGACAGTAAAAATTATTAGACAGAGAAAGAGAGAGAGAAAAAGAGAGGGGGAGAGAGAGAGAGAGAGAGAGAGAGAGAGAGAGAGAGAGAGAGAGAGAGGTGTTTACATGTGAAAACTTTCCAGGGAAAGGAATCCAGGAATCCTGGTCTTTTCTGATTTGGATGGGCAGGATCAAGGCAGCAGGCAGACCAGGTCAGTAAAATAAGGAGGAAAAGCCCTTCCTGGGTTGAATGTTGTGAGTTGAGGTTGAAAATAACTAGCACTTGGCACTCATTATAAGGACTGGCAAGCTTGTCATAGTTGCCGTAAATAGCAATACAAAAAGATAATCTAATGAACATCTAATGGCATGCTTAGAAAGACAGAGGGACAGAGATATACATGCTTACAACTGGGAGAGATCCTTGGGCTGGGATGGCCAGGGTGTGATGGGCTTGGACTGAGTAGAAAACATAAGAGGAAACCATATCCCCAAGATGACAGTAGGAGCTACTCATTTGAAAGTTAGGTCATGACCAGAAATGATGAGAGGGCAGAAGATACAGGTTAGTGAGACAGGTTTGAAAAGTATATTTTCTGGACAAGTACAGTGGTGTTAAATAGTCAAAAGTGGCCTGAGGGAGGAGTTGTGGCAAGGTAAGATGCTTCCTCACCTGGAAAAAGTTCGCTCAGACCTTATGTCATCATCACAAGTAGGTCTGACGTGCTATGAAGAGCGGCTTCTGACTTTCATTGTATATGGAAGTTGCCACCAAGGCTAATGTGACATTTCAGATAGGGCTTAAGAAATTAACCCAATGTCTCCTTTATGCAGCAGCCCAGAGCAATTGAAAGAAGTTACTATGGTTACTATAGAGGACTAAAATTAAGATCAAAGTGATGATTTAGAATCCAAGGAAATAGAATAGGTTTGAACTACAGCTGGCATTTATGCATTGTATGGACTATCTGCTTGTCTTTGGCATAGGCATCTCCTTATGGAGCACACAGCATAGTGGTTTAAGCAGCCCTTAGAGGTAACACAGCATTCTGGGCAGCAATATGGAACTCTGCTAGGCTTAGAAATGAGAAGACAAGAAATCAGGTTTAGAATATGTGTAATATATATATATATATATATATATATATATATATATATATATATATTATATATATATTTAGGCACACTTATTACTCAGCCTGATGATTCTTGTTTCTTGTTGCCTTGGTGGGTTGGTTTGGGGAAATACCTTAGATTCTATTGGCAAACATATTTGTCTTAAAAGTATTCCCTTAAAAGAGGTTTAAGAATAAAGATTTTCTGTAAGATATGGTTCTTCAAGCTGTTCTTTTGGACAGAGACCTCTGTCTTTTACTTCAAATGAGAGTGAAGACTTGTATCTCCTAGAATAGATAATAGAACACTGATTTCTGTTGGGCTGTCCTTCTTGAAATGTGCTCAGGTATGGGAAGAAGGGGTTTAGCATCTGCATCCTGAATGAACAGAGCAGTTCCAGACATGGATCCCTCATTCCTTGGAAAATTGGGTGGGTGGTATCTTGATGGTTCCAACAATGGACCCTCCTTTCTGCAGGTACATTCCCATACTCTCCAACAAGCCAGGTCTGCAATTTGTGAAGAAATGACCCTGCTGTGCATCAGAAACCAGTCCTAAGAGAGACTCCAGGGCATGAGACAGGGTAGAAAGAGTTACTGGAAGGGAGGAGAAAGGGGCTCAACTGGGCATTGTAATTAGAACATTAAAATGTATACATTTAGTTCCCCCCATCTCTGGTCATGTGGTCTTCTTATCTTTCTGGGAGAGAGAGAGAGAGAAAGAGAGAGAGAGAGAGAGAGTGAGAGAGAGAGAGAGAGAGAGAGAGAGAGAAAGTACCTTTTCAGACAAGTGTGTGGAACACAAGCACACAGTCTAAGAAGTAGTGATGTAATGAACACCTGTCTAACCCCTGGCCAGGTCAAGTGTTAGGACACTCCTAGTCCCATACTAGCCACAGGTCATCTCTCTGTCATGGTGGGACCATTATTCTGAGTTTTTGTGATAGTCTCCTACCTGGATTTCTTTATGGGATAGCCAACCACATTCATATACTGAAACCACACCAAGGCCAATTTTTTTCTGTATGTATTTTTTGCATTTTCCTTTTTTCACTAAGCAGTATACACTCACTCATGCTAATGTAGATATCTGCGGTTCCTTTATACCCCCTGCTGTACAGTATTGTGTCGTTATGATTGTTTCTCTCTCCTTTTGAGATCATGGCCTTTCCAACAGCTGCTGACTGTCCATTAGTGATGACCATGTCAACAAAACGAATGAACTGAAGTTCAGATGTAAGCATCCTAAATCATTGCAATGAACACAAGCCACCGAGAAAGTGTTATTGATCCCTTTCCAAATAAGACAGCATCTCCTGTTGAGACAGGAGGATCATGGTACTTATGGAGAGAAGCCTAAGGGACTGCAATGGCCACTCCTGAATGCCCACTTTGTCCCCTTCACAAACAATTTTTTGTATCATCTGCACTCAGGGTAACAAATTCTTATTGGTAGAACATTAATTTGCAGAGTCACTGTAAGAATTCCGCTGTTGTGTTTGTTGCTTTCCCTCACATTGATATAATCAGCCAGGAGGTGTCAGCATTAAGTACCTTCATTTTAGTTCATGTTTAAGATCCAAGATGATAGTGAACTAAAAGTGGAAAGAGCTTTAATGTATGCATTCATTTATGATAGCGCTGGTAAAGATGGATGCTTGGCAGCAGCGTGGCATCTGTCGTAATAGTAACGATAATTGCGAATGACTGTAACAGCCACAGTAAAGCATGGTGCCGTCTACACAGCAAATGATGCCTCCAACGCAGAGTCAGAGCGCTGCTGTGCTTGACCAGTTTTCTTTCCTTTGAGGATGGAGAATAGATGTGTGCTTACCAGCCTTTGCTTTTTTGGCATGTCTTTGACCAGATTTTATCCAGACTCTAGCTTCAAAATAAAGACAGTCGCCTTGGGCACACCCAGGGGAGTTTTGGACCATTGAACATAAAATGTGCTGTAAGGGAAGGGACTGAGCAGCGATGTTCAGCTGCCAGTTCTCCTTGGCATCTACATGACAACATCCATAAACGCACCTTAATTAAACATCACAAAGCAATTGGAAACAATTTCCTAAACAGTTTTCTGATGGAAAATACTTCAGTGATTTGTCTTGAAGTGCAGAGTCATATATCTACTGTCTGCTTGGCATCTTCAGTTGATTATCTTGACTTTCTATGGAGGCTCATTGGTCCTTCTTCAATAAAGCATGCTGGAATGACTTTTTTTTTTTTTTTTTTTTTTTGGCCAGGCATAGTTTTAATTTATGTTGTTGCTGCAGCACCAATAATATATCTTATTTCCGAATGTGTGCCCATATGAACAAAATGGTGGAGTCATCCTGTACAAGACAAACTCATGCCTTTCCCCATGTAGCCTTCTTTTGCATCCCCAAACTCACTGCTCCATGGATAATATTTTCCCCAGTCACCAGCAAATCATCTTTCTAGTGACTCAGACTTTAGGAGATGAATGAGCCTCTCCCATCAAGCCTGTTGAGTCTACCTCAGAGCCTTCCCTTAAACTAAGGTCTTCTCTCTGTGTCCTTGCTACCGATCTCTCTCCACACCATCCTCTCCTTCCTGGGTTACTCAGTGTGGCCTCCCTTCCAGTGCCTTACATCTAGTCCTGTTCTCTGCAACTTGGTTTCCATTTTTCTGAGCCTCAGTGAGATCCTTCCACCCTCATTAAAATCCCTGCAATGATTTCTTGCCCTTGAATGCAGTCCTTGGTACACAGGGCCTCATGTCATGGATTCCCTCTGTTGATTCTCTTGACACTCCTGATGGTATCCTTGTCCTTTCAAGTACTGTGTTCCTCAGGAAACGCTGTGTCCAGGTATGACCTGCTCTAAGCATCTATAACCATTTACTTGAATTGAGTTTGTGTAGACTGTCTGATCATTAGTGGAGCTGTGTGCACTTGCTCATCGTTACATCCCAGTACCTGACTCTGCACAGCGCATTCATTGCTACTGCTCAGAAAAGATTCAGCAGCTCAACAAATGGCTGACGTTTAATATGGGGACGTAAGCTCAGACAACAAGGGTGTTCTCTCTATGCCATTGGGTCAGACTTCTCTTGCCTGTCAGAATAAATCTTTAAGCTACTCATTTCATATATATAGTAAGAACTTCATTTAATATATGACAAAAGATTATTGTAGGAAAAGTAAATTTCAAAACAAAAAGTTTGCTATATATATATATATATATATATATATATATATATATATGTATATGTATATTTGTTTGTTTATAAATAGCTATTTGCTATTATAAAGATGCTGGTAATGCAGTTTAAGAGTCAGGATGAACTGGCAAACTCATGAGTCCCTGGTCAGGGCTTTGGGACCTTCCTAGTGGAAAACTCCTTCACATTTCAGTGGAAGACTCTTAAGGGCAGAACGTGGATGGCTGTGCAGAATGCACTGCAACCTTAGCTCATCTCAGCTCTCAGGTGGGAGGTGGAAAGCACTTTCACAGTTTGCTCAGTCTTCTACCACACACTGAGATGCTCAAGGCATGTGTGTGTCTTCTGCCTGTCTCAGGATATGACACTTAAGAAAAGAATACTGTTAAATAAGAAATAAATTATTGGGTTGCTCTAGGTTGAAAGATCCACATTTTCTTCTTTCCCGTTTTTTAAAATTTTAATTTAAATTTAATCACATCATTTCCTTTCCGCATTGACCTTTCTCCTTCCAACCTCTCCAGTGTCATTTCCTCTAGCTTCTCCCACATCTTCCTCCCTTCCTCCCTCTCAGATCTGTGGCCTCTCCTTTTCTATTATTACATATACTTGTATGTTATGTATAAGTATGTAAGTGAATGTTGCTTGTATGTATATCATTTCAGGACTGATCACATGGTGATGGATAACCAATCAGGGGCTCATCTGTGGGGAAGGCTAACTATCCATCTCACAGTAGTCATTAGTCATCCGTGGGGCTTGTGAGAGTCCTGCCCTCCATGTGCTTCTCACTGTTAGGGGCTTGTTTAGGTGACTATCTTGTACCATCTGTGTGCTTTTTAAGAGATGTAGTCTCACAGAACTCTTCCTAGTCTTCTAACCATCTTTTTGGCCACTCTTCTGAGATGTTCCTCTAAGCCTTAGGTGCAGAAATTGTTTGTTCATGTATCTATCCAAGCTGGGCACCCAGTGGTCAGTTTCTCTGTATTTTTACCAGTTGTTGTTCAGTGATAAGACTCATATTTTATGTTTGGTAAATATTTTCTTTTTTTCTTAAAAAAAGACTTATCTTATTTTTGTTTATGTGTGTGCTTGTGTGAGATCTGAAGAGCTGGAGTTACAGCCAACTGTGAGCAACCTGACATTGGTGCTGGGGGCCAAACTTGGGTCCTCTGGAAGAATAAGAAATGCTCTTAGCTACTCTTCAAGGAGCTAGAGCCATCTCTTCAGCCTCACAAAATACTGATTGACAGGCATTGTGGTAGAGGCAGGTAGATCTCTGAGTCTGAGGCCAGCCTGGTCTACATACTGAGCTCCAGGATATCCAGGACTACATAGAGGGACACTGTCTCAAAAAACCAACCAACCAACTAACCAACCAACCAACCAACCAACCAACCAACCAACCAACCAACCAACCAATCAACCAACCAATCAAACCTTTATTGATTATAAAGGCATAATTTCAGGTACTGGTACATAAGAAGGTCAGTTATAAGTATAAATCCTAGGTCTGGATTGTCCAATGTCCCTGATGTTGATTTTGGGCAAGCCAATCTTGTCACTCACCTAATTATTTTTTACATGCGAGTAATAAATACTATTAATGGTTCTTCCATGCTGGAAATAGGCTTAGTAGGATCAAATGGAAAAATGAGAACACAGAAAGAGTGTGATGGTTCTTTGATATTTATAGCCGATGTTTGATACAGTACCATTTCTTTTTCATTTTTCTTCTTTTTTTAAAATATTTTTATTGGATATTTTATTTACATTTCAGATGTTATCTCCCTTACCCCATACCCCATACCCCACCCAGTAACTTCCTATTCCATCCCCCCTCCTCCTGCTTATATGAGGATGTGCCCCCACTTACCCCCAACTTCCACCTTCATGGGACCAAGGATCTCCTCTCCCACCTATGCCCGACAAGGCCATCCTCTCCTACATATACAGCTGGAGTCATAGGTCCCTCCCTATGTGCTCCCAGGCTGGTGGTTTAGACCCTGGGGAGCTCTGGTTGGTTGGTATTGTTGCTCTCCTCATGGGGCCACAGACCCTTTCAGCTCCTTCAGTCTTCTCTCTAACTCCTCCATTGGGAAACCCTTGATCAGTTCAATGGTTAGATGTGAGCATCTGCCTCTAAATATGTCAGACTCTGGTAGACCTCTAAGGAGACAGCTATATCAGGCTCCTGTCAGCATGCACTTCCTGACATCCACATCAGCATCTACCTTTGGTGACTGCACATGGGATGGATATTCAGGTGGAATGGTCTCCAGACTACCCCTCCTTCAGTTTTTGTCCCACACTTTGTCTTTATATTTGCTCCCTTGAGTATTTTGTTACTCCTTTTAAAAAGGACTGAAGAACCCACACTTGGTCTTCCTTCTTCATGAACTTCATGTGGTCTGAGTTGAATCTTGGGTATTTCAAGTTTCTGGGCTAATATCCAATTATCAGTGAGTGATTACCATGTGTGTTCTTTTGTGATTGGGTTACCTCACTCAAGATGATATTTTCTAGTTCCATCCATTTACCTAAGAATTTTTTGAATTCATTGTTATTAATAGCTGAGTAATACTCCATTGTGTAAATGTACCACATTTTTTTTTTGTATCCAGTCCTCTGTTGAAGGACATCTGGGTTCTTTCAAGCTTCTGGCTATTATAAATAAGGCTGTTATAAATATAGTGGAACATATATCCTTGTTGTATGTTGGAGCATCTTCTGGGTATGTGCCCAGGAGTGGTATAGCTGGTTCCTCAGGTATGGCCAATTTTCTGAGGAACCGCCAGACTGCTTTCCAGAGTGGTTGTACCAGCTTCCAATCCCATCAACAATGGAGGAGTGTTTCTCTTTCTCCACATTCTCACCAGCATCTACTATCACCTGGGTTTCTGATCTTAGCCATTCTTCTGACTGGTGTGAGGTGGAATTTCAGGGTTGTTTTGATTTGCATTTCCCTGATGACTAAGGATGTTGAACATTTCTTTATGTGCTTCTCGGCCATTCGAGTTTCCACAGTTGAGATACAGTACCATTTTGAATAACTCACTTACTCTGGTTCCTGTAGGCAATTGACATAGTGTGTTGTCTATGTTGCCTCATGCCTGTCTGAGGAAGAGTGTGGCTGAAGGGGAGGAATAGGCAGTCTTAAATTAACTGTTGCTTAAATCTCCAGACAGCCCTCATCTGAACTTAGCAGCCACTCTGTATTCTTTGAGTTGGATGTAGCATAGCGATAGTAATGAGGCACACAACCACCTCAATAAATTCTTACATGAATTGCAAAAGGAGGCTGGAGACCACGATTTCCTCTGAAGGGTAGCCGTTTATGATTAAATGCCAGCTGTCCACCACTGTGTTCAGCAAGAATAAACATTCAAATGATCTGATAATGAGTGCTCCGGCTTTTGGTCTGTGGGTGTATGTGGGCAGAGGAAGTGCAAAGACAAGAAAGACGTGTCTGCTGAGACTGTTTACCTCTTTTATATCTCACAGAGGGGACCCAAGCTGGTAGATCCGGCTTCTTCTTTCTGCCACTTCCTTTGCACCAGCATCAGCTTTGCTTTCGTTATCAAACAATGGCAACGGCAACAATCTATCAGCTGCAACATCACCAGTAACTCTTAAGTCTTTGTTCTCTTTGTTTTTATGACAAGATCTCATGTTGCCCAGCTGGCCTGGAACTCACCATGTGGTTGAGGATGAGTTTGAATTCCTCACCCTGTGTCTCCACCTCTAGAGGGTTGGGCTTATGAGTGTGTACCACCACACCCAGTTTATGCAATGCTGGAATCGAGCTCAGGATCCTATGAATGCTAGATGAGCACTCCGCAAACGGAGATAGGCATTATTAGGCTAAATAATCACTTTGTAACAGTTTGAAAAGCTTGCTACAGCAATGGATTCTACAGTAAAGATCCTATGGCAACTCTAAAAACTATTTCCAAATAAGTTCACATTCTGAGGTGCTGGGGTTAGGATTCACTATTTTTACAGCAGCTCATAAAAGCAAATGAAGTTGTCAGGAAGAATAACACAGAGGAAGCAGAGAAAAGAGAAGAGTGTTTCTAAAAGGTGCTTAAGGCATGAGACCAACTATGTGCAAAAGAAGGCTGGGGCTTGGCTGGTGAAGAGTAAAGACAAAAGCTTGATCTCAGGTAGCAGGAAGTCTCTGCAAGCCTTTCATCATTTGTCCCACAGCCCAGCATGACAGGTGCATGGTAAATACTTAGTTCACACTGAATGAAGGCCACACTAGTTGCATGCTTATATCTTGATCCTAGAACTATCAATAGAATTTAATCCATTTGCTGATGTTTTTCATGTAAAAATCATTTGGATGCTCACATCAAAGGACTGAATGGTAAGCATCCTGAGGTAGTCCAAGGCTCTCCTCCCTTAACAGACACTAAAGGGGAAATGATCACGTGACCAAAGCAGCGCGTGCTGTGACTACTGTTTCCCGGCATCTAGAAATTGCATATGGATCAAATGCAACTTTGGAATAATGCAACCCTTTTTATCAGCCTAATCATCTGCAGAGAGCAAGATCTATTTGAGGATTCTTTGGATAAATTGTGGTAAAATACTTTCCCCTGACAGAAGGGGTTTTATCTAGGCTTAATAATTCAAAAGATGGAATGCATTTACTTAAGCAATCTATGAATAACTTACTCCAAAACTGATTCTAACTCAAGTCTGACTGAAATCATTATTTGTGGCATGTAAGTATCGAAATGACTTAAATTTCACTTAAGAATATAGGCAGCTTTTCCAGTTCTTGTTCTCCATGTAAAACCTTGCAGAAGCAGTGGCTTTGTGACAGGCAGAGCTGAGTCTTCACTGGGGGCTGCTGTACTTCCTGTACTGTCGGTCTTACCGGTTTTAACACTGCCTGCAGCAGACTTTAATTACCCATAATGCACCACCTGTCTCCTGTTTAGTGCTTGATCATGAAGCATATCACGGTTCACTGTGCAGTGAGGTTGAAATACTGTGCTGAGTTGCAGAATCATGAAATCTACAGGAGAGGCCAGAGTTCAGGTAAAACAATGGGGCCGGTGTCATCTTTCCTAAGGGTTACATTAGTGGGATTCAGTCTGAAAACTATATTGGATCAGAGAAGAGATGAGTGTCAGAAAAGAAGGAGTTTGGGTTTAGCCTAGAAATCTACGTAAGAGAGAGGACAGAACTCTCTTGCTGATAGTTTCCCTAAAGATGTGGGAGACCATGAGCCTGGTTGAAGGAAAGGTTTTCTGCTTTTGCAGTTGAAAGCTTTAGTGAAACCCCAGGAAATCTCTTTCAGTGCACCTGAGGTATGGGCCTTGTGAGGGAGGGTGTGGCTGTGTATATCTTGGGGTAGGTGGAGAGAAAGTCAGGGCAAGAGGAACACGGGAAGAAAGGACTATGTAGATTAATGTAGTCCTTCCACGGTGACTTCTAGGTTGGAGGGGACCTCAAAAAGACTAATAGATGACAATTGTCTACCTCACCAAAGACAGTAATAAGCTGCCATTAAGAAAGACTACATTTTCATTTTAGTTATTTCTTTCTTAAAAAATGTTATTTTAGATTCCTAAATGCTTCCACATCTTGTAGCTTTGTACCATCAAATTGTGTGATCTGGCACTTCCCTTTGTCATTGAACTTAAGGTTTTCTAACAAGCTCCCAGATGCTATCAATGTAACAGTGTCACTAGTAATCCTTGCTTGGGTGAAGACATAAGGACCCTGTGATAATTAGCCCTGTTAGATGCGTCCTCTGAATAACAAACTGAGGTCAATACACAGAGACATGGAGTACTGGGCATTTCCCAGGGTATAAAATCCTTCTTGGAGCCCTGGAGAGAACTCTTTGGCTTCCTAGGATTAGGCCTGGGTGCTGGCTGGATATCTGTACCAAAGCAAATGTAGAGAGAATCTGACTGGCATATGCTCGGGGAAAGGGCTGTGTTAGTTGTCAACTGTTATGTAACAATGTGTCACAAGCCTACTGACTTCGCATGCACGCACGCACGCACGCACGCACGCACGCACGCACGCACGCACGCACGCACGCACGTTATGTTAGTTTCTATAAGTCAGGAGACAGTCACGAGTTTCCTGCCTTCATTGTCTCAATCTTTCATGAAATAGCAATCAAGGAATTGGTCAGGGCTGTTCTCATTTGAAACTCAACTAGATCGTTTCTTTGAGGGACACTGGATAAGATGGCCTTAGTTTCTAGCCAGCATGCCAACATCAGTTCCTCAAAATACAACCCTCCTTAACATGATATATGACTGCATTAAAAATTGTAAGCCAAGAAGTAAATAGAGAGTCTGTTATCAAGAGAGAAGTCACAATCTTCTCTCCCTTCCTCATGGAAGTGGCATCTCATTCTTTTGCCACATTCTATTCTGCAGAAGCAAGTGACACTTAAGCTGTGCTCAGAACATTGCAAAAGGGCAGAGTTCCAGTTAATGGGAGCCCTGGGGCCACCTTGAGGTAAGGATGGCAGCCATCTGCTGGTTTCTCCTGGTTGCTGCCCATTTATCCTTCTTCTAGCAATCATGTCTAGATTTCCATCAGCTTCTTCATTTTTGCAAAGAATTCCTGGAAGTTCCCGAGTAGACACATGATGTAAGGCAGCTGGCCAGGGATCAGCTATCTGGGGCCATGAGATTGATTTAGAAGTATACACATGACTTACCAAGAGCCAGTGAAACTTCCTGGGGAATCCTGAAAAAATATGCTTCATATTTTATAATGACAAGAATAAATAATTGAACAACAAACTAGAGAAAGCCTATGAGCTGAACGTGCTGCTCCCATTGGTCATGATGTGAGGTAAAGCTCGGGGATGACATTGTGGAGAACCAAAGAGAGACACTGAATCCTGATGCCATTGTACTGAGAGTCTTGAATTCAGTTATAGTTAAAGCGAATTGTTACTGAAGTGCTCAGTCCAGCTTGAATCATATTTTCTGTGATCTGGAATTCAATCTTAAAATATTGGCCTTGAACTTCCTATGATGTATCTCAAATGCTTGAATATAATCATATGACAGCATATGCTAGTCCACATCTCTTTGGAAAACTCTCTTTGGAAGACAATTTCTTTGTTCATTTCAATTTATTTTTATAATATATGTGTATGTGTATGCCTCTCTCTCTCCTTCTCTTCTCTCTCTTCCCGCCCCCACTGTGTGTGTGTGTGTGTGTGTGTGTGTACATGCTCACCTATGGAAGCCAGAAGAGGGCATTGGACCTCTTGGCGCTGGAGGCTGTGAGATGCTGCAAAGGCTGTGGGAACTGAAGCTGGTTACTCTTTAAGAGCAGCAAGTGCTCTTAACCACTAAGCCATCCTCCCAGTTCCCTAAAACAGTAGTTATATCTTCTATACTTTTTCAGCTTTTTACTTATTCCTTGTGAGTTTCATGTCATGTACCCCACTCCCACTCATTTCTCCATCCCTTCATATCCACTGTCTGGCCTTGCAAACTCCCTGCCAAAAGAAAAAAAACAAAAATAAAAAATAAATACAGCAAAGCGCAGAAAGCATCTTGCTGTGGGAACTGTGGGACTGCTCCACGGGATGTCCTTTGTCCGCACAGCTCCACGGGATGTCCTTTGTCCGCACAGCTCCACTCGCAAGTGTTCATCGCAGCGAGTTTGGTTCGAGGCCTCTGGCTTCTGCTCCACTATCAATACTGGATCCTCACTGGAACTCCTCTCAGATAACCTGTTGCCCTGTGTCATTGAGATCCTGCAGCTTTGGATCTGCAGGACTGGACCTCCCACACACTGCAGCAGTTTGTAGATGAGGTAGATGTTGAGGTGGGACAACTCAAAGCTCCAGTTCTGGGCCTGGTTTGTAGCTGAGTTGCTCAGCCTGCAGCTCTCCTGACCCTGCACCACCAGTGTGAGCTCTCCAGTATTGCTCTGGCTAGCCCATCCAAATGCTGACGCAGGCAAGGGGCAGAGTCAGAACTTCCACTTAATATCCTTGGATGGGCTCACCTGCACCCACACCACCAGGGTCAGCTCTACTGTGCTGCCTAGTCTAGGTGCAGGCCTTTCCCAAGTGCTGCAGCTGGTGAGGAGAAGGGCCAGCTCTCTGATTCTTATGACCGCAGGGCCAGCTCTCCCAATTTTTCTGGCAGGAAGGCAGGGAGGGAATCCTGGCTTTGTCTGTGACACCTCATGGCAGACAAGGGGAGGGGCCAGCTCTCCTGTGCTTGTGCTCTTAGGCCAGATCAGCCACTGCCTCCACCGGGATATCTTCTGCCCACATGCTTCTGTGTGTCTACAGCCTGCCTGTGTGGTATGACATCGGGCTGGCCTCTGGGTTTCTCTCTTCTACATCTTTTTTTAAAATTAGTTATGTTAAGGATATTTTTTATATGAGCACATAGTATTTCCATTATTTCTACCCTCTTCCCTCTAACTCTCTCTTTCCTCACTTACATTCTCTTCTCCACTTCACCACCTCTTCTTTTATTCTAGTTATTATTGTTACACACACACACACACACACACACACACACACACACACACACAACCTATGAGTCTAACTAATGTTGCCTGTATGCACATGTGTTTAGGGCTAACTCCTTGCAATTGGATAATCTATCAGGGAGCTCACATCTGAAGAAACCTGATTATCCCTCCCCCAGAAGCCACTGACTGTCTATAAATCTTCAAATACAGATGAGACTCTGTGACATTTTCCCATATCTGTGTTGGCACATCAGCTGTTGTGGACATTGTGTGGGTCTTGTGTAGGCAACTGCACTGTTGAGGTTTGTGAGTACAGCACCCAGTTATGCCTTTTGTATTATTGAGGTTTGTGAGTACAGCATCCAGTTATGCATCACCTCGCAGCAGCAAATGTTCTCGTTCCCTTGCTCTTACAATCCCCCTTCCTCCTTTCACGATGTTACCTGAGCCTTAGGTGTACAGGGAGTATGGCAGACATCCAGTTGGCACTGGGCATATCATGGTCACTTATTTTCTGTATTTTAACCAGTTTTGGATATCTGAAGTAGCCTTAATCTGGTTTTTTTTTTAAAGGCATTTTTGAT
Source organism: Rhabdomys pumilio (assembly GCA_030674055.1). Taxonomy (NCBI): domain Eukaryota; kingdom Metazoa; phylum Chordata; class Mammalia; order Rodentia; family Muridae; genus Rhabdomys; species Rhabdomys pumilio. The sequence goes on along the minus strand of JANHMN010000031.1, from coordinate 1,152,409 downwards.
GAGATGTGAGAGCTACCATTACAGTAGAAGGTTAAGCATTTAGAAAACAAAAGCTGCATTGACTTGGCAAAATGGCAGGTGCATTCTCCTCTAAAGTCTATGATCTCTTCAATGTGTTATCAAAGAAAAAGATACCAAGTTTGGGGGGTATTGAAGGAGCATATGATAGTGTTTATTATATAAATGGGCTACATTCTTAAGAATAAATAAATGTTATTAATACAAAGTGACACTGTAGTACAGTGTCTTCACTGATGTACACTGAATTCTCTATGGGTCCTGAAAGGCTCCTTTTAATTCTCATAATATAAATGAAGGGGCCAATGTTAACATTTCATTTTATTTCAACTTGTGTCTGTCTTTTGTCGGTTTTCTCTGTGTGCTGTTTGCTGAGTGAGTGAACACATTGTTTAAGGGGTGGGGGTACACATATACTGATTAAGATTTAGAGCCATTAGCAAGAAACAAGCAAGTGTGTAGTTTAATAAGCCACCAATATTTACGCTGTTATTTTTATGATACAGTCAATTAGGACCTAAAATCTACTCCTTGAATATGGTTCACTTATTTTCAGCGCCAAGGCATAGTTGACACTTACATTGCAATCATTAAAGGAATTGCAATACAATTTCAAATATTAGATCTGGTTGTATTTAATAAACACACTGGATACCTGTGCTGGATGTATGCTACAATAACTTTCTCAATCATGCTGTAAATATCATTAGATAGTAATTCTTTGGCTAAGACCAACAGTAATTTATCAGTGGCATATTAAAGACTAGATTGCATGGTTATTGCCTATAGCTGAGTAGTTTTGGCACCACACACAGGCATATACCTAAGAAGTAATCCTTTGTCCACTGTGAAAGCTGATTGTTCTTGGGAAGGGTGCTGTGTTTCTAATTTGGTAATTGGCCATGTGTTCTCCTGCTCAGCTGAATATGGAAGGAGGGAGCAGAGTAGAAAAGTGTGACTCTGAAGAGAAACACACACACGACTGGTAATTCAGGAGTTTCACTATGATGCAGTGTCAACTCAAAAGAAGGCTAAAAATGTAATAAAAGCCAAAGATTATGCTGGGATACATGGAACATGCTAGAACTATCAGCTGAAGACTACAGTTCACAGATATTTCTCTTTCTAATTTGTGAGTGAAGTGGAACATTTGAAATTGGTACTGGTGGTTTTCTGACTGTCATAGATTTAGATAAGGAACAAGGAAATTGGTGATGAATTTGGGGAAGTGAATGGCGTTACAGATGTCAATAAAGTGCACATTTATTCTGGATCTTGGCTTAGATTTTAAAACAGGAGGGGTCCAGAATGTTGGCAAAGACAGACTCCAGAGGAACCGGAGGCTGGTTACTATTCAGGTTATATCATACAAATCAGAAACGCCCAGGTGGATGCTTGATACTGGGAAAGGGACAACTACACACAGCTGTGACATAGTTCAGAGATGCAGTCTGTTCTAGATGAAGGTTGTCTTAGTTCACGGGAGCTGCTATAACAAAATACCAGACACTGGAAAATTAACAACAGAAATTTATTTCTCATTGGTGCTGGTAGTTCAGTGTTTGATCAGGGACTGTTCCTTAGAGAAGGTGTCTTCTCTGTGTCTTCCTGTGTGGAGGAGAGCTGTGTATCCTCCCGACTTTGATTATAAGCTACTAATTCCATTTGTGAGAACAGAACTCTTATGGCCTAATCATGTCCTAAATGATCCACCTCTTAATACTATAACATTGGTGATTATGTTCTACCATTTAAATTTTATGTAAAGAGCAGTAGGAAAGAAGATAGTTATGATACTTTTAGTATAGCAACGTCAAAATCATCCTACTACCACTTGAGTTGGGACAAATAGTTTTTAATCATCTATTGATTGGCTAATTATCTTTGATAGCTCTTTTAATTTTTTAAATACAAAGATGTTTTTGTGTATCAAGAACTCTTAGATTATCAGTTGATATCAAGACAAAGAAAGGCTTGAAAAGCTATAGATAATCACTGGTGGGTCCAACCTTGATTCTCTTACAGAGCATTTGATCGGCTCCCAGCTGGGTCTGTTGCTTATGGTTCCTTCAACTACTCCTCAGTGTCTCTTCTCTGTTTTTCTTTTCTTTTGCTTCCCCTTTTCTGAACTAGGAATTGCTGTGCTGGTGCAGGGCTCTTCTTTAGAAAGTAGCTTTTTCTCAATGTGTTTCTATGTATCCTCTTCTTCCTCCATCTCCACCTCTTCGTCCACATTGATAGCTTAAACCAGTGGTAAGGAGAAAAACCATGAACCAATGAAAGTGCCAATCAGAGCAGCCTCGTTGTATGCCACAGTGAAAGGCTTCCTTTCAGGATAGCTCCCACTCCTCAAGTTACTCTGGACTTTTAGTTTCTTTTCCTGCTGTGTTCTGCCTGCTGATTTCCCCTGGTGTGAGTGCTGTGGAAAGCTTCTCTCCTCATGGAGATTGGGGAGGGGTAGGTGAGAATTTTCCTGACTCTGGGAGTCCTGACTGGGCTGGCTTTACTCTGGGCATTTTGTAATGTGTCCCTGCAGTATGCTAGCCATGTCTGATCCTTGAAACCACCCTCTGGTTACAGCCACATCCTCTTAATTGAAGATCCTCGAACACTGCTATCTCATTGTTCAGATTCCCAAGGGTTTTCTGGGTGGCTGGTCTTCTCACTGCCTTTTTGGTCCTTTCTGTGACAAAGTAGGAACTTCTGTGACTCCTTTATGATTTCACAGTCCTTGGGAAACTGAAAACATTTTCTCCCTCTCTCATATGCACACACTATATACATATATTTAATTTTCTATTACTAAATTAAAATCATATGTATTAGGATTTTTGCCATGTGACTACCCAGGAGGTACAGTAAGTGTGGAAGATGCTCATTGTGGTGAGATCGGGCAAAGGGATGTTTCATATCCCAGGCCGAATGGGGTGGAACGTGTGAGAGGTTGCATCCGAGAAGTGTACAATTTAAAATTTACCATTTATTTCTGGATGTTTTTATTTGGTGTTTTCGAACTTAGATTGACCGTGGGTAAATAAAATCCAAGAAGGAAACCCTCTGGATAAGGATGTATGCTGACTTCTGACATATCCTGTACTTGGTAATTGGAAATAAGGTTTGGAGATAAAGGTGGTTTGAAGTGGTGGCTACAGAAGTTAGACATGGGTGAGCTTAAGGAGGACACACGGGAGGCAGAAAGGCCACATCAAGAGAAACAGATCTGAGGAGGAGCGCCTGGGAAGGTAGTAAGAGACCACGGAGCTCTCCTTTTCTTTTAGGAATGAAGCCGAGACCTGTGGCACACAGACCCACAAACCTCACACAGTCTCACCTAAACATCAGACCTTAAAGTTCATCTTGTTTCTGGCCTGACAAAGGAGCACTAGCCAAGCTGAGACATCCAGATGTAGAGGTGGAGGTAGAGAGGGAGAGAGAGGGAAGGCACCAGCAGCCTTAGTTTTAAAGAAATGTTTGGCTTGGGGACAACACATTGCACAGGCCTGCCTTTGTAGTTATTCTAAATTTCAGCTCATATCACAGCAATGGAGAAAGCTTGCACTGGTACCTGGTGCTGGCTAAGCAGAAGATCGCTTAGAAAGGCAAAAGATGAGCCGCAGGCCTGTGATGTCTGTGGGTCATGAGGAAGAAGGCTGCCACGTAGATGTGAGAAGAAAAACTAAAAGCAGCTCTCAGAGATCACAGCAGTTTAGCGCATGCATGAGCATTGGCCGGAGGAGGGAGTTGTGGGAAGGCAAATTTATGAAAGGCATTAATCAAGGAAAAAGCAAAAGGGAAACGAGATGCTTCAGGGCACACTGTGTGGGTCGCAGCAGCATGATGGAAATCATTAGAGTGCCCACACTTTCCCAGTCCAGAAAGCTCGTTTGTCAGTAGGGTTTCTGCTTTCAGCCCCTGTGGTGGGATTATCAATCCCAGGCTGCTCCTGCTGGAGGCTCCCTCCTGCCCCACACCCACACTGTATCATGAGGTAGGAGGGGGCTAGAGTCTGGAACGTTTGAAGTGTTTCCTCCCAGGTTGTCAGCTGAGAACTGTGGAAGGTAATGTGGGTAATGCTGGTGCTGCCCTGTTGACTGGAGAGACCCATGTCAGGAAAAGTGATCACTTCCTGGAATGGATGAGGCAGGTGTAACACAGGTTTCTGAGCAGCAAACCTCACAGATTTTACCTTCCCTGGCGTACACCGTAGAGCCGGTGTCCAAGGCCTCAGTCTCTTGACTCCTAGGCCAGGACCTTTGGAAAACGTGCATTCAATAGCAATTTTATGGCTTTGTATTTTCTTTTCTGAAATGAGGATAGTAAACATAAGGACTCAAGTAGGGAGTTATGACTGCACTGGAGAAAAGCTACACGCACAACAACAAAACATCTGAAAGTGAGCATCACGCACGAGGCAATCACAGCATGTTTTGAAGGTTATGACCTAATCAGAACTACGCAGGTACGCTGTGCTGGAAGCTCTCAACAAGACAGGATGCTTTTGAATGTATTAGTAAAAATATATAGGAGAAAAATCGACTGAATCTTAAACACTGGGCAGAGGTACTCCAAGGCATTCTCGGCTAAACCAAGACATTTCCCACAAATTATTCTTATTGATGTAGGTAGGTTATGAAGCCTGGCAATATGATAGGTCATTTAAATAGTACTTAATCTCATACAGCAGGAGTAAAGACACTAGTTGGCTTGAAAAACTTGAAGACAGGGTTTCCCTTAGTATGGTTAGAATAGAATTTAACTTTGTGGCCCAGATTCTACTGACCTCACAGAAATCCTGCTTCTGCCTCCCAAGTGCAAGGATTAAAGGTGTGGGAATGGCCAACCAATAACCAGTCCAACTTGAGACCCATCCCATTGGCAAGCACCAATCCCTGACACTACTAATAATACTATGTTAGGTTTGCAGACAGGAGTATGCTGTCCTCTGAGAGGCTCCACCCAGCAGTTGACTCAGACAGATGCAGAGATCTACCACCAAACATTTAGGTGGAGCTCTGGGACTCTAGTGAAATAGTTGGGAAAGGATTAAGGGCTCAAAGGGGATAGGAACTCCACAGGAAGACCAACAGAGTCAATTAACCTGGACCTTTGGGGCTCTCAGAGACTGAACCACCAACCAAACAGCACACACAGGTTGGACCTAGGCCTCTCTGCACACATGTAGCAGATGTGCAGCTTGGTCTTCATGTGGGTCCCCCAGAAGCAGGTGCTGTCTCAAAAGCTGTTGCTTGTCTGTGGAATTCATTCCCTTGGCTAGGCTGCTTTGTCTGGCTGTAGTAGGTGAGGATGTGCCTAGCCCTGCAGAGACTTGAAGTTCCAGGGTGGGGGGATACCCAGGGAGAGCTTCCACCCTCTGAGAGGAGAAGGAGAGGGCATATGAGGGGAGGGACTATGGAAGAAGGGCACCAGGATGGGGAGGGACAGTGACCAGGATGTAAAGTTAATTAATTAATTAATTAATTGGAAAAAAGGTTTGTATCACCACGCAAGCTCCTACATAGGTTTTAAAGAATTATAAAGACAAGATCATGAAAAACTAAAGCTGTTCATCTCTTAGTTTTGAAGATCTTAGTATTTTATTTTCCCTTGAAAAACAGGCTTTTGGAAACAGAAATATCAACTTTTTTTTTGGTATTAGGATAATTTGTGTTATACATTATTTCTCTATGCTTTTTGGAATCCTGTAATTTTAGAAAGAAGGTAAATTGCCAGATGCAACATTACCCACTTAAATTTTTTCAGTTGACTACACACCAAAGTGACAAGTATTATATATATGTAGTGACAGACCAATATTAGTGACAATGCTCACATTTTAAAAGTATACTTTAAAATGTCTTAATAAACACAATACTTAAACTACTTGTTTTCTACCTTGAGTTATTTTTACATGGGTGTGTTTCTTGGGTTATTTTTTTGCTTATTACTCTTCTGTGGACACTGTGATCAATAGTATCAATCAGGTAGGCAAGAAGAGCCCAGCAATTCGACACTGGCAAGTCTGTTATGGGTTATACTGCCAGGTTCTGAGTGGATTTGAGGCCTGCTCCACAGGTGGGAATTCTTGTCTGGTGTCTTAAGCCTGGTCAAAAATCCAAGGCTGGGGCAGTCATAGGCCTAGTGGGGTAGCTGCACCGGTTGTTTTGCTAAATGAATATGGTATGCCTAGCAAATCGCCTTCTAAATACGTATGTATATTATATAGCATGATGCTTCTGTCAACATGGGTTAGAGAAGTTTCCTTTTGCAGTGAGTGGTCAGCAGTGATTGCGGAGACTCAGAACTGGCTCAAGTATTCAGAATAACTAATTGTTGAGTGCCCAGCCGTAAGTGACACATTTATATTAACCTCTCAAAGGCTTAGGCAATGCTAGAGAATAATGCACAGAAAGAATGTAAGAACTGGAGGGGCCAACAAAATGGCTAAGCAGGCAAAGGTTCTTGCTGCCATGCCTGGAATCTTGATTTCAAGTCCCAGAATCTATATGGTCTAAGGAGAGAACTGATTCCCACAAAATAATCTCCAACCTGTATGTACATGCAGGGTGTGTGTGTGTTCATTTGTGTGTGTATATATACAATACACATACATGCTATGTTGTGTGTGTTCATGTGTGCATGCATGCATTCATGTATGCATTTGTGTGTATGTACAAGAACATATGAGGTCGAGCAATTTGCAGGAACAGGACTGTAGCACTGACTTGTGGGTATGATATGGTTGTTGTACTCCTGAACTCAAAGCAGTTGTGATTACCTGCAAAAGGTCTCTCTATAGCCTTTCAGCATCCTATCATGGGAAGGGAGGGGCTCACAGTAGCCTAACCTCTGATGACATATGTGCAGTGAATGATGGGGGAAATGGGGTTGGGGTGATGCAGCCACTGGTAAGGCACCCATGCTCCTATACACAAGCTCTCACCCATTCTTAAACAACCCTAATAATTCATAGGGAGGGATGCGTGCGCGTGCACACGTGTGTGTGTGTGTGTGTGTGTGTGTGTGTGTGTGCGCACACACACACACAAACACACACACACACACAAACACACACACACACAGAAATGGAAGGGGTTATTTGGGAAAAAGAAAGGTATTAATAGGAGTAAGGGGGGACAAGAGAGAATAACATGGGGTGAAGATAATTGAAATGCATCATATATATGTATGTATATATGTATACATGTATACATATATATGCATTTGTGAAAATGTTATAATAAAATCCATTATTATAGTATAAATAATTATGCTAATAAGAAACTTTAAAAATAGATGTTAAAAGAGAAAAACCTTTGACTGGTTTTTGGAAAACAAGCCTAGTGTTGGCTCCACCATTTTACCGGGAACTTTGCCTACTGGCCTGTTAGAACAGTTACAAAACTCCTTGGATCGTTTGTCATTCGCCACTGCCCTCACCCCTAGAATGCTTGAAACTTTTCCATTGTTGTGTCTCTGGACAGTGCTGACATGCTGTATCTGTTGAACAAATGAAACAGTGACTGGAAAAACCCCATATCCTCACTCTGCTCTCTGAATAAATCGTTCATAAGATACATAAAGGAGACAAAGTGGGGATGATCTCTGTTTTGCTTCTCTTGAGGAAAAGGACTAAGGTGAGTTCTGTCTATAGAAGAGAACTCTCAGGGAAACTGATTTAAAAAAAAAAACTTGCTTCTGTTACATACTTGTATTTAATTAGAGTAAAAAAGCATGTGATAGTGATGTCTTCTTCACGTAGTCTCCTAACGCAGGATCAGGTGCTGACATCAGCCAGTGACATGCATGGGTCGATAATAGACTAAAATATATCAGAAGGGAGAAAACACACACACACACACACACACACACACACACACACACACACGGTCTCACTTATGTACTGCAGATTACACTTGACCTAATTACCCTCTTGCTCTGGCCTCCTGAGGTGTGAGCCACCGTGTCTGGTGTTGAGCAGATTTTACAATAGGTGCTTATTTCTTGCTTATCATTATCATTACTTGGCTGCTGCCATCTTGAGCATTAAGTAAGCTCCAAGGTAGCACTGGTGAGCGCTCCTCTGACTTTGGCTGTCGGGTCAGAGGTTACCGTAAGTCATTGCTTTCACTGCCCTCCAGGCCCATTACTTCTGCATTACATCCTTGCATTACTCCAGTGAATTTAACACATCATATGTCAGGGAGATGGGCAGCCAGAAATGGCTGCTGAGAAGCATTTACAAATATGGCTATTGTCCACTTAGCATATGAGAAGGCTAGGCTGCCTCCATGACAAGCTTCAAATTGGCCATTTACTTGACTAAGCCTAAGAACTGCACACAAGTCCAGGCAAGCCCAGGCAAGTCAGTTACTAGAAAAAAAATCCCAGGCTTCAGGCAGCTAGTCAGAACTGCCCTGCCATCAGAAGCTACCCCACCACCTGACCTGAAGCAAGGGCAATGGGTCAGGAATCGTTTTCAGACCTCCCCAGCAACAGTTTTTAGCCCCACACCCTGGAAATGGTTCTGGAATGTCCCTAGATATGGAAAAAGATAAAGTTCGCCTACCCTGGAGTTCCCCTAATGTACTTTAAATCCGCCCTGCAAGCTCACTTGGTGGTCTCTATCTTGGAATGGGAGAACCCAGCATTCGGAACTTCTGCAGAATAAGATGCTCTTTGCTTTTACATACTGTTATTTGGGTATCATTCTTCAGCGAATCATGGACCCTTACACACACTCTTCTCTTTTCTCAGAAGATTTCTGACTTTGATAAGTTATCTACTTCTTTTCTTAGGCTGCTCATTCATTTTGGCAAAGCCTGTTCCAGCAATGGACTTAGACACATGCAAACCAATAAAAACAATCGTGTCCTGCTTTTGATTGCTTTAGGAAGAGGCACAGTGTATAATTCAGGCCAATGGCATGCTGTAAGAACTTTACAGAGGGTTTTGAAACATTCCTACTCATTCTTCAAGGTCATTTTCCTAGGAGACCACCCCCACCATCCCCACATTCCCTGGATGCCAATGAGAAAGATGGAAATTCAGTTGAGAACAGTAGCCATTTTCTGACCAAGCAGAGAACCAGCTACATGAAGAACCTGACACCAGGATGCAAGAACAGATGACAGGTCCTTGATAAAATATGGCAACCGTGTCAGCCATGTTTTCCTGGCCCCAAAGCATGTTCAGTGTTTCAGGCTCCTTAACTGAGGTCTCTGTCACCTGCAGCTAAAACCATCTGCATTCTATGCTCTCTTAGAGATGTTCGGCCATCTTCCCTCTTTGCTTTGCAGCCTTTGCATCCAAGTTGGCTTCATTATTCCTACCTTCCTGGCTGCCTTTTCTTTCTCATCACAGTGTACTTGGAAATAGAATATGGACTTCAAAGGACTGCTAACATATGCATCCCTTTCCTTTCCTCCTCACTTCATGACCTTCAAAAAATGGTCCAGTAATTGTTTACCTCTGCCAGGTTCTTCCGGCTGCTTGGACCACACCTGACCTCTGACTAGCAGCTCCCACCCCAGTGGTAACAAGGAGAATGGCTCTTGGCTTCTTGAAGAGCTAAACTGCTTTTCCCCTACACACTGGTTCAAATTAATGCACCCTGCCATGCCAAATGCTATGAGACATGAAGATCAATAGAGTTGACCTTCTACTATGTGGTCTGCATGTACTGTCACTGACTTAATGACTTGTTCACTTGAGCCCTGACTTGGGGCTGTACTATCGAGGCCTCATTTAGCTGATTGAAAGCTGTCAAGGAAACATTCCATCACACCCATGCACGAACTGAAGAATGACAGGGGATTTAATTTTTATGGTACTTGTCATGGCAAAAGACAGAAGCCCTGGAACTAATGTGGGCAGGGACATACTTTTTAGATATAGATTTTAATGAGCATATTTTAGGTGAATTCAAATAGTTAACACATTTTGTATGTCTCCCAGTCTGGCTCATTTACCACCATAAATGTAAGACGCTATGCCAAGATAACTTAGCTCAAACGGTTAGGGGAACATCAGAGACAAGACAATGCTAGGAACAATCCAGGAAAAAGAAATCTTGTCGGAGTTGTGTGCAGGCAGAGGGACAGTGATCCTCTGATGCAGCCAGCAGGGGAGTTTGAATTGGTCTTTCCTGAATTAGTAATACTTCCTAAATCACACCACCGAACACTTGGACCTTTTAGATTTACTGTTCTTGCATGCAACAAGGACGATTCTGAATCAACAACACAGAGATTTCTGGCAGGTTCAATGAAATCATTCTGAGATTGGCAGTTGCTTTAGGGAATAAAAGGATAGCATGTGTCTGCTTCTTCCCTTTTCCCTTGCCTTTCCTTTAGCTCATTTTGTCAAGTCATGCAAAGCTTTCACTAACACAAGTGAGGCTTGCAAATGGTTGGAAGAATCAACATCATTTACAGAGCAGAGGAAGAGAAGGAAGAGGCAAGCAGCATCGAGAAAGAACAGAAGGCTGTTATCTTCTCTGTTTGGCTCCATCTCATCCTGAAGGCTGACTTTCCGGCCATGAGGGGGGAGATGGTCAAATTATGGTAATTAGGATCTTATGTGGCAGCTCATGATCTGCATTTCCTTCATTCCATTGTTTCCCTTTGTGTTTGCGGGAAGGCTGAATAATACACGTCTATGTTCGGACCACAGGGTTTTTCTTGGGATCCCAAGAGAAAGGGTCATCTGTGCACACTTGGGCTGTCTTCTACCAGAACTGCTTTTAGTGGGATGGAGGCAGGTGGCGTAGCAGAATCAGGTGACTTGTTTACAGGGAACTTCAGAGACTTCAGAAAAAGACCATAGAATTGTAAGAACTTCTCTATGGATCTATTATGCAGGTGCTGACTACTTTGTTTGTTCAGTGGATTATCAAACAGCTTTTATTTTCCTTTCTGCTTCCTACTGAGCATTTTGCTTCTTGAGAGACTAGTGTTGTAGGAAAAACTCCCAAGGAGATGTGTGGTTCATTTACTTCTCAAGTGGAGGTCACAGTAACTTTTCCTGTCACTTTAGCAAATATTCCCTAGTCTAGGCTCTGGTCTTCTTCCTTCCTTCCTTCCTTTCTTCCTTTCTTCCTTTCTTCCTTTCTTCCCTTCCTTCCTTCTCTCTCTCTCTCTCTCTCTCTCTCTCTCTCTCTCTTTCTCTCTCTCTTTCTTTTTTTAAATTTCAAGATGTGATTGGTAACTTGTCACTGATGATACGGATACAGATTGTCCTTAGCTGCCAATCAATCACTGTGTGACCACATTTGAATTCATGTTATATTAAACAAAAAAGGCAAAGAACAGCTTAAAATGAGGGGTTGGTGGGAAGTCCTTATAGTCTATTTTAATAGGTCCATAATTCCCAGCAGCTGTATTTGAGAAGAAATTGTCAGAGTATACTGCCTATTGAGTTTAAGTAACCCAATCCACCATCAGCTTCTTTGTAAACACTGCATCTAAAGAGATTCTCCTTTGCTGTCAACACCAACCCTGCAGTGCCAGTGACTCACTCACTACCTTCCCCCTGTGGCAAAGCTGCACTCCATTGTCTTTTCCTGAAGGCCAGAGTGGTGACTTTGCCCATGTTCTGATTATCATTCTGGTCTTGGTGGCAGGGACACTGGTGCTTTTCATCATGTGTCAATGGTGGTGCGAGTAGCAGCTCCAGGGTGGCTGGGTCGTCTTGTCTACCTTCTCATGTCGTAACATGTTAGGATGCAGAGTAACTGCTCCTATGTGTGTGGGCTAAATGGAAACTATTTTTGTTTAGTTGAATGTTTAGTTGAAGTCTAATATGCACAATACTTCTGTAATATATGTGAGGAAGTGTGTGGATCATGTGTAAACTCAGTGAGTTTACAGAGTGGAAGGAACTCTGGCTTCATGAGCACCCAGCTCAGGGAGCAGAAGTGAGAGCTTTATGTTTCTTGTCTGCCATGCTCCTGCCACCTTATGTGGATCTTTGCCTTTCTACCGAAGAAGTTTGTTTGGGTTCCACATTATCCTAAAGATGATGCACAGAAGAGGTGAATTTCTAGAGACTGAGAAGAAGCAAATTTAGTCTTGCATCCACATTTCCAACACGCTTTGTAGTGCAACAACCTCTTGTCATTAGAAACATGGCCACTTCATTACAGTCAAAATGCTGAATGTCCCCAGATCAAGATCGCTCAGGTCCCATCTGGGCCATGGCAAGGGAGGGTCTACCTCAGTGCTGCCCTGTTATCGTGTTGACAGTTCTAATTCTTTAAGGGTGAGATTGAATCATTCATTAGAAAAAATTGATTATCTTTTTTTTTTTTTGTGTGTGTGTGTGTGGCTGCTATTGATTCTCGCTCTGACTGTAGTATCCATATTACTATTCTTGATAATATTGCCTTTTCATCACTGACAACTTAGTAGAATCAGAGACAGAAATATCATTGGTCTGCTTTCAAATTTTCTGAACAATGAATAGCCTGCTTTCTACATCTTATTCTCTGTAATGTGCTGCCAGCCATTCTGTTCACTTTCATTTTGATTTAAACACCCAGTTTTCTAATTACAGACATTTCCCACCTCTCCTCGGTGTGACACCCTCAATTGTCTATAAGGTGTCATAAAGCTACACTGGCTTTGTTTGCTATCCAGTTGTGTGGTGCTCTGATTACATCTTATACATGCTGGTAAATAGCAGGATCAGGTCTGGCCGCATGGTCAGCTCACAGGGTATGTGTCAGATTTGCTACTTTTATTCATGTGTTGTTCTGTGCAGTTAGACACATACTACACAAGGCAGATTTCTCTAATTATGTATTTAAATTATTTATTTAATATTTTAATGCATATGGTTTTCACTGTAGAAGAGGATGTGGATTTTAACTTCTGAGTTTACAAGTCTTTTTTTATGGAAGCCCCTGCAATGCACTCAGGGTTATGCATAATTATCTGAACCCTAGGGGACAATCTCACTTCCGTTGTGCTCAAAAAGTACACTGTACTATAAATGAGTGACAGCAATATTATGTGGATATCCTTGAATTCTCCATGACATCAAAATCAAAGGAGATAGGTCACCAACTTCACTACCCATTTCTCTGACTTAACCATACACCTCATAGCTGGTGATCGTAAGGGTGGAATTGCCTACAGGGAAGCAGATACTATTTAAATAGGGGAGACTTAATTTTATGTATTTGAATGGGAGATGAGATTTATTTTAAGATAGTGAGTTTTTCTATTGCTCCTCATAGAACTTGAGGTGCATATAACAGGAAGGTGTTAAAAATGTTCCAAAAGATACATGGATACAGGACTAGGCTTACAAGCTGTCCAAACTTTTTCAGCATATCTAGGATCATCCAAGAAAATCCAAGATTTTGCTGTCAGTTACTGAAGATGGGGAACACAAGGGACTGTCAAGGTCTAGTGAATTAAGGACAGAGTGACAGTAGTAAAAACAAGTGCAAAAACCATGTCTGGCTCCTCTCTGGAGGGCACGTGTGTAGTTGTGTATGCTCTTCCAGAAACAGTTGAGCTTGAAGAACAGTAGAAGCCAACAGAGGACACCTTCAGTCATGCTAGCACTGTCTCCAACCAGACTACCATAAATTGCTGTGACAGAGGAAGTAAATCCATCCTTTACTGAGTTTGGACTCACAGAGAATTCCAGTAGATTCAGATGGGAGATAGACACATGACTTCTGGTTTGGCTAGAATGGGTTGTTTAGAATTTTTCTCAGTGTTTTGAAGTGTTCTAGCTGAGGTAGAGGCTGGAAGTACACACTACTTCCCATTTTCCTTTCAAGATTCTGAATATCTTTTTATTAGTTGGAGGGTTGGAGACAGCATGCCTATGTCATGCGGGGTGAGGAACTGAGGGCAAAGTGAGAGAGATAACTGGATGACACTGGGTGGGAATGGCTTGTGCCTTTGACTTCCAGCAGGAATGTGATGCTTTCCTTTCAAACTTGCTATGAAACTGTATTGTTCTGAACTTTTAAAAGACACACTACCTCTCTATAACCCACAGAAAAGTGGCTAAATTCATCCAGACAAACTGTCAAGATCTGGGGATTATAGTTTTTTAAGAAGAAAACCCTGAATTTGTATTGTAACTACAACAAAGGCTCTCTTTTCTCCTCCCTCCCTTCCTCCCTCCCTCCCTTCTTCCCTTCTTCCCTTCTTCCCTCCTTCCTTCCTTCTTTCCTTCCTTTCTCTCTTCCCTCATTTAATTTTTTTGTTTTTTTTAAACAATGTTTTGTTTGTTTTCTGTTGTTTCTTTTTGAGAAAAGGTTTCTCTGCTTACTCCTGGCTGTCCTAGAACTCTCTCTGTAGACAGACCTGGCTGGAACTCACAGAGATCTTCCTGCCTCTTTCTGAGTGCTGGGATTAAAGGTATGTACCACCACTTCTGGTCAAAGAAAGCAAGATTTTTCTGTATTTGATTTGCTACTTGCTATGTTCTTGCACTTGGAACAGCCCATGTGCTGGTGTCTTCAGAGTGTTGGAATTGTTGGCATGCATCACTGTGCTGAGCTTAGAAGCTCTTTAAAGAGCTGGCTGTTAAGTATGGTTGTCCTAGTCTGATGAACTATCTGAATCAAGAAATACTCAGGATACAGAGGCCCTGTGCTACTGGGGGAAATAATATTTGTAATCAGGGACTCTATCCCTTATGGTCCTTGAAAATTAGTTTTCATTTTAATTTTTTTTTTACATTATATGTATGCATGTGTGTTTATATCAGTACAAGGTACATGTGTGTGGGCACTCAAGGAGGTCAGACGAGGGTGTCGGAGCCCCTCAACCTGGACTTGCAGGCAGTTGTAAGCTTCTTTGACATGGGTTGGAGGAATTGAACTTGGGTCCTTTGGAAGAGCAGGAATTGCTCTTACTCACTAAACCATTTCTCCAGCCCCAGACTACTAAAAGTAAAAAAAAAAAAATTGCCTTTTGGAGAAACGACAATAGTCTGAAGAAAGTATGACTTCCATGAAGGGCAGCCTGCAGTTTTACCCACAGAGATTCAGAGAAGACGCAGGTAGGACCTTCAGCTTCAGAGTCCACGTGGTTGAAGGCTAAAAATACCAAGAGGCTTATATTGCTAAAAACGAATCAGTTTCTACTAGGGGTCTAATGATCTCACCCTGAGAATGTAAAGCTGGCAGGAGCCCTTTTTCTATACTTAACTCCATGATTAATTAAACTCTTAATTATGCCAGAATTAGCTCTGTCAATAGAAATGTTGCCTGCAGGCTTGGTTACAAGCCCTTTAAATTTTCTTTGTACTTTTGTGTTTGTATTGTGGGCAATCAGAAAGTTTCCCAGAAGTCAAAGATGTCGTACACCCCCATTCCCTAGACTAGAGCATATATTGCCTGTTTTGGGTCAAAAAACAGTTCAGAAAAATGGTTCAAGCAACAGAAGCAGGAAGTTTTAAAGAAAAGGGTGGAGAAACAATAAGATGTGAAACATATGAACAATAATAGAGGCTAGAATTTGTGGAAGACCTCCTGGAAAGTTTATCTGTCTGTCTGTCTGTCTGTCTGTCTGTCTGTCTATCATCTATCTATCTATCTATCTATCTATCATCTATCTATCTATCTATCTATCTATCTATCTATCTATCTATCTATCATCTACCTATCATCTGTCTATCTATCATCTATCTATCTATCTATCTATCTATCATCTATCTATCTATCTATCTATCTATCTATCTATCTATCTATCTATC
>JANHMN010000031.1:1115006-1136658 GCA_030674055.1 Rhabdomys pumilio | reverse complement strand
ATCTATCTATCTATCTATCTATCTATCTATCTATCTATCTATCTATCTATCTATCTATCTATCTTTCTACCTCAGCACTCCAGAGATAGATAGATGATTTGACATGCATCCATTTGAACCATATTCTATAGGATCTATATTTCCAGCAACGAGCAGGAGTAACTTTCAATATAATAGGGTGGCCAAGTCTTTTCTATTAAACATATTCTAGAAGGATGAATTCTTTAATGGGCTTGGTATCTTGACATGACTCAAATAATAACAGAGGTGACTCTGGTCTGCTGTGGGCTCCATGGGTTTCAATGAGAATAGAAGGATTCACAATCAAGATGAGGAGAAGGGTCCTCAAACAGGATACGATAAGATGAGAGAGGGAGGGAGAAGATGAGAGGGATGACAATTCAGAAAGGACACATGAGAGTGGCAGAGAAGAGGAGGACCCACAACACATCAACTGGGCTTATGGACCTGGGGAGAGCACTGCGGTGTAGAAATCCTTTCTGTGACCATGTGCATTCTGAGGACTGACTGCAGGGCCTCAGGCTTGGCAGCAAGCACCTATACTTGCTGAGCTATCTTTCTGGCCTGCCTTCCTTTCCTTCTTTCTTCTGCTGCCTCTTTTTGCCTCTGACAGTGTCCACCTCTGTAGCTCAGAAAGGCCTAGAGCTTACTACATAGTGTAGGTTGACTGGGAATTTATGCAATACTCCTGCCTCAGCCTCTTTAGTGCTGCTATTAGTGGCCTGGACAACCACCATCAATTTAATCAGAAAAATTTTTAACATTGTCTGGTTGGTTCTGAACAACTTTGAAATTTTATTAAATGTGTTGGTGTGAATATGGTTGGCCCAAGGAGTGGAACCCAGTGTCTAACACCGGTTTACAGGTTATTCCCCAACAAATCTGCACCTCCTGACACTTATAAGCCTGCCCCTGACACTTCTCTTCCTAACAACCACCAATCAAGAGGAAAGCAGAAGCTAAGTTTATGGTTTGGCTGCCAGCACCAGAGAATTATGTTAAAGGCCACAATGCCCTGCTCCCCCCACCTCCCCTCCCGCACCCTCGAGTCAGATGTGTACCAGTTTAGATACCCCTTTCTTGCCGCTATAAATGCTTGCTTAAAACTAGGCTCAGGGCTCTACCTTCCTGCTGTATCAGGGTTGGCAGGGAACCCAAGCTGGAGCCTGAATAAAGAGACCCTAAAGCAATTACATCAGAATTGGCTCCTTGGTGGTATTTTGGGGTTCATGAATGTTTCTGGCATAACAATTTGAACTGTGCAAACCTGGGCCAAGATAATTCATAGGAGAAGAATGTTAGTATGTAGCCTAGAGACTGTTTTTGTGGTATTTTGGAGAAAAATGTGGCTGCTTTTTGCCCTTGTCTGAAGAGTCTGTCTGAGACTAAGGTGAAGAGACTCAGATTAATTGCATTGACAAAAGAAGTCTCAAAACAATCCAGTTTAGACTCTGTGCCATGGTTTAGTCTCATAAAGAGGGTTCTTATGAAACGCAGCACACTTAAAAAAATATAAAATGTATGGTTCAAGTAATAAAGGGGCACCAGGAAGTGCAATGGAACTGAATCCTATGTTCAAGGAGATAAATATGTTAAGGGAGTTGGTAACTTTGAGGCAAGATATCACCAGGCTAAGCTTATTGTTCATGTCTTTGTCATTGAACAAGGAATAGTTTTGACTTAATCTGAATGAACTACAATCCAGAAATGGAGGGTACACTTGTAATCTGCATCTTGAGGCTGGAAGACACAGACTTTTGATCTTGATCTTGAGGAAGAGTGACCATGAAAAGTTTAGGTCCAGCATGGTAGTACACACCTTTGATCCTAGGAGACAGAGACATGCAGATCCCTGAGTTCAAGGTCAGCCTGGTACAGAGCAATTTCCAAGTAGAAAATGGCATATATCCAGGTGTGATGATACATGCCTTTAATCTCAGCATTCAGGAAACAGCTATGCAGATCTCTGAGTTCAAGATCAATTTACAGAGCAAGATCCAGGACAGCAAAGCTTAGGCAGTTAAAGGAGTTGGAAGACAGAAAGCTGGTGATAATGTAATAGAATAAGAGGGCCATGTTCCAGCTCCAGCAAACAGCAGAACTTGGCAGCTTAGGCCACACGGTTCTGGCTTTAGCATCAAGAATAGAAGGTACTGCTGGACAATGCTGGAGCTGGAGCTAAGAAGTAAGTGGTGATTAAGAAGAGGCCAGCATCACTGGGGTGAAATCTTCTGGGAAGTATTTTCTGAGAGCACAAAGAAGCTGTGTTCCCGAGATAGCCAAGGTCGTACCTCATGCTGCATTAGATTTTGCAATATGTAAGAATTACTCAGATGGTACTGGTTTTGAAGGCATGAAGGGGTCATGAAGAGCAGCTGAGGCTTGGCACTGTGAGAGGCCAGGAAAGACCATTGATGAAGGTGTAGCCTCATTTGTAGTCGACAGCCCAGGACTGAAGGGGTCATGCAAAGGAGTTGAGTCTTGGCCTTATGAAGGGAGCCTATGACGGGCTATTTGTGAAGCCTAGTTACAGTGAAAGACCCCAGTGTATTAGAGCTGCCAGTACCCTAGGATGCTCACCAAGAACAGCAGCAGTAGTAGGGTGGAGTCAAACAAAGGCTAAAGTGATGCAGAAAGGGCCAAAGGTCTTTGGAGGATCCTAGATCTCAGATCATGTGTGGATTTCAGACATTTTTACAAGAATATGTAAAGTTGAAGTTGCCTTGGAGACCTCAAGATGTTAGAGATGTCAGAGCTGTGGGAGACCTGGGGAAAGCTGCTAAGAGAGTGGAACCAGCCAAAGAGAAAGAATTGTGCTGCAGTCAACAAAGCAAGAAGG
Organism: Rhabdomys pumilio; assembly: GCA_030674055.1. Lineage (NCBI taxonomy): Eukaryota > Metazoa > Chordata > Mammalia > Rodentia > Muridae > Rhabdomys > Rhabdomys pumilio. Next base: position 1,133,798 of record JANHMN010000031.1, on the reverse strand, counting down.
AGATGGACGTCAGACATGGAGATGAAGAGTCTGGTCTTGCTTTTGTCCAGGATTTCCTCACTATGTCATTTTGAAATGGTAATGTGTATACTCTGATGTTGGCAGTATGTGATCTGTTTTTGATTTTGATTTTATAGAGGAATTAGAGTTAAGAGATTGCATAAATCTCAGAAGAAACTTTGAACTTTGGACTTTTAACATTATTGAAACTATGGAACTTTGGAAGTTGGATTACATGTACTTTGCATTATGCTATGGCTAGGTATGGCACCCATAGACTCGTGTGTTTGAACAAACCTATTGCAGCTAGGGAATGGAATGTGGTGGTTTGAATATGTTTGGCCCAAGGAGTGGCACTATTAGGAGTTGTGGCCTTGTTAGAGTAGGTGGGGCCTTGTTGGAGAAAGTGGACTTTGAGACCCTCCTAGTAGCTGCCTGGAAGACAGTCTTCACCTGCTTGCCTTTGAAACAAGGTGAAGAACTCTCAGTTTCTCCAACGCCATTCCTGTCTGGAAGCTCTCAAGCTTTCTGCCTTGATGATAATGGACTGAACCTCTGAACCTGTAAGCCAGCCCCAATTAAATGTTGTCCTTTATAAGATTGCATTTGATCATGGTGTCTGTTCACAGCAATGGAAACCCTAACTAAGACAGTAAATAGATCATTCTGTTTCTTTAAATGCCATTTTTCTAACAATACAAATATATCTACATGATCTGGGCAATTGAATCTAATTGTGTAACTAAAAACAATGAGCAGAATTAGGCTTGAATTAACTGTATATGACAGGATGATTAGCTATGTAAATCTTTTCTTCAGGATTTATATAACATGTGCATAGTTACATGGATATGGTTCTGTCTTCCCTTATTGAACCTTGAATCTTTGACTTAGCATTTTAAAGTGGCACCTGTTATTTCCTGTCCCCTTACTCCGTTGCTTACAAGTGATCGCACAGTGGCACTAGAGATGATAATGAGGTCTGTTAGGTAATACATACCTCAAGAGTGAACTGAGAAGACTGGCTCTATGATAATAATAGCAACAGCTGCGATTTGTGAAGATTTACACTACACCAGGTGTTGGGTGAAATCATTTTGCATATCATTTCAATCAAAGTCTGCCATCTCTATGATGAGGGTTTCATTCACAGTCTTATTAACAATGTGGATATGGGCTGTTCCACTACAAATGCTGTTAACATCATGAGAAGCATGCTACATCGATACAACTGTTATATTAATGACAACTGCCGGTTAATACCTCTGCCTCACATTCTTTCATCTTTTGTGATAGCTGAATGTTACAAAAAAATGTTTCAGTCTGTCACCAGGAGGTAGAGTGGCTGGACCTGTGCTGCGGAAGGTGGGAAGGAAAAACAATTTTCCAGATTAAATTGCTTCCATTTTAAGTACATGACTCATTGGTAGATGCCTACTCAATACTCATGTGGCATGAGAAGGCTGGATGTGGTAGGGAGCCTGTCTGTAGTGTACTGAGAGAAGGGCATCCAGAAAATGTGTGTGTGTGTGTGTGTGTGTGTGTGTGTGTGTGTGTGTGTGTGTAGAATACAGGGGTTTTGTAAGTCCCAACGCATGTGGAAGTGATTCTGTACAGATGGGAACTTATGGTACATAATAAGATTCCAGAAAGGAAACTATATCGTGACTGAAGAATGAATTTGGAGGAGCAGACAGAGATTAAGGCTAATGCTCCTGGAATCCTCCACCAGAGAAATAATGAACTCTAGGAGAAGAAAGGTGGTAAGATCTGCAAGGCACTTCTAGGGCAAGAGCCACAGGGTTTATACACGTGGTGAGAACAGACAGAAAGATCACTGAGGAAGATATTACCAAGCAGCAGAAGAAGAACATAAGCATTTCCCCTGTAAGTTGAACAAATTAGGCTTAAAATATGTTAAACTTGAGGGACCCACAGGACAGTAAGCTGGAGGTGGACCGAAAGTGGTTAGAAACTGGGCTTTAAAGCCCGGACTGGTTAGGGGATGGGGAGCTAGGTGTTTGTTTACCCAGCACAGGCGCAGACCCTAGTTCAGACTTGTGCAGAGCAGTGAGCAACAGTCGTTTGCATGTAAGTGGTAGCAAAGCTGGAGAATGAGCTGGAATCAGGTGTGAGAGTGAGAGGAGAGGATGGACCAGGGTGGAACTTCAGGAAACCAGCAGGCAAGAGATGTGAAGTGGGTGAAGGAACTGAGAGCACCGCACGGGATGGACCACATGGTATTAGAGGAAACCCATAGAAAGAACCGCCTCTATTTGTGTTTTAAAATTACTTTTTAAAAAATGTGGTGACAAACCCCCACATAGTCCTCAGATCTCTATTTCAATGACGTTTTTTAAGTGAAACATTATGCAACAGAGTTCTCAAACTGTTTTGATTTTGTAAACCGGAAACTTTATATCCATTGAACAACTCCCTCCCCTCCTCCCCACCAGGTAATTGTCCTTGTACTTTCTTTCACAAATTTGACATTTTTAGATATAGGTAACATCATGTAACATTTGCTTTTTTGTGAGTTAGCAAAATATTCTCTAGTTTCCTCCGTGTTATAGCATGTGACTATCTCCTTTCTCTAAAGCTGAGTAACATTGTATTATGTGTGTGGTGCACTGTTTAATGACATTCCAATGTTATATGTGTGTGGTGCACTGTTTGATGACAGTACAATGTTATATGTGTGTGGTGCACTGTCTGATGACATTACAATGTTATATGTGTGTGGTGCGCTGTTTGATGACAGTACAATGTTATATGTGTGTGGTCCACTGTTTGATGACATTACAGTGTTATATGTGTGTGGTGCACTGTTTGATGACATTACAATGTTATATGTGTGTGGTGCACTGTTTGATGACATTACAATGTTATATGTGTGTGGTCCACTGTTTGATGACATTCCAATGTTATATGTGTGTGGTCCACTGTTTGATGACATTACAATGTTATATGTGTGTGGTCCACTGTTTGATGACATTACAATGTTATATGTGTGTGGTGCACTGTTTAATGACATTACAATGTTATGTGTGTGTGGTCCACTGTTTAATGACATTACAATGTTATATGTGTGTGGTGCACTGTTTGATGACATTACAATGTTATGTGTGTGTGTGGTCCACTGTTTGATGACATTCCAATGTTATATGTGTGTGGTCCACTGTTTGATGACATTCCAATGTTATGTGTGTGTGGTGCACTCTTTGATGACATTACAATGTTATATGTGTGTGGTCCATTGTTTGATGACATTCCAATGTTATATGTGTGTGGTCCACTGTTTGATGACATTACAATGTTATATGTGTGTGGTCCACTGTTTGATGACATTACAATGTTATATGTGTGTGGTCCATTGTTTGATGACATTACAATGTTATGTGTGTGTGGTCCACTGTTTGATGACATTCCAATGTTATATGTGTGTGGTGCACTGTTTGATGACATTACAATGTTATATGTGTGTGGTCCACTGTTTGATGACATTACAATGTTATATGTGTGTGGTTCACTGTTCATTCTTACATCTATCATGAGCATTTGGATTACCTTTACTTCTTGGCTATTATGAGTTAATTTGAAATCCTCATTGGATTATTTTAAATATACAATTAAAAATTTGATCACTGAATCAAATAGCAAGTTTGTTTTAGTTTATGAAACTGTCATGCTCTTTCCATAGTCCATGTGTATGTGTGTGTATACCTGTGTGTTTGTGTGCATTTTAATTTTTTCTTTTGAGGTGGGATTTTTATAGAATCCAGACTGTCCTTGAACTTGCTATATAGCTGAGGCTGACTTTGAATTCCTGATTCTTGCCTCTACTTCCCAAGTGCTGGGATCATAGGCATGAGTTACAATGCCTATTGCCCAACTGGTATTTTTAAATTGTGTTACTGTCTAGTTATGCTTAGAGGAACAGGGGGATAGTTACTTTGCATATTAGCTACATGCTGGTGAAAGCACACGCAATGCTTTATTCATTTTACAAGAGACACTCGGAAGAGCTTTAGTTACTATACTTTGAAGTTACAGAGCAGAAATTGGTGGGATCACAAGGACAGTTAAGATTTGGGACTCGTATTCACCTCTCTTTTGAACTTCATTTCTACTTGAGAAGGGTCCATTCTTCCTGTCTCTAAACAATTGGTGAGATGTTTCCCATGATTTGCAGAGTCCTTTGAGAACAATATGATTATATTTGAAAGGATACAGAGCCAGTAATTTTATCACTACTTTGACGATTCTAGCAGAATGCAGAGGCAGCTGATTCCTCTCTTGGCTGACAGCAGTCTGGTTTGCACCACAATGAGCCTCCATCTTCAGCTTGGTGTCTCCATTGTACCCATTTGCTGTTATTGTGTGGGATTAATGACTAGTTTGCAAACCAGCATCATGTCTTTGAAAGCTGATGGACATGTTAATTACATGTTATTTAAATGTCACAGTGCATGACCCAGATTCTTCTTTTCTGCCAATTTTTGAAAGACTTATTAGCATCGTGGAAGCTCCAGTAAACAAAGTATGTTAAAATGCAAGCATTGTGGGAACTGGCCATGTAGGAATGGGTCGTCTGATTTCAGGGCTAGAGTCTTATGGCCCATTTTAAGGGCTGTTGGTTGACTCCATGGCGCACACTGTTGTCCTCTTTTGTGGTTAGATATTCTGCACCTACTCTACTCTCCTTATAATGCAGTAAACATCACAACAAATCCACTGAACACCGACCTTAGTTGCCAGCTAAAAATATCCTCAGGGCATGAAATTCTTGTTCTTGGTGTCTGAAGTGCATCTTTTGTGAGTGCAGTGAAGGTAGATAGGCTTCCCAACTTCTTTCTGAGTTATTACTGTGGTATATATTCTGTGTGATGCTGGAGACACAGCTTTAAACAGGGTAGAGCCTGTTTGTGACAGGGAAAAGGGAAGAAAGGAAGGAAGGAAGGGAGGAAGGAAGGGGGAGGGGCAGAGAGACCAGACTAATAAACTAGTTATCAATTAGATAAGCTTGTGATAAGGACTATCTATGATTAGGTTAAGAATAAAGACAGAAACATACAAGAGAGTGGCAAAGCACAGTTCATTATTTGATGAACAATTATAGTAGAAAAATTTCCCTGATGAAGTACTATAAACCTACTGATTCTTAGATTTAAAGTTTGCCAAATCACCTGGGAACAATTGCTAAAAATTATGATTTCCATTTAATCCTTTATTTACCCTTTACCGTTTGTCTATTTAGTGTTAAAGATTTTGTACAAGAATATATTCTATGCTGGGTATATTTCCCCTCATACAAAATTATAATATCTGACATCCACTTAGAAAAATTTAAACTCGCCGGGCGGTGGTGGCACACGCCTTTAATCCCAGCTCTTGGGAGGCAGAGGCAGGCGGATTTCTGAGTTCGAGGCCAGCCTGGTCTACTGAGTGAGTTCCAGGACAGCCAGAGTTATACAGAGAATCCCTGTCTAAAAAAAAAAAAAAAGAAAGAAAAGAAAAATGTAAACTCATTCATGAAGAAGAGACTAGGGCCTGAGAATTTGCTTTTCTAAAGTCTTTCCAATGGACTCTGTCGCTGTTGGTCCTGGGACTAGATGAGATTTACGATTTGAAAAAGGACAATGTGTGTGGAAGTATGCACTTGTACTCTCCCAGGGGAGGTGGAAGGAGGGCAGATATGGACTGAGGAAATATTTTAAAGGTAGTGTTTAAGTCATCAAACTCAGCCCATTTCAGGAGTATGGGGAAAGTGAGGGGAGATGTGGAGAATTCAGGGTGATCATAGAGAAGCACCAGGGAACCCAGGTTGTCATACTAGAGTCTCTTCAGTGGAAGAGATGTGTGCCTGTTTTCTGTTCAGAAGGCTAGTGCATGTGGCTCCTAGCCTGGCCACCTGTGCTATCTGTAGGCCAGGCCACACTGAATCCCCAGATGATTACGTTTATCTCATATTCAGCCCCCAAGACCTTTATCCTGAGCAACTGTTTTGCAATCTATAGAACCCTTCTTTATGGGAGATGCCACAAGTACTTTACAATAGCCTAGGTGACCTCTGCTGTCTGTAGGGACAGGCTGCGCCTGACTTGCACGGACATAGATGTTTATCTCAGTCATTCTTCTAGACCCTTGAGCACTGTTATTCAGTCAACAGAATCTGTCTTTATGAAAGAGGTCATATGTACTTTATAAAGAGTTTCAATGTAAACATGTCTTAAGCTTTGTTGCACACACAGCGTTGAGTTAATTATCATCAGGAAACAAGTGGAACACTTGAAATAGCCAGGAACTGTTAGGAGTCGCAGCCAAGGAATATAGGTTTATGTTCTCAGGAACAGGAGCTCTTTCTGTGGCTGATAGCATTTTAAGCAGAGAAGTGCAGAAGGTAGAGAATGGGATGAATCTAGGGGTAGAAACTTGTTAGATTCCAGCAAAATACATGGGAAAGGCTTGAGGATATTGTCAAGGAAAGGGAAAAAAGGGGGGACCTTGTCAGAAAGCAAGTGATGGTGGGGAATGAAATCTAGCTTGAAGAGTCAAGGTCTTGGTCAGGTTGAAGGACAGAGAGAGGATATTGAGTTCTGTGGGTTTTTTTTTTTAGGTTCTAGGTATTGAGAGAATCCAGGGTTCAGCAAAAGTGGCCAGAATAGAGAGGAGGTTTTGAGAGTGAGGAAAGTAGAGGCCTATCAAGCTTATATTCATGTGGATGCTCACACATGTGGGCCAAGAGACACTTGGAAAGGTAGAGAGCTAATGGTGGGGGAAGACTTACCTCAAGGCCATCTTAAAGTGCTAGGATAAGCTCAGGAAGTAGAATAGGAATTAAGAGGTCACTGTCAGGGCTGGAGAGATGACTCAGCGGTTAAGAACACTGCTCTTTCAAAGGTCCTGAGTTCAATTCCCAGCAACCATATGGTGGCTCACAACCATTTGTAATGGGATCTGATGCTCTCTTCTAGTGTCTCTGAAGACAGCAACAGTGTATTTAGATACATAAAATAAATAAATCTTCAAACAAACAAACAAACAATAAAATAAACCAACCAACCAAACAAACAAAAAAGAGGTCACTGTCACCACTGTCTTACAAAGCACACACCACCTTGTTTGGACAGGGCTACAGAAGAAGAGGTCTTATAGCAGTGCTTGATTTTAGTTGAGGCAAGCAGACAGAAAAAAAACCCAGTGAGGAGAGTGAACACTAGGGATATATTTACTATAGAATGGAATGTGTCATGGACTTGCTGACCAAGGATGCAGAACTCCTGCCTGTCTACTCTGGCTCTCTCATTTCTATGGATTCTTGGTGACTTAAGAGTCGATGGTGCCAGCAGTGTTTGAGATGAGGAAGTTCTGCCCACAGACAGAGCCATGCTTGTGTATGTCCCCAAGAAGGGAACCCTTATAGACATTACATACTGTTAGAACATGGATTTTAGCCAAGGCAGCCTGGATCCAGAGGCAGGCTACTCACTCCTCAGCCTAGGAGACTCCAGGGTAGAGAAGGGATGGGTGACAGTGGGGAGGGAAGGAAGGTTTTAGAGAGATGAGGGAAAGGAAGGGGAAAGTCGTTTGGAATACATCTTGGATGTTAGTGGGCCACTGGGGAAGCAGAGCAAACACTTAATTTCTCGTTGGAATAGGAATGACTCTTCCATGAATGTGAGTGGCAATCAAGGTGTTTTTCTGGGTAAATCTGTGGAGCTATTAAATGTATGGCTGGTGTGTTCCTGCCTACTCTATCTCCTGTACCAGGTAGACATCTAAATTCCATGTCACTCAACCATGCTAAGAGTCAGTTGATTCTGTCTGATCAAGAAAAGAACTGAACAAGGCACTCACACTTAGGGGATACGGTTGCTACCTGTGCATAAGGTTGTAGGAGAAAGAGTCTGATTCCCATCAGGGAGTGACTAAGGAGGGGCAGGTATTAAGAGCGGATGCTGGCAAATCTAACATTGATAACACACCAATATAGCTGGCCTTCCATACTGTTGGTGGGAAAGGAAGCCAAATAGAAATATTCAACAAAAGAAAAACACTCAAATGCTGCTGTTTTTGTGACCATTGAAATGGTGCTCTCTTGTTTTTCTGACTAGAAGTTCTTCTAAGTTCTGTTGATGGCAGAGCCTAGTAACTCAACCCGTGTTAGACGTGCACACTCACGGATCTCACCCTAGCCTGCATAACTACAGGTTGCCAGTGTTGAGCAGTGGAGGAGGCGAGCTTGAAAGCCACCGAGTGGTGTTTCTCAAGCATGCTGATCTGTGAGGACCACATGAGTTGAAGGAACAGTGAGAAATCTTTCTCCACCCTGGACTAAAATTTCACGGTGTTTTAGACATGGCATGTTTTTCCATGCTAGATTCTGGTGATTTAAAAGAACCTATATGTCACTATAACTATGTGTACCAAGCCAATGAATTTTTCTCTTAACCCATTTTTTTCTCTCGACCGGAAGGTGGGCACCACTATGGATGAACACAGAACACTGTGTGCAGCAAGGCTCCAAGAACAGCGGTGCAGGTCAGAACTCAAGCGAAGGTAGAACCGTTTCAGCCCACGTTGGCTGTGTTCATGTTGTAATAATAGTTGACGTAGATCCGGCCCGGGCTGGTGTGCAGGGGATTGTTTGCACAGCTTCTGGGTGCCGCTGATCTGGCTGATGCTGTGCAGGCTGCAGAGGGCTCAGGGGTCGCTCGAGCCTATAAAAGTCAAGAGCTGGTCTGGGACCACGGGCACTTCGATGCACTGTGCCAGCTTGCTGGTGGCCTGCTCTAGCTGCTGGGTGAGCTCGAAGAGAAAGCCCTCTGGCATGGAGGTGCGGGAAACATTGGTGCTCACGATGAACATCAGCACGGTAGTGGAGGGACTGCGAGCGGGGTCTGGAGGATGGTGCAAAGTGCGGTGCGGCACATGCTCACGAATCATATTTTTAAGTGTAATTTTTATTATCCATATGGGTATATAGTTTTAGTGGTAGCCCAAACAACTTTGGGATCCCACTTGTTTATATATAGGACATATTCTCCATTCAGTCAATTAAACACTCCATGGCATTTATATTTATCAATTTTTAAAAGATCTATTACCAATGAATACGTACACCTAAACTTGAAAGTGTGGGTGTAGACTATTTTGGAATTAGTTTTTTTCCCCCTTCCAAACAGTGCATTTCCAGATTCTAAGTGAGACACCTTTTAGAATACACACGGACAATGAAGATTCAAAAGGGACATACATGGGTGTGAATCTCTTCATGTTCTGATAAGTTGAGAAAAAAGATGTAAGTGAAGAGACTCTAGAAGAAGAAATCCTGAAGAATAAGCCTTTTATGTTGCTTATATTCAAAAGATTTGCATTTTTAAAGTCAGTGACTAATGCAATAAAAGGTTCCAGTTAAAATATTACAGTAGCAGCTTGCTTCAGGGCAAGCAAAAAATCTTTGAGGTTTTGAATTACATTCTTCAGTCCAGCATGAGAGGGTGTTTTAAACTTCTGCAAACCATCTCTAACATTATATAAGGTTGTGCTCCCTACCTTTCCTCTGTCTGACTCCCAATTCTCAAACAAATGGCAGGAATTCTTTATCTTTGTACAAAAATAATTTGTATTGCGGCACACATGGTAATACCAAGAGATAAAGATGTCTCAGTCCTCTTGGAGATATAATCTAGTTACTCGCTACAGAAATCAAGAGCTGTGTTTGATTGCCTGATATGCAGCATATGATGGTTTACCTGATTTTTGATCCTTGGTGGGTTGGGATGTCTGGCTTGTATGCTGGCACAGGGCAGGACCCTTGGGATCAAACTTGCCCCAAAAAGCCAGTGATTTGCTGTGAAGGCTTTTCCCCAGTGGTGAAGGCTCCCTGTTGGACTTGCATCAAAGCAGAAGGCAAGTGGATCTGCTCTAATGTGTGAAAATGCTAAGACTTCCTTTCTGAAGAGGTTTTTACTCCCACATGCTCTTTGTACTGCAAAGCAAACTTCATGATCAGAAAGAACCAGCTATATAAAAATATTTGTATACTTGAATAATTCTCTTGGTGTCCAAATTCTAAGTAATCAAAAAACTCCCTTTTCCCCCCTAAAAAGCCAGAGTGTAGGAAAAACACTAGGGCACAGTGAAAGCCTCTGTGTGGAGGTTCACTGGGGTTTAATGACTGGGAAGCCTGAGGGTTTTGCTTGCCCTTGTGCTGTGAGGTTGCCTTCATACAGTGGTGAAGGCCTGGAAACAGAGAGGTTAGAACTAGAGTCTGGATTGGCTGCCAGGGGCCAAGTTCTGGCCACATAGAGTATTAGGTGGGAGCACTGGTCATGTCTTATAAATGTGTATATTAGCTTCCTCATCAGAATCTTGGGGATTCACTGTTAATGTCAGGTGATGGGTCACCGAGCAAACTCAACAACCTTAGCAATCATTTATGGGAGGCAATATCCTTTCTTTTTTTCTTTTTGAAAGAGCAGAGATAAAGAGTATATTTTATTCACGGAGTAATTAAAACAGACCCAAGTTTAGTTGCACTAACATCATACAAAGCAGATTTTAAGTCAGAAATGTCTTCAAGAAAACTGTGAGTGTATCTCAGTGGTAGAAACTTGCCTAGTAGTGCTTAGCCGTAAGCATTCCGCAGGACAATTTCATTAGACAAGGAAGGGCACTATATGCTAATAAAATGGTTACCTACTTAGAATATCTAAGAATTATAAACATATATGCCACTTAGTAGTGGGAGCCTCAAAGTATAAGAGACAGAATAATATGGAATGACTCTTAATTGTGGTTGAATGTCTTTGTAGAATGATGTAGAATAGATGGAATATGAGTTATATATCAACAAAGCTGTCAAAAACATCTATGGCCATATCCTTATTTTTTTTTATCATTTTGTAAATTTTATATTTACACAGTCAGAATAGATCTCCTCATACCAATAAAGGATAGATCCTTTAAGAAATTTCATAAAATACATAGATGTTTTTCTTGTCATTATTTTTTTTCATTTTCTTTTTTAATTAGATATTTTATCTACATTTCAGATGTTATCCCCTTGCCCCATTTTCCTCCTCCCCTTCCAGGAACCCCCTATCCCATCCCCCCTCCTCCTGCTTCTATGAGGATATGCCTCCACCCACCCACACACTCCCACATCCCCACCCTCTAATTCCTCCACACTGGGGCATCCAGCCTTCACGGGACCAAGGATCTCCTCTCCCACCTGTTCCTGACAAGGCCATCCTCCCCTACATATACAGCTGGAGTCATGGGTCCCTCCCTATGTGCTCCCAGGCTGGTGGTTTAGACTCTGAGAGCTCTTGTTGCTTGGTATTGTTGCTCTCCCCATGGGGCCGAAAAACCTTTCAGCCCTTTCAGTCTTCTCTCTAATTCCTCCATTGAGAACTCCATGATCAGTTCAATGGTTAGCTGCGAACATCTGCCTCTGTATATTTCAGGCTCTGGCAGACCTCTAAGGAGACAGCTATATCAGGCTCCTGTCAGCATGTACTTCCTGGCACCCACATCAGTGTCTGTCTTTGGTGACTGCACATGGGATGGATACCCAGGTGGAACAGTCTCCAGATAACCCTTTCTTCAGTTTCCGTCCCACACTTTGTCTCCATATTTGCTTCCATGAGTATTTTGTTACTCCTTCTAAGAAGGACCGAAGCACCCACACTTTGGTCTTCCTTCTTCATGAGATTCATGTGGTCTGTGAGTTGTATCTTGGGTATTGTGAGTTTTTGGGCTAATATCCACTTATCAGTGAGGGCAAACCATGTGTGTTCTTTTGTAATTAGGTTACCTCACTCAGGATGATATTTTCTAGTTCCATCCATTTGTATAAGAATTTCATGAATTCATTTTGTTTTAAAGAGCTGAGTAATACTCCATTGTGTAAATGTACCACATTTTCTGTATCCATTCCTCTGTTGAATGTATCCATTCCTCTGTTGAAGGACATCTGGGTTCTTTACAGCTTCTGGCTATTATAAATAAGGCTGCTATGAACATAGTGGAGCATATGTCCTTGTTATATGTTGGAGCTTCTTCTGGGTATATGCCCAGGAGTGGTATAGCTGGGTCCTCAGGTAATGCTATGGCCAGTCTTCTGAGGAACTGCCAGACTGCTTTCCAGAGTGGTTGTACCAGCTTGCAATTCCACCAACAGTGGGGGAATGTTCCTCTTTCTTCACATCCTCATCAGCATCTGCTATCATCTGAGTTTTTGATTTTAACCATTCTGACTGGTGTGAGGTGAAATCTCAGGGTTGTTTTGATTTGCATTTCCCTGATGACTAAGGATGTTGAACATTTCTTTAGGTGCTTCTTAGCCATTCGAGTTTCCTCAGTTGAGGATTCTTTCATTCAAGAGAGTTATATTAAAAAATAGGAGAGGGTCCACTCTTTCCTCTCTCATCTTCTGTTCCTTCAGCCAGCCTTCTCCCTTTCTGTGTTATTTCTCTGCCACCTGAAGCAGATGAGCTGACACTGGGCCTGTTTGGTGTGCTGTGAGCAGAGCACTGGCCCCAGGCTAGGGGCTTGATCTCTCTTGCTGGCTCACTGCTTACTAGCTGCTTTATTCAGGGAATCTGTCCAACCTTCTGGTTAGTTTACTAGGGTGGTTGTAACAAAATATCATAACCTAGTGGCTTAAACAGCAACAATTGATTGTCTCATGGTTCTGGAAGTTGGAAGTCTGAAGCAGGGTTCAGTTTGTTCAGAAGGCTCCTAAGGGGAAGCTGCTCTACACTATGTCCTAGCTTCTGGTGGTTTGCTGGCAACTTCAAAGGGCTCCATGCTGGGGGAGGGTCATTCTGTTTTCTGCCTCCAACTTTGTGCAGTTCTCTCCCTGTAGAGGTGTCTCCATCCACACTTTCTTTTTCTTTTCTGAGACAGGGTTTCACACTGTGGCTTGGGTTGTCCTGGAATTCACTCTGGATTGCAGGGTGACTTCAAACTCACAATAAACCTACCCAGTCCCCAGAGTGCTGGAACCATAGGCATGGACTACCATGCCTGTCTCACGTTTCTCCTTTTCATAAGGCAAGGATCAGGGGCTCACACAGCACCCTTGCAACGACATCTTAACTGAATTCACACGTAACAGCCTTATTTTCAGATAAGGTCACATTCCATAGTTTAGGCTTCAACAAATAAAATATTTTGGGGAGACACAATCCAATCAGTAACAGCAAGTGATAGTTCTCAGAATCCTATTCATGTGGCTGTGCCCCTCAGTTCTTTAAGAGAACCATGAAGTCTACCTCATGTATCTCAAATTTACCTAGTAAGAGGACATATTTACTTAACTTCAGGATCATGAGGGCTTCATGCTAAAATTATATACCCTCTTGGGAATTGCTGATCATGAATGTGGACAGCCATGACTGCCTACTCAGACACAGACAGTCCTTCTTTAGTCTCAGGGCAGAACTCACCCATGCCTTCTCCCAATGGCGCTCTGATGTCTTTGGCTAACTTGCCAGGTGGTAGTGCCTCACTGCCCTGACAATTCCTCAGTGGATGAAAGAACCTTCAGGGAATTTCTCTGGCTCAGAGGCAGCTGGTCTGGGTGACACCAAGGCTGGGCAGCTGCGTTTGCCTTCTAACAGCTTTGGTCCCTTGCAAACTACAAGGGAAAGCCCACAAGGGAAAATGGCTTATAAAATTTTAATGAATAGGTTAAAAGAAAACCTGCCTCAGCCTCTCTTTGTATTGCTGTCAGCAAGCACATCTCCTGTGTGCTGGCATCCTTGTCAACTGCTCTGTTGAAAGCACTCCGAATGAGGTAATTACTCAATAAAGTTAATGCTAGCAAAATTGCACAGAACTTAAATTAAAAATATATGTGATTGCAGGATGAAAGGCTGAGTCATGAGTCACAAAGTGTTGTGTTCTGCCTGCCTGAGAATGAGAACTGGTGTGGGAAAGAGGCTGCCATTAAAATTCTGGAGGAGAACCTACCCTCAGGAGGAGGAGTCTTCTCTACCTCTAGGCAACAAGGGAATGAGGTTTTTGCTTTCTTTCTTATCTCTCTTGATATTTCCATTCACTCTGCAGTGCAGTTGTGCCATCTAACACAGCCTGTTCTTTCCTGTGGCGAGCTGAGGAGGTAATGGGACCAAAAAGGGCTCTGCGGTAGAATCCCGAGTCCTTGTAGGGTTGGCATGAGGAAGCAACCAAAACTCTATACCACAAGAGCTTCATGGGTGCCAGACAACACATTCAGGCCATGAAGTTTGAGCTGAAAGAATGAAAGACTTTGGGTCAAAAGACCCTCTGTTATGTTGGAGAGTTCAAGAAGGTGATGCTGAATCAGGAATTTTTTTTATGGTAAATAAATATAAAATAAAAGCTAAACATCAGCATCTAAAGTAGGAGTCTCAGACCAAAGAAATAAAGCAAGGGGTCTTCTTTCAGAGGTCTCTTGGGAGATGGAGTGAAAGGGCGGGGCTTGCATCATGAAGAATCACGTTTTGTTAATGTGTGACATATACTACATGACAGGGGTCACTCTTTCTTTTGAACAGGAGATTTGGACTTGGTTAATGTGTGGTTTGTAGGATCTGAAAGTAGCGAGGCTGCTGAGGCATCCAGGTGGGCCTGGATGGGCCACCCAGGGCAGTGCTGAAGAGCTTGTCCTTGTGGTATGGGTGTGGGACAGCTGGTGGGCTGAGTAACTCAGGTACTTCTCAAGCCCAGATCCAGAACTTTGAGTTGGCTCACACCAACATCTATCCCATCTATGAACTGCTAGAGAGTATGAAGGGGCAGGTCCTGCAGTGTCCCGGACTGCTCTGCCCCACATTGGCGCCAAAATGTCCCAGCCCGACCTGCTGCTCTGGTCAGTGGGTCAGGGTTTAGCAAGAGAGAGAGAGTGGGGGAAGAAGGAGAAGAGACTTGAAGAATGGAGACAAACCAGAGTGTGTGACCAAGTCTCGTTTCTTGTTTACTGTCTCCTCCTTTGCAAGGAAATCCTGGGTATCTATAAGCACAAGCAGGGGAGCACACACTCTTTACCACGTGCGCCTTGCAGCTGGGGGCACTAACAACAAAACAAGATATGTGGGATAAACAAGATGTTTATCAGACTGTGCTTAGCTGTTGTAGGCCCTTGTAAACAAGTCTCTTGTCAGGGTATATGGCTCGAGATGGCTGCAAAGTTGATAGCTGCTTTCTGCTAGAAGTCGGCTCCCAACACTGCAGAGCCAAAGCTGTAGGATCTCCATGCACAGGGCATCACCAAGCTATCCAAGAGGAGTTCTAGTGAGGATCCAGGATTGATAGTGTAGCAGAGACTCACTGCAGCAAACATGTGCAAGCAAAGAAGTGTGGACAGAAAAGTGTACTGTGGCACTTTACAGCTTCCACAGTGAGCTTTTTTTTTTTTCTTTTTTGGAGAGGAGGTTGCAAGGGTGGAGGGCAGGTACGAGGGAATGGAGAGATGAGTAGGATTGGTGTATATGATGTGAAATTCACAAAGAGCCAATAAAAAGTTTAAAAAATTTGAGACTATTAAAAGAAAAAGGTACCAGGCTCCTTTCTGCCTCTAGGGACAGGTGTGATTGGATTTATAAACCACAGGAAAAAACACAGGCCTGGTACTATAAATCTGCCTAAGAACTCATTATTGGTTAGGGAAATCACAGTTCCAATGGTTAATCTACTACTATTATTCTGGTATATACACACAGCATCCAACTGCCCCCAAGTGTGTGTCTCTCTGCCTATAGATTACTGGAGCTCTCAGACATCATAAGAGAAGTTTCTTTGTGGACGGAGAATCACACAAGTTGTGTGGTTCACAACTGGTCAAAAAACAGAGAGTAAGTGTTAGTGGAGTGGTCAGCTACAAATGGGGCATCCATCTCACTTCCCCCCTCAAGGCTCAGGGACAGTCATAGAAGGAGAGGGAGACTGTAACAGCCAGAGGTCAGGGAGTGTTGGAGTGAAGCAGTGTCTTCTGAACAAGACAGGACTTCTGCATTTGGGCTTTCAAGCAGAGTGGTTGCCAGAAGATGACTTGTGCAGGATCATGCCAGTCAGCATTCTAGCACGAGGGGAAAGAGGTCACAAGCCACCCCTAACTAACTGAGGGGCTATGGATGGTTGATGAATTCTCAAGGAAGGAGAGTCAGTTTTTTTTTTAAGGATGTGGCCCCTGATATTTCATTCATACTTCACTGGATGACTCCATACCCAGAAGTATGCAGCCAGCACAAAGTGCACTCCATAGGTTATTTAAAAAGAAAGAGGACATGAAGTTAGGGGATTAGGGAGGCAAGAGTGTGTCTTAGTGTTAGGGATTCTCTTGCTGTGAAGAGACACCAAGACTGCAGCGACTCTTATAAAGGAAAATATTTAATTGGGGCTTGCTTACAGAACTTCACTCCATTATCATCATGGCAGGACACATAGAGGCATGCCGGCAGACATGGTGCTGGAGAAGGAGCTGAGAGTTATACATATTAATCTGCAGGCAGCAAAAACGACTGTGTACCACACTCAGCATAATTTGAGCATAGGAGACCTCAAAGCCCACCACAATGGTGACATGCTTCCTCCAACAAGACCATACCTCCTAAAGTGTCACTTCCTATAGGCCAACCATTCAAACATATGAATCTATGGGGGCCACTTCTATTCAAACCATCATAGAATGGCTCTGAAAATTAAAAGGGAGAAGTAGAAATGAATATGATAAAAATACATCGATAAAATTCTCAAAGAACTAATACACATATTTTGAGAAAGTAGCTTTTTATAGGAAGGGCCAGGAGGCTTTGGTACAGAAAAGATGAGTTATCAATGAAACTTCTATATAAACAAATGATTTAAAATATTCAAAAAAGGTTTATTCATCCTATAAATATTTGTTAAGCTCCAAGTCCTCAGCAAGCACTGTTCTAGGGCCCTGAGAGCTTATAAGTGAGCACAAAGAGGAGTCATACAGTACAGGAACTCAGTATAACAAAAGAAGAGGGCAAAGTTGAATGAAGAGACACTAAGTTTGCAAAGGCAGAGACTTAACTGAGGAATAGAAATTTTAACACAGGAGAGGATCTCAGGAGTAGTCTAGAAAAAGGGCTGCACCTTTGTGTTTCCTTCTGAGACTTGTCTTTCACATTTTGAGGATGATTTTTGAGACTTCATTCTGGCTCAGGTGAAATACTACTAGGATTGATTAATTATGTCTGCAGTGGGCTATGAAAGTGGAGATAAAAGCACATGTGCTATCTAGTTGTCAGTCTCAGGTTCCCTGTGACCATGTTATATCTGTGCCATTTTTGTCTACATTGTTTTAGTCTTTTGAGAATGTTATAAAGCTCAACAAGGGAGGAGTATTTATTAAGTGCATCATTCATGTGAACGTAAAAATTATTTTAAGTATCAGTGTTATTGGCCAATTCCTTCAATCTTTATGATTTTTACAGAAAAGTTACATTCAAATAGGCAATCTTTTATTTTATTTTTTACTTATTCACTTTACATCCCACTCACTGCTTCCTCCTACAATCCTTCCCCCATCCCCTTCTAGTCTAAGTAGGTAGGGCCTCCTGGGTATCCTCTCACCCTGGCACTTCAAGTCTCTGTGCTGCTGGGCGCTTCCTCTTCCACTGAGAGCAGACAAGGCATCCCAGGTAGAAGAACATATCCCATATACAGGCAATAACTTTCAGGATAGCTCCTGTTCCAGTTGTTCAGGGCCCATATGAAGACCAAGCTGCACATCTGTTATGTATGTGTGGGGAGGCCTAGGTTCAGCTGCATATGTTCTTTTTCCTGTGTATGTTCACTGGTTGGTGGTTTAGTCTATGACAACCGCAAGGGTCCAGGATAGTTGACTCTGTTGGTCTTCTGGTGGAGTTCGTATCCCCTTAGGGATATTTTAACAAAACAAAACTAACTATTTTTGTTTGCTCATTTTTTGAAACAGGGCTTTACTTTCTGGTCAGTCTTTAATGGCAGCAAGAATTGATGCTTCAGACCCCCTTCCCCTTCACATGAGGAGCATTCCAAGATGTCTTCAACTTAGCTTTTATAAATAACCTAAAGCCTCTATTGTATTTACTGCTTGGATAGAAAAAGTGTTTAAAGAGAAACATTTGTAATGATATCCACATATCTACTTTTGCAAATGACCAGGAAGAGGAAAGAAGATGTAAGTAATGCTTCTGTCTCACACTAATTTCCTCTTCCCCTCTCTCCCCTTTTCCTCTCCTTCTCCTCCCTCTCCTTCCCTTTCTCTTTCCTTTCCCTCCTCTTCTCCTACCCTTCCCTCCTCCTCCCTCCCCCTTCCCTGCTTCTTTCTTCCTCTCACCCTCCTATTCTTTTTTCTGTTTCTTCTTCTCCTCTTTTCTCCCTGATCCTCCTTTTTCCTCTTCCAAACTAGAAGAAACAAACTGGTATTTAATTGTCTCCATCAGTCTTTCACACAGTTTCCTTGAAGACTAGTAGAATGATTGAGGAGAAAGACCGAGGAAAAAGGATATGAGAGAGGGCAATGGGGATACGAAGAAGAAGAGAGGATGAAAGCAGAAAAGAATGATGACAAGCTCCTGACAGTCATCTTCGAAAACAGAACTGAAAGACTACAACACAAGCACAGATAGAAGGGACGCTCACAGTCATCTTAGGAGATAGAACTTGAAGCCTGCACAGAAGCACTGTCAGAAGAGTAGCAGTGATTCTCAAACAGTATGCCAAGAAACTCCCATATTGGAAGAGAGAGAGAGAGAGAGAGAGAGAGAGAGAGAGAGAGAGAGAGAGAGA
>JANHMN010000031.1:1038852-1104074 GCA_030674055.1 Rhabdomys pumilio | reverse complement strand
ACACATACACATACACATACACATACACATACACATACACATACACACACACACACACACACACATACACATACACACATACACAGAGGAGAGAGAGAGAGAGAGAGAGAGAGAGAGAGAGAGAGAGAGAACATTAGGCCACAAAATGATAAAATATCTTGGAAGAACAACAAACCAGAGGGTGGGGGTGGGGGTGAAGCAAATGCAGAATAGAACTAACCTTTGATAGCTGAGGCCATTAAAAATGTCTGCTCTTAATGGTGTTCACTGACTTACAAACTTGTGTCTATTCTGCACTGTCTGCCCTTCTGTGATGCTTTCCTTCAGGCAGACTCTAGAGACTTGATAGCTCTTCAGACATTTAGACATTTATACTTCTTTTTTTTTCAACCCGCTTATCTTCTCTCACTTAATGAAAGGCAAAGAAACAACAGTTCCCTCAGAAGTCTGTTTGTCCTTGGCTTGGTTTAAAAACTGGCTGTGCAAATCATTTGTCAATCAAATACATTACAGAGAGAAACTCAGGAATTACCTGAGTTGAGATGTTTCAAATGACAATTTCTTATTTGTACTTCTTCAATTTTTCAAGTCAACAGAGATCTGCTGTGATCTTTAAAAAGGTTTTAGAATCACAGGAACTCGGTGTTTTAAATATTTAGTTTTATTTTACAAGCTCAACTCTTACAGGAGACTCAGGAGCATTTTAATAACAGAAACAAGGTCCTCTGTGTGTGCATGTGGGACTGATCACAGGAATCTGTTTCATGGTTTTCTTGGGTGATGCTACACTGTGAAAAACAGTTTGTTACATGAGTAATGGGCCAGATGGTAAAGATAGATGATGACATGCCAGGAATAGTGCATGAGAAATCAGTTATCACTCCTGTGCTCCATTTAATTGATCAATTAATTAATTAATGGTGGGGAAGGGTTGGTACAGAAAGTTTCCAGTTAGTTGAATTCTAGTAAACATAGGGTACTGGCTAATGCTAGACATAGTGGGAACTGACCAGAAAGAGACCAGCCCTATTTTAGTCTGGATTAAAAATGAACATGATGTCAGTCCCTTTGTGTAGTTTGGTGACGACTTTACTTACTTTCATATTAGGGCTCATGGATCATGGCTCTCTTTTCTTTTTACTTGGATGACACCATTTTGGTACAACACTGCTACATTTTTAAAAATTAAAAGCAACATTTAAATTAAATCTTAGCAGCAGAAAAAAATATATATTGTACACACACCAGAGGAAAAAATTCATCACAATCTGGAGTTGGTGTTTAAATCACGAATGGCTTTTGTGAATGAGTTTCTCTGAATGGTAAAAGTGAGTTTTTTATAATATTATTTGAGCCCATATTTCAGACTATTTAGGATGTCCTTATCCTGGAACAAAGAATTTTTTTTTTCTGAAAAAATTTGAAGCTGTGGATAGGTATTCCCTCAGTAGAAACTGACAGCATTGTATTCATACTTTCTATGTACCAGACTGTACCTCTCCATACTAGTACAAACAACATCAGGCTGATAATAACACCTTCAGCCCCCGCTTCCTGGTCTTCATTTTTTTTTTAATGTTTCCATCAGTGACCTGTACAATGAAGCTAGGGCTCTAGCTTAGTTATTGCTAACATTTATTGGATGCTGTTCTAGATTAAGCACCAAGAAGAGTGGTTTTTTTCTTTTGGATTATTTCTTTTAACCTTCTCTCTGAAGTTTTCCTCCTCCTGTGAAACATTTTGTCCTCTCCATTCTTTGATGTTGCTATGCTCATTTAAGTTGTGCTTTCAGCTAAACGGCCACCAAAAAGATTAATGAAATAAACAGATATCCCCACAAAACCAGGCCCAATTATAAATAAGATGAATAACAACTGACATCCAGGGAAGAGAAATCTCCCTGAGAATTCCCTTTTTTTTCCTTTCCAGATAAAAATGAGTCACCCGTGATGTCTGCTGTTAGGAGTTTTAATCCTGATGCTGGCCTCCAGACTTATATTACTCAGACCTTCGATTAGCCTTTGACAAAGACATCAAACAGCTAGAGATTGACATCACTAATCTGAAGAAATTCCTCGTTTCTCTTTCTGAAGTGATCTCCAAAAATTGCAAAGGACTTTATTGGACTTGATTTTCTCTTTTACAATAGAAAAGGCTGTGTACAGCTCTAGACTGTGTGCAGCCCTTAAAGAAGAATGCTGCTTTTGCATAGACAAAACAGGGATGATTAAAGAGAGCATGAAAAAGGCCAGAGAAGGTCTTAAGAAAAGACAGAGAGAAAGAGAAAGATGAGAGCTGGTACAAGAATTGGTTTTCAACCTCTCCGTGATTGTCAGCCCTACTTGCTTCCATCTTGGAATCATTAATTGGGTTATTTTTGCTTATTTCTTTTAGTCCTTGGGCATTAAATAGGCTGACTAACTTTGTGAAACAACAGATAGATAATGTTATAGCAAAATCTATTCAGATACATTGTCATAAGTTAGCTATGGAGGACCACGAGACTCATGATGAGGTTGTTACTCTATCCAGGGTGTTCCCAAATCCCATCTCCAACCAACCTAAAAGAGGGGATTTCCTCCCCTAGAACACGCAGAGAGGGGCCACCCAGAACCCCCTCTGACTGGCGATCTGAATTCTTGCTTAGGCTGTGAGGCTAAGCACTGCAAGGGAATATAAATAAAAGTTAAAAATATGTTTCTGGGTTCCCTGAGGGACAAGCCTGACTGCATAGGGGTTGATGTCAAAAGTATCCCTTCTTCAGAAAAAAGACATCGGGATGGGTATGGCCCTCATGCCTCACTGGATAATGACAGGAGAACCAGAGCCATTCCAAGGTTCCCTTTAATTATTGGAGGTCAGGCCTCTATCCCCGCCTTGGCAGTATTAGAATTGCCACAACCCTTCTATACTTGGAAAAGGGAGGAGATGTCAGGGACAGCTCTGCTTATACACCGAAGGCCTAAAATCAGCCATGAGCCTAAAATCAGCAATAGGCCTGATATACATGCCTGCTAACACAGTCTTGGGTCTCTGTGGAAAAACACTGAAACAGATGGCTATAAGCTATTGTAAACAGGCAGCTTTGGTGGAAATTTACCAGCCTGAGTAGTCATAGAGCTTGTAAATAGGCAGCCTTGGCAGATAGTACCAACTTAGATAAGGACAAGTGAATCACAGGCAGAGTCATAGTGACCTGACCCCTGAACCTTCACCCAGCTGATATCTGTTCTGAAAGATATCTGTACTCCCCCTGAACACCTATGCTCCTGTGACATCCCCTTCCCCACAATCCGCCTTTTTGTGTTTATAACCCCTGTGTTAAAAATTAAAAATTATGATTTGATAATAATAAAAAAAGGAAAAATTAAAAAAAAGTTGTTGTGCTTTAACAGCTGCATGATACTGCATGGTCTCCAATCTCCTTGAAGGCTTTATCCTCTCTCCTCAATAACTGTCTAGATTTCTTACAACTACTACAAACAATGGTGCCCTGAACAACCTCATACACAGTCTGCTGTGGTTTTAAAGAGAGATGTTTAGATATAAGCCTGGAAGCAGAAATGGCAGGGAAGAGGAACTTGTTCTCAGTTGGACTGGACTACAGCCCATGGCCTGCCCTCTGCTAGCACTCTGAGAAAGCAAAGCCCTGCCTACATCCTGGTTAGACTGCCAGCCGGGCAGGTGTGAGCTGATGACTCATTACTGTTCTAATTTGTATTTCTGTAATAGTGAATGCTTCAGGACAATTTACTTCAGGTGCTGATTTTTGTGTTTCTTCTTCTACAAATTACCTCTTCATAATTTGCTTATTTTGTAATTCATAAATGAGCTTTTCCTTCTTAATCATTTGGAGAAATTTCTTGCTTATTACTAGTACTCATCAGTTTGAAAAAATTGTAGGTAGCTTCTAATTCAGTAGCAAGTCTTTGTCATTTTTCATGACATGGACCCTATTTTGATGTGATTCAATGACATCATGTTTGCCTTATTGCTTGTACCTGGGAAGCTTGGTTTAAAAGACTTCTCTGCCCTTAATTATTAGGTTTTTTTTTTTTTTTGGGGGGGGGGGGGGGGGGTGTTGTGTGGCTTTTATATTTTAATCTATAAACTTTTTGCCGGTAAATTTTTGTACAAGTTTAATGTCTCATTTTTGAATGTGATTGGTTAAGTAGTCTTATTTCTATGATATTGTAAGTGAGAGACTCTTTCAAGAGATCAGTACAATCCTTGATAAGGTTTCAACAAGGCACAAGGACTTCACTTTTGTCTATGCCAATTGTTTCTAGGAAAACTCTGTGCTCTGACTTCCCAAACATCAGTTTAAAAGTGGATTTTGGAACAGATTCCATTTACAAACTGAAGGGTGCTCGAGTATTTCTAAGGAAGAACTAACTCTGGCCTGCTCCCAGCCACTGGCTTCAGCATCTTTATAATCACAGTGTTAAAAGGATTACACACAACATACAGCATTTTTGTTTAACGTGAGGTCCTCAAATAAATCGTATCACACATGTTAAATGTGTTGGGTGAAACTGAAGATACCGTTTGTCAAAAGCCATACAGTAGACTGAGTGTGGTAGAGTATGCTCATACCCTATCAAGGCCAATCTAGGCTATAGAGAGACTGTCTCATTCCCTTCCTAAAAATATTCACCCCAAACCCCACAACAACAAAGAAACAAAAAATCAACCCATGGAATGCATAACATAGAGTCTTGCTTAAAAATGCCTAACTTGAGTTGACACTGGGTCTTCAATTCTAACACTGGACCACACTGATGTCCACTGCTGGTGAGAGTGGTAGGGAAAGAAATGTGTGGGATCTCTTCAAGTTTCTGTTTAGCTCTGCTATAAAACTAAAAGTTCTGTCAGAAATAAAGTTCATTAATTATAACAGATTTCAGAGCTATCCTTCAGAATGAATAATTGAAACAATTTCCTTTTGAAGATGGAGTTTTGCTATTGACTTAGGTTGGCCTTGAGCTTTCAGTCCTCTTGTTTCTGAAGAGTTCTGGGGTTCCAAGAATGCCCAGGCAGAATTTGTATTATAAAGTAAGTATCCCTGATAAATGTTATATATATAGAAATGTATTATTTACTACTTGAAAATTATCTTAATCATAATAATGATGATCACATGGCTTGCTGTAGGTGCTACTGAGTGAGAGAAGAATCATGTTAGATTATATCCCAAAAGACAGACAAAGAGAAATAGATTTTGAAGAGGTAGAATGTCCCAGGATTTATTTTAACTTCTAATAAAACTTTTATTACCTATAGTTGTTTCATATAGCTTTTATATGACATATTTATGATGAAAAAATAAAGATGTATTTTGACTCAAAACATAGAGACGAATAGACAAGCTGACACTAAATTTTTGTTGCCCTGTGGCTGAGCTAAAGCAATTGTTTCCCTGCATTCAGGGGCTTCTGTCTTTATTGCTGCTTCTGCCTGGAAAGAATCTCTCTCTTCTGCTGTTTCCGAAGGACATGTCTTTAGTCATTTTTAAAGACTTGGCTTTGTTCCTCATCTGTCTGGCTGTACTGCAAAGGAATTCTCAGCTGGATTGAAAATAAGTAACATTGTGAGAAGTCACATTTCCATCAGGGAACATGTGCTCTCCTTGGTGACTGTCATTGAACTCACCAAAATAGTTACATGGTTTGAGTTCTGTGGCAGAAATCCTTATGATGCAGAATTGAAGTTATATTTTCTGACATTGATACAGAATTTATATATTGATACAAGTTTAAGGTTTTCATTGGTATAAATAGTTGTATATTGATACAAAATTTAAAATTAATTTTTTTACTTGTAGATACACACTGTACCTATGGAACTCATTTAAGAATACAAGGCTTAGACCCAGTCCTTTTAGTAGCTGCCCTTACAAACTGTTTAGGATAATTAAGTAAAGCAAGATAATAGTCAGATAGTGAAACTCATGGTCATGTTAGATTCTGATTTAGTTAATTACAATGAAGTACTTTCAAGGTTATCCAAGTAGTGAATAGCTAAAAAACAATCAATGTTTGACAATTTGGTTATGCTATATATAGATGGTCTTCAAAGTGTCAGAGATCCACAGAATATGGAATTTAAAATCATTTTATTATTAAAAGATCTTTTGATTATGAGACAGATCTGCTCCCGACAGCATCCCATTCAACTTTAAAGAAGATAGTGAGCATCGGTACCTCCATGTGGAGTTATTTCAGTTGTGTCAAGCTAGGCACTGGGCAAGATATGTCCTAATTTCATCTGCAGACAGAAATGCTGTTCAAAAGGACAAATGGACACAGCATAGTCAACTGCTAAGCTCTGCCGTGACAGGGTAAATTAGTTCTTCAAAATTCTTTCTTCACTTAAGGTCTGGCAGATGTTCTGGGCCAGAAAGCTGAAGATAGATGCTCCAACATTATAAGAAATATTGGGGACTGTCCAGGAAGTCAGCTATCTCTGTTAATTTTATAAGTTTTGGAGGCTGTGTCTTTGTGCTTCCTGCATATTCAAGTAATATTTAATTCCTTCTCAATTTCTGATGGGAATAGTTATAGTCTCACATTTAAACTTAAGTAGTTTAGCATTGAAGATGAAAGGATGTTTTTCAGATGTCAATACAAGTTGAAATCAAACATGATTGAGGTACTGAATTGTTAGGATAGATGAAAGAATACTTTATCTAAATTGCCAAGTATAATGAACTGGATGTTATAAGCGTATATCATACTTTATAATGTGCATAATTGTTATAATTATATTCAATTTATATCTGAGAGAAAAGAGTCTTTTTAATTGGACAAAAAGGGGGAATGTAGTGGGTTGTCTTGCTAATTTGGGTCCTCCAAAACTGTTTGCCCCAAATATGAGAGAGTCTCATATAAGACACTGAGGTACTCTGCCCCCAGTTAATTCTGATTGACAAATAAAGATGCCAGCAGCTTATAGCTTGGGAGAAGAGACATAGGTGGGGTTTAGATTTCCCAGGCTTGAGACTATGAGGAGAGAGAAGGAGCCACCATAGGATAGAGAAGAACATGCAGGAGAGGAGAAAGGAGAGCCTCCATGGGCTAGGACCAAGAGAATGTGGCTCAGATGGCTGACTGACTGGAGTTGAGAGCAGCCCAGATGGAACATAGAAATTAGTAAGTAGTAACTTGAAGTTATTGATAGAAAAGTGGGTTCTAATTGCATGGGGGTGGGTGGGTTAGACAGCTGCCCAGCTATTGTGCTGCCTAAGGCATATTTAAAAATATAAGGCTGTACGTGTCTTCCATCCAGGAACATAAATGGTCAAAGACCCATGCTGGGATTATTAAATATTTTTTACAGTACCTTTGTCATCAACATACCTTTAACTTGGTTCCTAATAGAAGTGAGAAGAGTGTTGAATTCATCATGATACATCTGAAATGTGTTTAAAATCTACCAAGTTTGCTCAAAACACTCTGCTCACGCTTTTAGGGCACTTTGCTCAAAGAGGGAGAAGATAGCTTTATCTGTTACTAGGGATCAACACACACAGTGTGCTTTAGTGTCCAATTCACTAAAGCCTGGGAACACCATAAACTGTATCTCTCTTACAGACAGAGATTCTCTGAAGTTTTGTGTATTGACAGCAAAGGCCGTCCTCTAGAGAAGCATCAGCCTGTAGGAAAACAGGTGAAGGGATGTCAGGCTAAGATGGAGTTTGCTTGTAGAACTTCCGTACTTGCCTTCTTCTTTTGTACAAACGATAGTTATTTTAGACCTTCTTTGGAGAAGACTCTCCCCTGTCTTCCCAGGGCTGCAGGTCAGAGCCTGGTTTTAGTGATCCTGGCTGTGGCCTTTTCCCTTTGTGGTCTCTCCAGGAAGCCATCTGTCTAGCTGCTCTGTCAGAACAGATGTTGGGGGTGCTGACATGCATACCACAGCTGCTCTTCTTTCTGGCCTTGGGTGAATTCTGCCTCCCTGTCTCCTGAGAGTGCTGTCACTGTTGCCTTTATGGATGCTGACAATACAGTGCTTTGCAGACTTATCTCATAGGAGTTGCTGGCTTTCACCCTTCACTTCTGGGTTATTGTAGGTACATTGCCCAAGGTCCAGGTAAGCCAGGAAGATGGTATCAGCTCAGGCCAAGCTGCGCTTATAGTCCAGTGGATCTGAGGCCTTTTGCTGGTACAATGAAGCAGGAATAAAAGGCCACTGCAGTGCCTGGATACAACACCTGCCTATATGCTGTGGGCTTTCTTCAAAGGAGTTGTCAAAAAGTCATCATGTTGGTAGTTACAAGATACTTTCTTCAGTGAAGTTTATGGTGATAAAATGTTAAGTAGTCTACTGTGAAATTAATGCTTCAAGTAAAGACTCCCGATGCCCCTGCGGATTTACTTGTTTCTGTTGCACAATGTCTATCACAGTTCCTAGTTATTTATCATTGTTCCTCTTTCGCTTTGTGTGATATTGATAGACTCACGGATGTTTTTCTGCAGGCTGAGTTTTCAAAAATATTCTGGAGGATGAATACTTCTATGTCCAATTGTCCTTGGGAAGGAATCTCTGCTTATTATTCAGCATTTTTTCACTGATGCTGGTGTACATCAGCTGTCAGTAAAGGGCATTCACTCCTTTTACACGGAGATGGCCCAACAAGGTGCCTTTATGAAGCTCTGAGTGTCAGAACAAGATTGGATTCCAGAAATACAGCTTAGTAACCGCAGCACTAAATGCTCTCATCAAGGAGTCTTAGAACAAACCTTGCCCAACTCAGTTTTGAACCCCCAGGGTTTGTCAACAGATATGGCTTGCATTCTGTATATAGGACATGTTTGGTGGGATCCAGTTGAATGCCATTCTTTGCCTCGTGCATTAAACAATCCAATGTGAATTTTCACAGCTTTTAAAATAAAAGCCCAAGAAGTAAGATGACTTACCTAAAGAGGAAGAGTAGTTGTATAATGAATGTTCTAATCTATCATCCATCCACAGGGTCTTTTAAAAAATAATACTTTATTAATCCATTAAGAAAAAGGTGCAGATTAGTGGAGTGGATTAGAAACAGGACACATCCTTTTCTGATACCAAAAAATACACCAAACCATCAACAATAAGCACCACCTTATTGTAAAAGAATGGAAAAAGGTATTCTGGGCAAATGGAACAATGAGTCTCTTAAAAAATGCATACAGTATAACAACGAGGCAATTTACAGTTGAGTTTATTTCCTCTGCAATTATCAAAGAGACAAACTGCTTCTTGTATAAAAGAGACATTAAGTGGAAACGTTAACAATTTCCTTAAAGTTTTTAAAAGTAAATTTATTAAGTGACAAATGCTAAAATTTGTTTAGCACGTCTACAAGTAGGAATGTGAACACTGGATATAACATGAAAAAAGACACAGTGTCTTGCTTGACTTCAAGATCCCAAAGTGTAAGACATGAAACCTGCAGGTTTATTTTCAACTGGGGGAAGGTTTAGGGGAGTATTCCCAGAGACAGCACATTGCTGCTAGTACTCTTAGGATTTGTTTGCTGTAGCCCTTTCTATTTGTCTCTGTTCAGGATGAGAAGAACATCTGTGTATCTCCCTTGCAGAGGCAAATGGAGTGAGTGACCATGTTTGTATGTGTGCTTTGATCTCATTATGGAGCCAATGAATACATAGAAATAGAGAGATCTGTTTTTCTAACAGAACTTTTATGTACATGAAATAAAATTGAGTAAAGAAGCCGAGGCTTCAGGAGATTTGACTAGAATTATACTCATGAAGACTCATGTTTTCTTTCAAGTATGCTCATCTCTGTACAGGAGACATAAAGAAAAATCCAGAGACTGCAGGATGGATAAGAGAAGCTAGCAGGGAACAAGATCAAGTAGCAAAAAACTAAGCTAACATGTTGTAATTTATTATAGAAAAAATCCTTTAACTGTTGTAATGACGGTAGAAGCTTCAATATTGCTTTTATTGAAAGACTAGATCTGGGGGTGCTTGTGCACGCCCATAAGCCCACTCAGACAGAAGCAGGAAGATCGTAAGTTCTGGCTACTCTGAGATGCACAGCAAAAGCTGGTCTCAAAAGCAATAAATAAAATAAAATAAACCAGAATTATTTGCCCAAATAAAAGCACCTATCTCATGAATGGATTTATGTCACATGTTAAAATTAAAGCAGAAAATTTAGAAAGAGAAAACTGATCACTAATACGGTTCAGATGCTAAATTGGTTAAGCTACAAAAGAGAGGATGTCAGAGTACAGATGAGTAACTTAGAAATATATAAGCCATATTTCATATTCATTATTTCATACATGTTTGTCATGTTCACTGCTTCCAGACCTTGTCACCACATTGCCAAAGGGGAGAAGAAAAGAGGTGAAGGGAGAAGTGGTAAGCTTTAGCTCAACTGAAAGATCTCTCTCCCCTCCCTTTTCTGGTCTCCTCCTCTACTACAAACAACAAACCTCAGAGCTCTTGTCTTTATTTCAACTGGTTTGATATTCTCTGAGAGATTCTTGGCTTTGCAGGTCTTATCTCAGGGACCAAAACTATCACTGAAATGAATTTTCATGGAATGAAAATTATTTTTTCTTTGGAAGCAGAGTTGGTAACAGCATTGCTTGGATCAACCATTCAGTCAACTCTGGATTTGCCCTTAGATTCCTAAGCTACTTTACTTGGGAGGCAGCTAATTGGGAAAACAGACAGCACAATTCTACAGCTGGAGGTTGGGTACTGGTCACAGAGGAAACTCTTTCTTAGAGCAAATCAAAGTATATGAATGACTTTGACATATAACTTTTTAACGGTTTGTGTCTGCTGTCATGGCTTTATTGCTGTTAAGAGACACTGCAACCAGGACAACACTAGATGCTCTGAGGTTAGACTGTAAGAGGGCAGCGTTTCTAGGGAGCTAGTATGATAGCATGTGGACCAGGGTAGCAGCAGGCATGGTAGTAAAGTTTGGGGAAGACTTTATTTTGCAGGTCCAGCTACAGCTGTACGATTTGTTTGTTTTGTTTTTGATGATTAGGCTTAAGTCGTGAGAGGAGAAAGTGGGATGATTCCAAGTTCTGGTCTGAGCATTTGTAAGGATCAGAGTGCTCTAAGCTGAGATAAGGAAGACTAGTATGAGAGGAGGTTTTGTTGAATGCATAAGGAAATCAGTTATGGAAATGTTAGATGTGAAATGATAATCATACATTTGAATAGGGAATTGGATGCGTGAGATCAGACTTTGTTGGAGAGGAGTGTAGGGGAGTTAAACCTGGAGTCCTAAGGATACAGATGTGCCTTAAAAGCTATGGTGTCAAATGAGGTCGTCAGGAAGTAAGTGTAGCAACAGATACCTCAGTGAGATTGGAAGATGGGGGAAACCAGCAAAGGAGTCTGTGTTGGAAGGGCCAGAGGCAGGGGATTAGATAAGGTCATTCACAGGAACCCAGTCAAGTCAGAGCTTCAAGATGCAAAACAAACAAGGTAAGTGTTCAAACTGAACTATGGAATACAGCAGGCAGGAGACAGAAAGGGCCCTTCACAAGTGTCTGTAAAATGGCTGAGGGTGAAACCTACATGGTGCAAACACCTGTCAGGGAGGACAGTCAGATGCAGTAGGGTGCGAGACAGCTGGCCCTACGAGGACCTCTCATCTCTGCCTTGGTATCTTGCATAGTTTAGCCCCTCTAAAAAAGGACTGGGATGTACGTAGTTTTATTCAAGTCCATTCTAGGATTCTTTGAAGGCAACAACGACTGTTACTTCCACCAGGAAACAAGCACTTCACTGTGACCTCTTCAAGTTTTAGCTCAAAACAGTGAACATGCTTTTCTCCTGGGCACCCTGATCTTACTTCACTAGGTTTTAAATAAAATTTTATAGTTAAGTAGCAGCTTGGATTTTATAAACGATTCTCAAGTGTACTGAATTTTTGGTTATATAGATTTTTCTGAAAGCAATCAAATGGAAACAAGACTAAACTTCACTGCTTGTACAGGGCTGGCTAGCTAAGCTGAAAACACATGTATCTCTTATGTGTTATGTGATGCTGGACCAAAGGCAAGACTTGAAATTGTGAGTTAACTGTGTTAAATCTATTCTTTCCTAGCTGTGAACATTTAAGACAATATCTTTAACCTTCTTGTACCGCAATTTGATCTGTGACGAGCTAGGGTGATGATAACTGTTTCACTCTGTTATTCTGAAGATCACATCAAAGTTTACATGGTAAATGCTTGGTCACACTAAAGCTTATGCCAGCCCAATTGTTGATAAATGACTCTACCCTCAAGCTTCGGTTGAACTCTTTTAGTCAGTGTAAGAGGTAGACTGCGTACTTCTGGTCCCCTTTTAATGAGATGAAGCTGAGGCTCTGAGACGCCCAGGGACTGGACCAAAGGCATCCACTGGCATTGAGATCAGAGACAAAGTATCTGACTTGATACTCAAGTTACTATCCTGGTGTTCACATGCTTACCACATAGTGTCAGAATCTAGGCATGAAGGTGCATCTGTCATGTACCACAGTCTGTTAACTCTGACTAACTCTGCTCTTGGGGGGTAGGAATGAGAAGGTGAGTGAACACAGGGAGAGCACACTCTAGAGAGAGAAAAGAAGATTCAAGGTATCCCAGAACCTCATCCTACAAGACCTCTGAATTTTCCTTTTTCTAGATACTCTTGCATGCCAACAAACTCCAGAAAGTGAGGTGCTCATGGCTGTGAGGGCAAGAACCCTTACCACCCTCAGATCTCCAAGTCCGGATATGCTATTTGTTTAAGCCCTGCATTTTACAGACTAGGAGGGCTAATTGTGGCCTTATTAAGGTGTTGGTCTCAGCTAGTGTCAGGAGTAGTACCACTGCTAGGCAGCCTGAAGCCATGTGCAGGCTCTTCTACTACACCACATTGCCACTCAGAGTGTGGGCACAGCAGGGTATGATATTCCTGCTGGTATGAAGTCAAAATTCCAAAGGGATTTCTCAATTAGGTAAGTAAGGTAAATTTACTCTCCCTCCCCTATTACAGCATAAAAAGTGCTTAGACCACTTAATAAATGGTAGCTTGAGTCACGTCTGGATCAAGTTTCCTCATTTGCTGTTTAAGTGCTTAAAGACAAGTGACTTTAAAGCTACTCATGAGAGGACCCAATTATCTGATAAGTGACCACACACACGTAGAAACAGACCCCTTTTATAAGTGATGTCTGACAAGGGAAGAAATATTTGTGGCATAGGAACTCTGAAAAATGTAATTATTTATCCTTTCACAGTTAATGAAAGAAATTGAAATTGAAGCTTTCATTTTGAATCCTTTTTATCTGAGTGAAACTTTAATTTCACATAATTAAATTGACTTCACAGTTCAGTGTGTTAAAATATGCAATTAAACAGCACATCAAGGTTAAACTATAACTGCTGTCGGCTCGTTTAGAAAGCTGCTGCTACACGCCAGAAGAAGAAACACCTGCCTAGCACTGTTATCCTTGTGCCAGGGACCACACAGGCTGCAGGCTGTGTCCTCCAGGTCAGAGCAGGGAGGTGGAGGGGCTGAGGTTTTTTTTTTTGACCTAAATAGGCCAAATCTGGTACAAGGTTCACTAAATTTAAAGTTTTTTACTTCTCTTTGTTTTTCAGTGGAACATTGTTTTTTCTTTCATTGAAGACTATCCTGTCACTTCCTGTGAGCTCCATTGCAGAACCCTCTGTGAGAGCACTTGCTCTTCTGAGTTGTGATTTTCTGTAGAACAGATGCTGCTCTTGATTTCCGGCTAAAGCAAAGATAACAGAAATGTGGCTACTTTTCTTTGGCTGAGGGAATAGGAATATGCCTCTGCTTTCTTTCTGGTTATTTTTTTTCACATTCCACAATTTACAATCTGTTCTAGGTGAGGTATCTTTCACGTGATGTTTGTGCTCTTGGAAAAGAGGAACCTCAAGAAACACCGGATGATGAGCTGAAGTGGTCCTGGGCAAATGCTCTGGAACTGTTTCTTGGGAGACAGCTGGAGCTGGCTGCGGTGCGGACTTTTAGTTACATACCCCTCCTTGTTTTCTCATGGAATAGCATCTTTGTGATGATTAATTTATGATTTGATAGCATCTCACATTCCCCTTTATCTTGAGATCCCATGAGTAGCATATGGCCAATAATTAAACCAAATTCCTTTCCCTGATAGATTCTTCAGTTGACATAGCAGTGATTTTGTTTTTCTCCATTAGGTTGGCTGCTAAGAAGGATTCATGGATCTAAGCAATATCCTTGATATAATGATACATAGAAAACTTGGATTTATATGGTTGTTCTTCCACATAAAGCAGGGATGTATCATAGATACGGTCTTTAGTGGTCTGTCTTATGTTGTGATCATATCTTGTTCCTTGTTATGCATCTGCTATTTCTATGATGCATGTTAATATGACTGGTGGGCCTATAAAGCTCTAAGACTATAGATGTTACAATGTGCAGTGATATTAATATAGAAATGTATAAATTCTTTTCTCTTGAGCCATGGCTTCACATATAGTTCCACCTGGATTCTTAGCACCAGAAAACATTCTGGGGTAAATTCTTCTAAAATCCTGAGCCAGGACTACATTTGTCACCCTATCAATGGATTTCCATGGAACCAAAACAAAGATTTGTTTCCCAAAAGACATTTTGGTAGATTTATTAGTAAAAATTAATACTGGAAAATATTTTAATTACTCAACAGCGATATTAACACATCCATGCAATTGTAAGGACACCTATTAATATGTAATCAGTTTCATAATTGCAAAGTAGGCTCATGAATATCACATGTAGAATCACTGATTGGTTTCAGATTATCTAAGTTCAGAAGTTTCAACCTTGAACAAATTATTAAATAATATCAAACAACAAAAGCTGCTTTGTACAGCAACAGTAAATCTTGGGTCGTTTCTTAGAAATATGTAGGTTTGGCTAAATTTCATACAAAGCTTAGACATCTTGACCTGATTCATAGAGACTCTAGTGCACAAAGGCCTGGCAAGTGTGCATAGCAAAGCTGTTTTTATCTTCTCAGTCTCAGATTAAGGAGTTTGGACTGGGAAACTGAAAAGTTTCACTGCACAGTCTGATGCTTTCTGGGCTTCCTCAACTTACTCTGATCTGCAGCAGATGACCTGTTACTAACTGTATTTTTCTGAATTCTCTTGTATGTGTGGTCAAAGAAGGTTTGACAAGTCAGTTTTCAGTGTAACTTGAACATCAAAGGGAACAAGTAAAATTCTGTCCCATCACTGGCCATCCCAGACGCTGCAAAGGATTCGCATGTGTGCAGAGCCAAATAGTCTGTAACTCATTCCTCCAGAAAGGTAATTAGGCAAATCTGAGCAATCCTTACCATTTACTATGAAGGGGAAAAGACAGAAAACAGCATTTCCAACAGACCACAGAGACAGACAAGAGCTCCAAACAGAGCATTTAATTAATGAGTGCCTGGCTAATATATGTAGATATGAAACAAAAGATATAAGACAAGCTCAATGTAAGAGGACGAGGAAGTACTGAAGACAGGCAGTGGATGTAAGTTGTAAAAGAGAATATAAAGCTATTTTTTTTCTAGTCCTAATTTTGTCATGGATTTTTTAAGTGGTAGATAAATACATAACATATATTCAATACTAAAAATGTAAAATTAAATTCAAAGCCTCAAAGCTTCTGGAATGCTAATTCTAACTGTATATGTATTCAGTAAGTTATATAGATTTTGGATCTGGCTAATTTGGGTGTGTAATGTTTTTATTTATTTGCAAGGTTTTGAAAAAATAATTAAATTTATACAAATAGATTAATGAATGCACAAAAGTATTAAATCTGTGACAGAAACAAAACTATAACTGTTATCTTTATAGTGAGTGTTTTTTAAATCTAGAAAGGTCAACCCTGAGGGAAAGGTAGTTTTGTGTTTTGGAAGTTTTAGCAGCATTCCCTGTGAAAGTTATTTTTGTGCTTAGAACATTCTTTATGGGATTTACCAAACTAATGCATGCTGTGCCTACAAGACAGGAAGTGAAAGTTCCTGGGTGTCTGCTGTCCTCTTGGCGCCTCCATTTGCCTTCTTATGTTTCTGCTTTACAAGAATGAACAATGATAGCTACCCGTGAAGCTGGCTATGTGACCATCACATGAGATGTTCACATTCAGGATTATGTGTGCATATATGTGTATATGTGTATATGTGTATATATGTATATGGGTATATGTGTATATGGGTATATGGGTATATGGGTATATGTGTATGTGGGTATATGTGTATGTGTGTATATGTGTATATGGGTATATGGGTATATGTATGTATATATTTACATTTGATAACTATATATTATATATTTAAATATATATTTACATTAGAGGCCTGTTTAAAAATACTAAGAGATGCTTCAAATTAGCACCTACCTGAAGTAGTATCAAAATTTTATAGTTCAAAAATGGATTTAACTCCTTTTTAGGAGCAAAAAGCTAGAATGAGCCCTTCAGCTGAAGGCAATAATGTAACTCAAAGCATAAAGACTGAAGATAACATGAAGGGCCAGGCATGGTGGGTAATGCAGCTTGAGGACTCAGGAGGATACATCAGGAGAGGAGGCTTAAGAGTTTGAGGTTGATATCTGAGCTACAGAGGAAGACACTATCTCAAAAATCAACCACCACCACCACCACCACCACCACCACCACCACCACCAAGAAATTTCCAACCCCATAAAGTATTAAATGCTTACACACATCTAAGGCTATAACAAATCTTGGCATTAAAATTCTACCCTAAAGAATAGGTTTAGGAGTGTAGAAGAAAAATTACAAGATTCACCTTGAATAATGACAAACTAACTCTTAGTCACCTACTCTAATATACTTAGGTATTAATCACCAGTCAATGTCCTGTTCATTCGAGAAGTTTCCTTGTATTTCAGTAGACAATTTCCTTTTGAAAGGGAATCTGAGGAGTTGGCTACCCAGATACCACATTGAAAAATCCAGCCAACTGGGGTGCTACTATAATCTCCAAAGCTTCTTGGGGTGGGAATCTTCCCTTCCCAGACGAGTTTTGAATCACGTGGTTGTGATGGCTCACAGACATTTATTTTACTCTGGAAAAATAACTGCATCCACAGAGAGAAAGCACATTCCACTCAATCCAATAGACACCCCTCCCCCAATGCTACCTTTTAGTCGTCAACTCCTGACAGTTAAGGCGTTAGAGAAGGAAAAAACACTTAAACAGTCACAATGGACTTAGCCCCAGGAACATAAGAGGGCTCAGAAAGACAGGAAATTGTAATGCTATACTTTAATCTTGCAAACATCTTGAGCCTGTGGAGAAGTCTTAGAATCAAGAACAATAACAGACAGGCACTGGCCAATGCAGGAGAAAGGACTTTCCCGGCAAGAGTGTGAGGGTGGCTGCTTTATTCTGTTTTGGTGCTTGAGTCATCCAGTAAGGCTCCTTGAGTAATCTTACCTTTGTTTTCTGCCTTCAGTTCCTCTGCCATTAAGCTGTCTTGTCGGTTCCCAAGCACAAACGCTAGAAAGGAGAGGATCAGGGCATCCAGGATTCCGATGATAGCCAGGATGTAGGCCCAGCGGACCGAGCAGGCCCCGAGAGTGTACTTGTCTGTTTTCTCTCCGCACATCCGTTTGACTTCGTCTGAATCCCAGCCGTCAGGGAAAATCATGCAGCCAAGGACAAGGCAGGCCGCTTAAAGAGAGAAGACGAAAGGAAAAAGGTTATGCATTTTATTTTAAAAAAATGTTTCTAATGTTTGTCAGACGTTTCGAAATCTTTACTTTGAGAGCAGCAAATCTCACTTCTGTTTCCTGTTCACCAACACCCCCGCCCCCTCAGCAAGCAAACCCTGAACTCTGAAGCAGAGAAACTCTGACTCTGCTTTAGAGTGAGCCCACTCATCTGAGATAAGTTAAGGTAGATTTAGCTGTGAGAAAGTATTGAGAAATTGAATTTTTGTGCACATTTGCAGGAAGGCTTCCACTGCAAACAGACCAGACGGAAACATCACACTGCAGGGCGACAAGTCAATGCTGGCTTTGCAGAGCAGTGACAGCAGCCAGATGAAGGAGTAAGATAACATGGGAAATACCAGAGTGTATATTGACTTTGAGTCATTGGAAAAATAACATTGTGTTCTCCAGTGTCCAGACCATGTGTGGCCTTGGTATTCTAGTCAGTTTAATATATATCATATTCCCCTTCTCTTTCATTCTTCCAAACCCTACATTTCATGTACCCCTCTGCTCTCACTCAAATTCTTGATTTATTTTTTCTTTAATTATTTATGTTATCTCTCTCTGTATTTCTAAATATTAATATTCCGAATATACATATTCCTAAATACATAAATACAACCTTCTTAGTATACATAATGCTACACACACACACGTGCGCGCATGTGTGTAGATGTGCGTGCACACACACATTTAATTTCAGGGCTGACTGTTTGGGACTGGGTAACCAACTGTTGTGCTCTTGCCTAGGGGAAACTATTTCCCTCACTCTGAGCTTTCCTTAGCCGCCTGTAGTTTTCTATGTAGGGTTGAGGCCTTCTGAGCTGTCTTCCATACATGTTAGCATGTCTATTGGTGTTATTCTTGTTCAGGTATGTTTAGTCAGCTGTATTAAAACAACAGCAGCAGCAACAATAAAAAAAATAACAAAACGGTTACAAACCAATGTGGCACAGTGTGGCAATGCAGAGCTTCAATGGAAATTAAGAGAGGAAAAGAATTGTTTTCTATATTCCAAATGTTGCATGTGAGTAGTCCCCCATGTGTGTTGTGTTGTGTTTGTATGTGTGTGTATGTGTGTGTGTGCAAATGCACACGCGCGTGAGCACCTGCAGGCCAAAGGTCAGTGTTGAGTTCTTTCCTTAGTTGCTCTCTGTCCTTATTTTACTTTTAAAAGTGTATTCTTCTCTCATATATCTCCACTGCAGTCTCCTCTTACTCCACTTCCTCCCCTCTCCCAGGGAAAAAGGATTTAGAACCAGCTCACCTCCAGTACTTCCCCCACATCCCCCAGATCCCCGGTTTCTCTGTTTTCCTTCAGAAAACAGCAGGCCTCCAGGGGTATTACCCAAGCATGGCATAGCAAATTACAATAAGACTAGGCACAAACCCTCATATCAAGATGGGATGAGGCAACCCAGTAGGAGGAAAAGGGTCCCAAGGATAGGCAAAACGTCAGAGACATCTCAGCTGGAGTCCCAGAAGGACACCAAGCTATACAACATAACATATATAGAGAGGACCTAGTTCAGACCTACACAGGCTTTGTTACTGTCGCTTCAGACTCTGTGAGCCTCTGTGAGCCCTGCTTAGTTGATTCTGTGGGCCATGTTCTCCTGATGTCCTCAACATCTCTGGCTCCTACAGTCTTCTTCCTCATTTTCTCCGGGGTCCAACAAGATCTGCCTACTGTTTTGCTGTGGGTCTTTGCATCTGGTCCCATCAGCTGCTGGATGAAGCTTCTCTGATGACTGGCCTTGGTTTTGATCTCCCTTTATTTTTGAGACAAGGTTTCTCACTGAGTCCGAATCCACTGATTCAGCTAGGCTAGCTAGTCAGTGAGTTTCAGGGATTCAGCACTGGAGTTACAGACACTGGCGCATTCTGGAGATCTAATCTCATGCTCTTATGCATGTATAGTGGGGACTTTCCTAATTGAACCATTATATCCCCATGCTTTTTTTCTTTTCTTTTTATAAAATCTGGCTATGTAATCCAGGCTGGTTTTGACTCATGATCCTCCTTGCCCCAACCTGTGAAGTGCTTTGATTACCAGCATATGTTACCATACCTAGTTCCAAACTGTTTTTCACTTAGCACTTAGATGAGCCCTTATAGCTGTTGTTTATACTTAGCTTAGAGCCTTTGTTACTTCTCTGTGTTGTTAAAATTATTTATTTACAAACATTGTCTCAGGACACTAAGCTTTCTGAGAAAAGAAACTTTCATTAGTTATATTCATAGAATATAACATTTGTTATATTTTTATATATTTGTTATATTCATAAAATGTAAAGCAACATTTTGAACAAAACAGGCATCAAAATACATTTGAGTAGGAAAATGGAAGAGTAAATAAACTGATTTGGATCCTACACTCTAAAATGTAGTTAGCGGCAGCTAGTACCATTAGTCAATGGCACAAACATAGGTAAGAGAGATTCAGATTAGGTGGCATTCAGAGCCAGTTTCATTATTGTTGTGTCTGTCTCTGTGAGGTTTGTGAGCCCTGCTTGGTTGAGTCTGTTCGCCATGTTCAACAGACAACAGATTACTCTACTTGGGGTGGATTTAAATGCAATGAGTTGGTGAACTGAAAATGTTTTCTTGGGTATTTCGAGCTTCTGGGCTAGTATCCAATTATCAGTGAGTGATTACCATGTGTGTTCTTTTGTGATTGGGTTACCTCACTCAGGATGATATTTTCTAGATCCATCCATTTGTATAAGAATTTCTCAAATTCATTGTTTTTAATAGCTGAGTAATACTCCATTGTGTAATGTACCACATTTTTTTTGTATCCATTCCTCTGTAGAAGGACATCTGGCTTCTTTCCAGCTTCTGGCTATTATAAATAAGGCTGCTATGAACATAGTGGAGCATATGTCCTTGTTACATGTTGGAGCATCTTCTGGGTATATGCCCAGGAGTGGTATAGCTGGTTTCTCAGGTAATCCTACATCCAATTTTCTGAGGAACCGCCAAACTGATTTCCAGAGTGGTTGCACCATCTTGCAATCCCACCAACAATGGAGGAGTTTCCCCACATCCTTGCCAGCGTTTGCTATCACCTGAATTTTTGATCTTAACCATTCTGACTGGTGTGAGGTGGAATCTCAGGGTTTGCATTGAGGTGATTTGCATTTCCCTGATGACTAAGGATGCTAAATATTTCTTTAGGTGCTTCTTGGTTATTCGAGTTTCCTCAGTTGAGAATTCTCCGTTTAGCTCTGTACCCCACTTTTAATAGGGTTATTTGGTTGTCTGGAGTCTAATTTCTTGAGTTCTTTGTATATATTGGATATTAGCCCTTTATCTGATGTGGGATTGGTAAAGATCTTTTCCCAGTCTGTTGGTTGCCATTTTGTCCTATTGACAGTGTCCTTTGCTTTACAGAAACTTTCACAATATCCAAGATTCAACTCACAGACCACATGAAGCTCATGAAGAAGGAAGACCAAGTGTGGGTGCTTTGGTCCTTCTTAGGAGTAACAAAATACTCAACGGAGCGAATATGGAGACAAAGTGTGGGGCAGAAACTGAAGTAGGGGCTGTCTGGAGACCATTCCACCTGGGTATCCATCTCATGTGCAGTCACCAAAGGTAGACACTGATGTGTATGCCAGGAAGTGCTTGCTGACAGGAGCCTGATATAGCTGTTTCCTTAGAGGTCTGCCAGAGCCTGACATATTCAGAGGTGGACGCTCACAGCTAACCATTGAACTGATCAAGGGGTTCCCAATGGAGGAATTAAAGAGAAGACTGAAGGAGCTGAAAGGGTCTGTGGCCCCATGAGGAGAGCAACAACCAACCAGAGCTCCCCAGGGTCTAAACCACCAGCCTGGGAGCACGTAGGGAGGGACCCATGGCTCCAGCTGTATATGTAGGGGAGGATGGCCTTTTTGAGCATAGGTGGGAGAGGAGGTCCTTGGTCCCATGAATGCTGGACACTGAGTGTGGGGGAATTAGAGGGTGGGGAGCACATCTTCATAGAAGCAGGAGGAAGGAGATGACATAGTGGGTTCCTGGGTGGGGGCTGGGGTAAATGGGGTAAAGGGATAACATTTGAAATGTAAATAAAATGTCCAATAAAAAAATAAAGATATTAGCCATTGTTAGAGGCAGCTAGTTCTCTGGAATAGAAAAAATAAAACAAACAACCCCCCCCCAAAATCAAACAAAAAAGGAAAATGTTTTCAAATCTTAGCCCTCTCTCAGCACTTAGCACACAGCATGCATTATCTAGTGCAGATTATTCATGTTCTAAAAAAATCCATGAACAAATTAATTTTATTTTGAACAATGCAGAAGATCTTTGAGTCAAAACTACATCTGAAAAACTTCTAAATTGCTTTAATATTTTAAAAGTATTTAAAATATATACATTCATCAGGTAAAGGACATCTGAGTTTTTCTACATCCTAGTTATTGTGATTGGAGCAGCATTGAACATGACTGAGTAGGGAGCTCTGCAGTAGACTGTGCAGTCCCTAGGGTAGTAGTATAGCTGGTAGAAATGTGGTAATATACACAGTAGAATCTATTCATCTGTAAAGAAAAATGAAACCATAAAACCTGCAGGTAAATGGGTGGAATTGGAAAATATTATATTGAGTGAAGTAATTCAGATCACGAAAGACAAATGCCTCATGGTCTCTCTTATTTGTGGTCCCTAGTGCCCAACTGAATTCTTTTATTTGATTATATAACCTGTGTAACTAAAGAAACCAGGAACATAGAACGAGATGTGTGTGTGTGTGTGTGTGTGAGTGTGTGTATACATGTTCTAGTTGGGGGTAGTAGGACATGGGTACTATAAAGGGGAAAAAAGAGGAGGGAAACTTTAACAAATAGAGTGGAGGGAGGCCAGGATAAATAAAAATAAGGATATTTGACAAGGTCATAGGAAAGATTCTATATGTTTATAAAAGATTTTTTTTATAAACTTACTTAACTGCACACATAGTATACATGTGTATATTCATATACATACACAAAAACACACATATATATGTTTTCATGTGTGTTTGTGTGTGTGTATGAATATATGTATCTATACATATGTATAGATTTATATACATAGATAACATATATATGTATGAAAGAGGGAGAGAGAGATTAAATGATATTAAATGGAATTACACTACACAGAATGATAATAATCCCCCTGTAAGAGTCATAATTTATTTACCAAAACCCCTAGTGCCAGACATGTGGAACTACCCTTTGCATTTTTGGTCA
The DNA here is from genome assembly GCA_030674055.1 of Rhabdomys pumilio. NCBI lineage: Eukaryota > Metazoa > Chordata > Mammalia > Rodentia > Muridae > Rhabdomys > Rhabdomys pumilio. The sequence continues at coordinate 1,081,086 of JANHMN010000031.1, read as the reverse complement.
GGGGATCTGAGAGATTGCCATTGCCTAAATTATTTCCCAGAGCTTGAAGGTAAGATCTTGCTGCTGAAGACACTTAGATTCCAGGATTTGGAATACTTGAGCTGGAACTGACCTGGAAAAGTGGCTTTCATGGTAACTAAGGTGTTCTGAAAGCTGTCAAGGAAAGGAAACCTTCAATAGTCCCACCTAGATGTAAAGCCAGTGAGCTACCACCACTGAACTAATGGGATATCCCCAGTGTGGTGATAGTGGTGCTTCTATCTTAGGTGCAACTGATAGTTGTTTAGTTGGACTGAAGGCCAGCTCAGTGGGAGTGACTTTGTGCCTGGAACTATCTAGCTAGATGGCTGGAGAGGTCATATACCTGAGAGGACATCCGATTACTGCTATTCCTAAACCAATATAATTTCTGATTATAGTCTAAATGTTTACACTTATACTCACAGATAAGTATAGCTCTTACCCTTCACCAAAGAATCTTCTTTTGCAGCACATGTAGACTGCTACAGAAATCCACAGATGGTCCAAATGGAGAAATACATTAGTGTGGAGTGCATAGCCCCAGTTAGTACATCTACAACACAACCTATACATCTATGGCTCAGGGAACATTGTGGAAGAGAGAGCAGAAGGATTCTAAGAGCCAGAGGACCAGGATGCCTGCTGTGAGACACTGTCTTCTAGACATGGTAGGGAGATTGTACTCATGAAATCTCAATAAGCCTGGCTACATAAGATGTGCACAATGATACCAGTTATGCTGGCTACATAACTTGACACAAGCAAGGGTCATTTTGGAAGAGGGAATCTCACTTGAGAAAATGACTCTACTGGGTTGGCCTGTGCAAGTCTGTGGTACACTTTCCTGATTAATAACTTGGGCACAGCTTACTGGGGCTGTTCCACCTTCAACACGTGGGCCTGGGTGATGTAAGAAAGCAAACTGAGCAAGCTCTGAGGAGCAAGCCAGAAAGCTGCATAATCCCCAGGCCTCTGTATCAGTTTTTGCCTCTAGGCTCTTGCCTTGAGTTTCTGCTCTTACTTCCCTCAAGGATGAAGTCTGATCTGAGAGTTGTAAGGGCAAATGAACCCTTTTATCTTCTACGTGTTTTTTGGTGAATGTGTTTTATCACAGCAGTAGAAACCCTAACTAACTAAGATACAGATGTACAGAGGAGTAACTCCAAATGGACTTGGGAGGTTATAACACATGCATGCATGCGCACTTGTGCACTTATGCATGCCAATGTAATTCAAAACAGAAAGGGTTTTGAATTTGAGAGTGAGTTGGGGCATGGGAGGAGTTGGGGGAGAGGAAAGGGGACTGACATAAATAAAGTAATCAGGTATGAAAATTAAAGAAAAGCAAACTGACCACTTAGAAACACCCTTTTCCTTTGAATACACTAGCTCCAGTGAGTTTCCTAGCATCTGACACAGCTCAGAACAATGAGCACATCAGACACAGATCTAAAACAAATGGTCATTTGAAATCTTCTTTGCTGCATTTCTCCAGACAGAATGCAGGGAGAACAGGTTTTTTTGTTTTTTGTTTTTTTTTTTCAATTAAATCCACATCATTTGCTAATACAATCAATTTCCTATTGCTTCAGAGTAGCAGCTATCACACAGAGAAACACAATTGGGCCAGCTAAGCCTAGAAGAGGTTTCCAGGCTCCCCACCTTGATTGGCTCCATAGGGAAAGCCAGTGCTCCCAAATCTGAAAATGATGAGCTGCAGCTGGACCCTGGACAGGTTAGGATAAGTAGAATGTGGGGCTAGTAGGGATCCACACTGAGAGATACTGAGGTGCAGTTTAACAGTTTCAAAGTTAGGTCCCCTTTCAAGATCTGAGTTAACACGAGTGATCACAATACAAAAATAAGTGTTAGCTGAGAGTACAGACGCAATGGACAGTGCACAAGATCGAAGGTTTGGGAGTGGCACCTAAGTGTCAGCAGATCGTGCAGCTCACTAGATCGGAGGTTTGCCGGATGTCACTGTCAACAAAGACATTTTCTTTCTTCAAGCTCTTCTTGCCTTAAGAGTGGACTCAACTGCACTCCCCTTCCGCACCTCTCCAGGATTTGAGGCCTGGCGCAGACCCCCACCCGGTCCACTCCTGTGTGGACACTGGATTCCTCCCGAGACATCCTAGAGGGTCAACTGAACCCAGAGCTGTAGGTAAGAAGACTAACACACTGCCCTAGGCCCATAGCTGGGTGCGGGGAGCGCTCAGATTCCAGCAGAAACCCAAACCCTGCCCCTGCAGAATAGCACTCCCCTTCCGCCCCTCTCCTGGATCTGAGGCCTGGCGCAGACCCCCACCCAGTCTGCTCATGTGTGGACACCGGATTCCTCCTGAGACATCCTAGAGGGTCCACCGAACCCAGAGTGGCAGAGGAACAACTAACTCAGAGTGACAGGCAGCATATCCCGAGACATCCTAGAGGAGGCACTCCACTCAGAGCAGTGGACACCTTATCCTGATACATCCTAGAGGAGACACTGCACCCAGAACAGTGGACACCTAGCTCGTCTGCTACCTTGGAGACACCATATCCTGAGTCATCCTAGAGGTACCACTATATTCAGAACAACTGGAGAAGATCACAGAGACATCTGAACCCAGAGGAGATCAGACACAAGCAAGATAACTGGAAAGGCAGGCTTCAGTCAGAAACAGTGAGTACAGGTAGCACTAGAGTTAACCAGATGGTGAAAGGGAAGTGCAAGAACGTAAGCCACAGAATCCAAAGTTACATGGCATCATCAAAACCCAGTTCCTCCATCATAGCAAGCCCTGAACACTCCATCACACTGGAAAAGCAGGATTCAGAATTAAAATCACTTCTCATGACGATGATAGAGGATGTTAAGAAGGACATAAATAACACTCTCAAAGAATTTAAGGAGAACACAGGTAGACAGATAGAAGCCTTTAAAGAGGAAACACAAAAATTCTTTAATGAATTGCAAGAAAACACAACAAAACAGGCGAAGGAATTAAAGAAAACCATCCAAGATCTAAAAATAGAAGTATAAACAATAAAGAAATCACAAAGGAAGACTACCCTGGAGATAGAAAACCTAAAAAAAAGATCAGGAGTCATAGGCACAAGTATCACCAACAGAATACAAGAGAAAGAAGAGAGAATCTCATGTGCAGAAGATGCTATGGAAAAAATTGACACAACTGTCAAAGAAAATGCAAAATACAAAAAGCTACTAACGCAAAACATACAGGAAATCCAGGACACAATGAGAAGGCCAAACCTAAGGATAATAGGTATAGATGAGGGGGAAGACTCTCAACTTAAAGGACCAATAAATATCTTCAACAAAATTATAGAGGAGCATTCCTAACCTACAGAAAGAGATGTCTATAAATATACAAGAAGCCTACAGAACTCCAAATAGTGTAGACAAGAAAAGAAATACCTCCCACCACATAATAATCAAAACACCAAATGTACAAAACAAAGAAAAAATACTAAAAGCAGTAAGGGAAAAATGTAAAGTAACATATAAAGGCAGACCTATAAAAATTACACCAGACTTCTCACCAGAGACTATAAAAGCCAGAAGATCCTGGACTGATATCATACAAACCCAAAGAGAACACAAATGCCAGCCCAGACTATTATACCCAGCAAAACTCTCAATCAATATTGATGGAGAAACCAAAATATTCCATGACAAAACCAAATTTACACAATATCTTACCACAAATCCAACACTTCAAAGGATAATTGGTGGAAAACTCCAATACAAGGAGGGAAAGTACAACCTAGAAAAAGCAAGAAAGTAATCTTCCAACAACCCTAAAAGAAGATAGCTACACAAACATAACTCCACCGCCAATAACAAAAGTAACAGGAAACATTCATTTTTCTTTATTATCCCTTAATATCAATGGACTCAATTCTCCAATAAAAAGACATAGACTATCAGATTGGATACATAAACAGGACCCAGCATTTTGCTGCGTACAGGAAACACATCTCTGTGACAAAGACAGACACTACCTTAGAGTAAAAGGATGGAAAACAATCTTCTAAGCAAATGGTCTCAAGAAACAAGCTGGAGTAGCGATTTTAATATCAAATAAAATCAATTTTCAACCAAAAAAAATCAAAAAAGATAAAGAAGTACACTTCATATTCATCAAAGAAAAAATGTACCAAGAGGAACTCACAATTCTGAAGATCTATGGCCCAAATGCAAGGGCACCCACATACATAAAAGAAACTTTACTAAAGCTTAAAGCACACATTGCACCTTACACAACAATACTAGGAGATTTTAACACCCCACTCTCAGCAATGGATATATCATGGAAACAAAAACCAAACCGAGACACAGTGAAACTAACAGAAGTTATGAAGCAAATGGATTTGACTGATATCTATAGAACATTTCATCCTAAAACAAAAGAATATACCTTTTTTCTCAGCACCTCATGGTACCTTCTCCAAAACAGACCATATAATTGGTCACAAAACAGGCCTCAACAGATACAAAAAGATTGAAATAATCCCTTGTACCCTACCAGACCACCATGGACTAAGACTCATCTTTAATTTGGACAAAAACAATAGAAAGCCCACGTACACATAGAAACTGAACAATGCTCTACTCAATGATGACTTGGTCAAGGAAGAAATAAAGAAAGAAATTAAAGACTTTTAAGAATTTAATGAAAATGAGGAAACATCATATCAAAACTTGTGGGACTCCATGAAAGCAGTACTAAGAGGAAAACTCATAACTCTAAGTGCCCACAAAAAGAAACTGGAAAGAGCATACACTAACAACTTGACAGCACACCTGAAAGCGTTAGAACAAAAAGAAGTTAATATACCCAAGAGGAGTAGACACCAGGAAATAATCAAACTCAGGGCTGAAATTAACCAAGTTGAAACAGAAAGAACTATGCAAAATATCAACAAAACCAGGAGCTGGTTCTTTGAGAAAATCAACAAGATAGACAAACGCTTAGCCAGACTAACCAAAGGGCGCAGAGACAGCACTCAAATCAATAAAATTAGAACTGAAAAGGGAGACATAACAACAGAAACAGAGGAAATTAAAAAAACCCATCAGATCCTATTACAAAGGCCTACACTCAACAAAATTGGAAAATCTGGATGAAATGGACAATTTTCTAGACAGATACCAGGTACCAAAGTTAAAAGAGGAGCAGATAAACCATCTAAACAGTCCCATAACCCCTAAAGAAATAGAAGCAGTCATTAAAAATCTCCCCACCAAAAAAAGTCCAGGAACCGATGGTCTTAGTGCAGAATTCTATCAGACCTTCCAGGAAGACCTAATACCAATTCTCTTCAAACTATTCCACAGAATAGAAACAGAAGGAACAATACCCAATTCATTCTATGAAGCTACAATTATGCTCATACCTAAACCTCACAAAGACCCAACAAAGAAAGAGAACTACAGACCAATCTCTTTTATGAATATTGATGCAAAAATACTCAATAAAATTCTCGTAAACTGAATCCAAGAACACATCAAAGCAATCATTCATCATGATCAAGGAGGCTTTATCCCAGGAACGCAGGGATGATTCAATATTTGGAAATCCATCAATGTAATACACTACATAAAGAAATGCAAAGAAAAAAATATGATCATCTCACTAGATGCTGAGAAAGCATTTGACAAAATTCAACATCCTTTCATGTTAAAAGTCTTGGAAAGATCAGGAATTCAAGGCTCATACCTAAACATAGTAAAAGCAATATACAGCAAGCCAGTAGCCAACATCAAACTAAATGGAGAGAAACTGGAAGCAATCTCACTAAGATCAGGGACTAGACAAGGCTGCCCACTCTCACCCTACCTATTCAGTATAGTACTGGAAGTCCTAGCTAGAGCGATTAGACAACAAAAGGAAATCAAAGGGATACAAATAGGAAAGGAAGAAGTCAAAATTTCTCTATTTGCAGATGATATGATAGTATACTTAAGTGACCCTAAAATTTCCAGCAGAGAACTCCTAAACCTGATAAACAACATCAGCAAAGTGACTGGATATAAAATCAACTCAAACCAATCAGTAGCCTTCCTATACTCAAAGGATAAACATGCTGAGAAAGCAATTAGGGAAATTACATCCTTCACAATAGTTACAAACAATATAACATATCTTGGAGTGAATCTAACCAAGCAAGTAAAAGATCTGTATGACAAGAACTTCAAGTCTCTGAAGAATGAAATAGAAGAAGATCTCAGAAGATGGAAAGATCTCCCATGTTCCTGGATTGACAGGATTAATTTAGTAAAAATGGCCATCTTGCCAAAAGCAATCTATAAATTCATTGCAATCTCCATCAAAATTCCAAATCAATTCTTCATAGAGATAGAAAGAGCAATTTCCAAACTCATTTGGAATAACATAAAACCCAGGATAATGAGAACTATTCTCAACAATAAAAGAACTTCTGGGGGAATCACCATCCCTGACCTCAAACTGTACTACAGGGCAATAGTAATTAAAAACTGCATGGTATTGGTACAGAGACAGGCAGGAAGATCAATGGAATAGAATTGAAGATACAGAAATGAGCCCACACACCTACGATCATTTGATCTTTGACAAAGGATCCATCCAGTGGAAAAAGGACAGCATTTTCAGCAAATGGTGCTGGTTCAATTGGAGGTCAACATGTAGAAGTATGCAAATCAATCCATTCTTATCTCCTTGTTCTAAGCTCAGATCCAAGTGGATAAAAGACCTCCACATAAAACCAGATACACTGAAACTAATAGAAGAGAAGGTGGGGAAGACCCTCTAATACCTAGGCACAGAGTAAAAGTTCCTGAACAGAACACCTATGGTGTATGCTCTAAGATCAAGAATTGACAAATGGGACCTCATAAAATTGCAAAGCTTCTGTAAGGTAAAGGACATTGTCAATAAGACAAAATGGCAACCAACAGATTGGGAAAAGATCTTAACCAATCCTACATCTGATAGAGGGCTAATATCCAAGATATACAAAGAACTCAAGAAAGTATACTCCAGACAACCAAATAACTCTATTTAAAAATGGGGTACAGAGCTAAACAAAGAATTCTCAACAGAGGAATCTTGAATGACAGAGAAGCACCTTAAGAAATGCTCAACATCCTTAGTCATCAGGGAAATGCAAATCAAAACAACCCTGAGATACCACCTCACACCAGTCAGAATAGCTAAGATCAAAAACTCAGGTGATAGTAGATGCTGGCGAGGATGTGGAGAAAGAGGAACACTCCTCCATTGATGGTGGGATTGCAAGCTGGTACGACCACTCTGGAAATCAGTCTTGCGGTTCCTCAGAAAATTGGACATAGCATTACCTGAGGATCCAGCTATACCACTCCTGGGCATATACCCAGAAGATGCTCCAACATAAAACAAGGACATATGCTCCACTATGTTCATAGCAGCCTTATTTATAATAGCCAGAAGCTGGAAAGAACCCAGAGGAATGGATAAAAAAAATGTGGTACATCTACACAATGTATTATTACTCAGCTACTAAAAATAATGAATTCGAGAAAATTTTAGGTAAATGGATGGAACTAGAAATTATCATCCTGAGTGAGTTAACCCAATCACAAAAGAACACACATGGTATTTACTCACTGATAAGCGGATGTTAGCCCCAAAGCTTGGAATAGCGAAGACTCAACTCACAGACCACATGAAGCTCATGAATAAGCAAGACCAAGTGGGGATGCCTCAGTCCTACTTAGAATGAGTAACAAAAATACTCAAGGGAGCAAATATGGAAGCAAAACGTGGGACAGAAACTGAAGGAGGGGCCATCTGGCGACCATTCCACCTGGGTATCCATCCCATGTACAGTCACCTAAGCTAGACACTGATGTGGATGTCTGGAAGTGCATGGTGACAAGAACATGATATAGCTGTCTCCTTAGAGGTCTGCCAGAGACTGACACATTCAGAGGACGATGCTCACAGCTAACCACTGATCTGATCAAGGGTTTCCCAATGGAGAAGTTAGAGAGAAGACTGAAGGAGCAGAAAGGGTTTGTAATCCCAGGAGGAGAGCAACAATACCAATCAACCAGAGCTTCCCAGGGTCTAAACCACCAGCCTGGGAGTACATAGGGAGGGACCCATGACTCCAGCTGTATATGTAGGGGAGGATGGCCTTGTCGGGCATAGGTGGGAGAGGAGATTCTTGGTCCTATGAAAAAGGAACACAGAGTGTGGGGTGGGGATGTGAGGGTTGGGAGGGGATAGTGGGGGCAGGGGGTAGGTGGGGACACAGCCTCATAGAAACACGAGGAGGGGGGATGGGATAGGATGTTTCTGGATGGTGGGGGGAAGTGGAGTAAGGGGATAAAATCTGAAATGTAAATATAATACTCAATTAAAAAAAAGAAAAAAAAAAGAAAAGAAAAAAAAAGAGTGGACTCAACTATCTTTTAAGTTGTATCTGAGTTACAACTTGCAACTGACAAAAAAGAGCAAAGATAGAAAACCACAATGTCCAGAGAACTAGAGTAGAAATCCATGATATTCTGTATTTAAGGTGCATGACTCCCTGTGTTAAGCTCTCAGTGAAGAAGAGCAAACAGGGTAACTGTGTAACTATTCTTTGTGCAATGGACACTGTGCTCTGAAGCTGTGGTTGCAGAAGTTTCAAGATTTTTATGTTCAGTGATGTAGAGGAGTTGGGATTTAGAAAATTTATAAAAAAATGACCAGGAAGGTCATCTTTTTGGGCTTGTCTAGAAAAATGTTTAGGTTTACCTGGCAAGGACAGCCTGGGACACCTGGACATAGGGGTGTAGCCCTGTGGCATATACCCTGCAGAACACTGTGATATACATACACCCTGGTTCCCCATTTGTCAACATATTTTTTTGATATTTTCTAAGCTATCTGTTTTAAAGTATCAATTGTTGTAAAGTAGGATTAAAAATACCACAAATGCATTTAAGCTTTTTAAAATTTAAGATAGCTCTCATATAATCAAAGCTCGCCCACTAATGCATTTATCAAGACATATATTTTTTTCTTTCCTTCTACTTAACTGTCTTAGTTTAGAAAGGAGAAAGTCCTTCAATTTTACTATATTTAAAGTCATAAAAATAGATGAGAGTCTGTTTGCTTCTTTGAATCAGCGCTTAAGCGATAAATTCTGTTTCTGGTATTCTATTAGCCATACTTTCCTAATCTGCATGATTTGTGTAGCCAATAGATACAAACAGCTCTTCTCAGTCCTGAGTAGGAAGTACCTGCCAGATCCCTTAGTTTTTAACAGAAGAATTAGTGCTCTTCTTGGGTATGTATTAACTATTCATTAATCAATCAACCCTAAGCTACAGTGTCACCACTACAGTAAACAAGGGTTCAGAATATCTGATTAACCCACACATTATGTCCTGACCACAAAGGATAGTGGAGAATACATTCTAATTGGTAAGTTATCAAAAAATAGCTTCCTTATGAGAATGCCTAACTTCCTCCCAGCTAAGTATGCTTTCATTTTGGCAACAGCTTTACTGGGCATATATTAGAGACCATTCTTGAATGCTCAGGAGAAATGGAAGCCCACTGGTTGGAGGTAGGCAGGCAAAGGTAGCATACAGCCATGTTGTATGCTGCCATCGGGCCTTTTAATTAGAATGTGTAACAACAGTACCCTTGTAAGGGTTTTTCTCTAACAAGTGTTCACTTTCTACAAGGGTGCCCCGAGTCAAGGCCACTGATCCCACAGTGAGTTTTTCCTGAAATAGTTCATGATTAGTTCCCAGGAGCCACTAATGACAGTGACATTTTTCTTGTTAGAGAACTGAATGTAATCTCCAGGGAGGAAACATCCTTAGAAGAATTCCCAAGTCTTTGCAGTAGGCTCTGTCTCTAAAGGAAAGGAAAGGAAGATGGAAAATGCAACCAAAGGAGACTTTCTTGAGCCTGCTTATAAGACTGGTCTAACTGTCCCACTAAGAGTTTGAATACTGTGACCCCAAGAACTGCCTATTTCTGAACAGGAAGAGAAAACTCCCTTTAAAGAAATCTATGCACCATTGCACAAAAGCAAGATAAATTGCTTCCTAATGCTGAGGCACTCGAGAGGAACGTGGTGAAAAGAGGGACCAGCATTCACTAAACTCCATCAATTATTCCGGCAGACAGCAGCTGGGAAAATGGAAGCCAGCAGAGGCTTCCAGGGCCATGGAGGGCAAACTTTCACACTGGGACTGTCACTCTAAACACCTGCTAAAGAAGATAGACGACTCATCCCACAGCTTCTGTATCAGCTCATGGCCAGCCATTTTTGAGCAAGAATATTTATAGCTCAGGAGAAAGGTTTACTGTTATAGCTCAGTTTACTTCTGGAAAACAGAGTCACTTGATGACATAGAACATGAAATACTGAGCTGAGAAAAAAATTGTATTTTGGAAGATTATGGCTTTAAATACAATATTTTTTATGGTTATTTAACTTGGGGTCAAAACATGAAAGACATAATGACTTAACTGGTTAAGAGAAAATATAAACAAGCTCTAGACTGTCAAAAGACAAAAGTTAGTGATAAGAAAAGCTATTATACCCTGTCCAGCCACTAAGCCCCAGTTTTCCTGAATAAAGGGTAATGTGAGAACTGAGAATTTTTGTAAAGTATCTGACATTCACTCACACCTGCAGATACAAACTCCACAGTTAGTAGAGAAAGGCTTTACAGGATAAGGATGCCAGACAAAGGGAAGCATGCTTAATTGTATGATATCAGTTCAAATCCATTTAGGTCTTGAAGGTTAAATAGCCATATATAGGAATAGGGGTATAACTGAGTCATAGAACACTTGTATATCATGAACAAGGCATATGATTCAATCCCCAAATTGGAAAAAGTCACATACATTAAAATTTAGAATCTAGAATGTAAAAACAATTTAAAGATCATTTTGAACAGCAGAAGACTGCTAGATCACTATATAGATATATATCTCACAGATTCAAATTCTATGAAATCTTAAATGCGGAATTATTAATAGAAAACACATAGAGTGAAAATGGCTGTTTATTTAGTGGCTTTCACAAGTGTGCACTGTACAGAGAGAGATTTTCCTGTAAACACATTCATTCCCTTAGTTCTATTCCTTGTCTTCCACAGAGGTAGAGTTAGCATCCTAGAAACATCTGAGGGAGAAAACTGGGTTTATCTGCCCCAACTGCTTCTTAACTTACCTCATAAGTTTTTTTTTTTGTTCATTTGTTTGTTGTTCACACAAAACACTGTTGTACTACCCCTTGTGTTGTTTAACAAAGGACAAACATCGGTTGTTTTGAGATCTGCCTATGTCAATCAGTTTTGTATTGCTGTGATGAAATTCCCAAGGCAGCCTATTGTGTAGAAAAGGGGATATTTACTTTCTAGTTTTCGGTGCTTTGGTTTGGATAGCTTTGTTGGTTCACCCTTGGTGAGGACCTAAAGGTGGAAGCTTCGATGTTCCAAACATGGAAACAACTGACATGTCAAGGCAGGAAGCCTGGACTAAAGCCTCAGGTCAGTCTTTTACAAAAACCTATTTCTAGGGCACCAGCTTCCCATTTGTGGGCAGAACTCTTCTTAATATAAGGGCTTCCCACTAGGCTCTGTCTCTTAGAGAATTTACCATCTTTCCCAATGGGAGCACATTTCCAACACATCTACTAATCAACAACTTTTCATGACAAACAATTCTCAATAAATTTAGAATAGGAGCAAATGACACAAACATAACAACACTCGTGCATGAAAACTCACAGTAAATATTATACTCAATGATGAAGATCAAGGGTCACAACAAGGCCAGGATGCTTATTCTTCTGATATCAATTTAATATACCACTCAAAGGTAACATTTTAATGTTTTTAAAACTTGAAAGCTCAGAAACTGTTTATATAAAACATATAGAAACATAAATATTGTGTACTAAAGCTACATGAAACATAAGCCCAAAAGAAGATTCTCTTCACCCCTCTTCAGAAAAGACATGACTCAAGGGGGAAGCCACAGTCCTACATGTGCACGTCATATCAGGCACCTAGGTGACACACCTTTACACAGTATAGTCTTTCTCTTCCCATGCACACACTCAAATACCCACTCACACCCTCACCCCCACTCACACCCTCACAACCTCCCCTACACTCACTCACAACCCTTACCCCCGACACCAGCCTTCCCCACACCAGCATGTGTGTTTATCGCTTCTTTAGTTAGTGCCGGTCTCTACACAGTTTAAGAACAGCTGTGTAATCTGTAGAGCAGCTGTCAAGTTCCCTATAGACAGAGCTAGTTGCATCCTTCAGGACAGACATAATTCAATCTGGATGCTGAGTGTTTGTTCACCAGGAAAGTGCAGAGTAGCTCCATAGGTTTTGGATACTAAAACCTTGCATGGATGCTTCCCTGTGGTTTCCTTGTCTGCAGTTCTATGGCTATTCTCCAATCTGCTCATCTTATAGGTGTTTAGAGATAAAGGTTATGGAGATGCCAAGGCACTGACTTATTATATTTAAAACAAGAAGCTCTTGAGTTGCCTTCTTATCATTACTTTTTGTTTCCCTAATTTTACTGCTCCATTTGCAAATACTTATGGGGAAACTCAAAATAACTAAGACACACAGGCTCTTCCAGGATCTTCCAAGATCTTCCAGGAACTTCTGTGTTGAAAATGCTGCTTCTTTAGGACAAGAAGCTGTCCCTTGAAGAAATGGAATTGGAAAAGGCAATGGGTATAAAACATACTGGACAAAGAACACACGAGAGAATAAGAGAAGCCAGCATGCTCAATGTCCTGTCAAAAGATTTTCACATATCTTTCAACCTCATATTCTAACTTCTTTTGGCAGTAGCCAAAAGTTTATAGATGAAACCTCCACCAGCATATCATTTGAGGAATGATGTCTGGGTCAGAACAATGCTTTCCTTTGACCAAAATGGAATTTAACCCAGTCACTCTTAACCGACCATTGAAATGTCTAGAAGGTGGTTTTGCTTTGAACATGGGTACTGAATAGCTCCAGGCAGAGCAGACAAGAGGTTTTGAAAGATAAACAAGGAGCTAAGATTTGTATCCTGGCCTGAGTGATTCTCTTTCCCTTGGTGTGTGTTATTTTTTGTCCTTTAAGCATTGCCCCCTGCAGGTCCTTCTTGCCATTTGAAAATCTACTGTGATTAATTCATCACTTTTACGATACAAGGTTATGCTGATAGAATTGTAAACCTTGATACTCTAAAGTATTTGAAATCCTGGGATGGCCTTATGTGAATTACTAGCAAACTCAAAGGTATTGATTCTTATTGAAGATATAACCATGAGTAGATCTTAGATTTTTTTAAATGAAAGCTGAGAACATCTAGAATAGCCAGTTGGTCTAGATTCCTCTTTACCCAGACAGTGATAGAAGAACATATGATTTTTATAGTCCAATAGTACTCATACCTTCTCTTCATGGTATAGTTTGTATTCTTCAAAGGGAAGTTGATTTGTGTGTGCGTGTGTGTGTGTGTGCACCCATACTCACCGTGTGCATGTGGAAGCAATGTCAAGTAACTTTTTTTATTTTTATTTTGTTGGTTTTTATGTTTTGGGACAGGATCTCTCACTGAACCAAAAATAATTTATTTGGCTGGGCTGGATGGTTAAAGAACTTCAGGGATGTGCCAGTACTGGAGTTACAGATATCTGTGCCATGACCCAGTATTTTTTATATTGGTGTTAGGGATATGAATTCAGGGCATCATGCTTGCATGGCAGGAATTTTACCAGCAGCCTTCTCTCCAGCCCTGGAAGTTGAGTTTTATATATAAAAGAAATACATTATGATTTTGTTGATTCTAACACATCAAAAATATAAAAGTTAGACATTTCTTAACTTGTAATCTGTTTTGAATTATTTTTGCTGCTATAAACCCCACTGAAAACACAATGGCTTATCTTAAACAATGGGAGAAAATCCTTGCCAGCTGTACTGCAGACAAGGGCCTGATATCGCAACTACATAAAGCACTGTAAAAGTTAAACACTAAAGAATAAAACTTCCAATTAATGAATAGGCTACTGGACTCAGCACAGTTCTTGAATAAGAAATATAAATTATCAACAAAAATTTTAAAAGATGTTTAACATCCTTAGCAGAGAAATGTAAGATTAAACCACATTGAGAACTCAGTGTAGGCAGAATGGTCAATAATCAAGAAAACAAAACCAACAAATGCCAGTAAAGATATGGGAAAAGAAAAACTGGTTGGACTATAAATTGACTCAGCCACTATGGAAATCATGTGGAAGTTTCCAGAAACATTAAAAACAAAACTACCATCTGGTTCAGCTATACCGTTCCTGGGAATATACTACAAGGGTTTTACTATAAAGATGAATAAACATATCCATGTTTATTAAGACTCTGATCACAATACCAAGGAAACAGAATCAGCCTTGATAACCATCAAGATATGAAGACATAATAAAAATATGGCAAATATACTCAATAGCATTTTATCCATACACAAAGAAAGTAAAGTTTAGAGTTCACAGGCAAAGAAATGGATCTGGAAATTATTAGATGAAGTGACTCAGACTCACAGGGACAAATGCTACATGTTCTCTCTCATAGACTAGTTCTTTGTATTTGTGCGTGTGGATGTGAATGTGGGTTTAGGTCATGAAACTGCAAATGAAACCAGGAAAAGAAACAGGTTTTGAGGAAGGAGAGGTGGGATAATAGAACACATGTGACATGAGAACAGGAAGTGAACTATGTGGGGGTCGAAGGGCACAAAAAGCTACAAAGGAAGGGGGATCAGCAGCATTACGTTCACACAGAACATTCCGAATGCATTTCATGAACAAAAATCAAGATGCTGACAGGAATGAATTAGAGGTTTCAGGGTATAATCTATTTCTTTTGTTTTTCAGCTTCTAAATGCTTCACTTGCAAGCATTCCTTAGGGCTCAAGAGTGTTCACTTCCATCTTCAAATGCAGAGTTGGTAGCTTTGGGGAGCTGAATGCTCATATCACCTCTGAAACCAAACATAGAAACCCAATCCCTCCTGTGATGCTATGTGAAGGTGAAATGCTTGGAGAGTAATTAAATTTTCGAGGGTGGAGTTCCCATGAATGGGGTTAGTACATTTATGAAAAGAAGCCACATGAGGCAATAAGGAGAAGACAGTCATCTTCAAATCAGGTACCCTCATTGGACACTGGATCCACCTGTAGCTTCGTGTGGCATGTCTCACCCTCTAGACCCATGAGAAATGTATTTTCAATATAAGTCCAGTATAAGGTACTTTGTTATTGCAGTTAAATGAACAAAGTTAGTTTTCATCTGTTTCATGCATTCCCTACTCCTTTTTATCCTTTATTCCACTGTAAATGCCAACTTAGACATTATAAACTCTCCATCATAAGGTCTGCTAATTAACAGCCTCAATTGAAGCAGTAACCTTAATGTCCTTTTCTTAAGCTCCAGAGATTAGGATTTAAGTTTTTCTGGAGAGACATTAGTTTGTCTTCCATTTGATGTTATACACAGTAGTGTCTTGTCATGATCTTAAAACTCATGAAATTCTGGAGTTATAATATGTAGTTATTGTAGTGCCAACTGAAAAGGAAGAGAATCAATTCATTTAAATCTCATTATAGCTTATGAGTTTGGTACTTGTATCTGCTCCATTTTATGGTGCATGAACAAGAATGTAGAACTTAACTCACTCTGTGAATGTTTTATCTCTTAGTCATTACACAGTTACAGAATTCACTTTTTACATTTCCCTGGAAGATGCAGAGCTTTTTCCTGACAGTAAAATTAAGATAAGGAGCAGACTTATCTAAGAAACCTGTGAGACAAAAAGGGTAGCCTATAACTTTATTAATTATGGTCAGTAATTAAGAACAAAGCAGGTTGGAACAAATGTGGAAACTGAATTTCTCAACAATTAGGTGTTTTAGTACAAAGCTTGAGTACATTCTTGAGAAATGACCCTGTGGTGGAACAAAACCAGTTTCCACGATTCTAAGAAATAGGTCAACTTATCTAGAAGCATTGCCATTCCTAGTTGTCAAAATGGCACTCCTTGAAATAATTGGTAGCAAAATCCCAGTAAAACAAAATGCAAAACTCCACTGATTTTTGTTGTTGAATTCTAAGGGAAATATATTCTCAGTTAATGGAATTCTAGTCAGTGGCTAATGAGACTCTAAACATGTAACATTGTTTTTGGAATAGCCAGACATAAAGTAATTTTATATCTCTATATTAAATAGCCTCTTCAGTCAGGCAACTATTATTTATAATTCTTTGGGTGATGATGACTTAAATAAACCTAACTCTTCTCTCAAGGGACTTAAAGGCCAAATGGCACCCAATCTAAATGCAGGGATGAGTAGCATTAGAAGGTAAAGGGAGACACAGGTTATTAAATGAAACTGAATAAGTGGTCTTAAATCTTCAACACATACTATGGACACCAAAGTTTTACTTGGAGGTATTTAACCCATTTAGTCCTAGACCACTATTATTTCATCCAGATCCAAGAGTTGGAAGGAAAATGAAGCTTAGAGACTGAGTTACGGAAGAGGAAAACAGTATGTGAGTGTTGTGGTGGGGGGCATAGTTGTTTAATTAGAGTATGTGGATATTAAAATACAGATGTGATGATAACTACTTAGGATAGGACACTAGTATCAGCAAAAATGTACAGTATAGCTGTTCATCTCAAGGGGAGACAAATTGCTAGCAAAAGAAATATGATTGTTCTGAGGAGATCTAAGGATGTATGCTACACAATGCCATTCAAATCCAATCTCCCTACATCAATTACTTCACCTCTTCTCCTTGCTATGCAGCAAACACCACGAGTGGCTGTCTCTCATCAGTGTATTTTTCCTGGATGGAGTCCTCCAGATAACAAGAAAAATGATTTGGCATTCTTGAGTTTGAATGAGGAAATTGCATCTATTTTTCTAGTGCCAGGTCCTCCTATGCTGCCTAGAAGCCTCAAATGATGCATGGATTGCAGAAGATAGCATGGACCTTTTATATAGTGACAGATGTTTAGCTTCTATCAAGCAGCCAAGCTTGCCCTTGTGAACAAGGGAAAAGAATTCTACATACAAAGGCATTTGCCTTCTTTTTGTTCTTTCTTTGTGTCTGATGTATTTTAGGTCTTTGGCCTTTCTGATGTTCTTCAGGATATCCCTCTTACTAGTTTTGTAATTAAACACAGTTATATGGTTTTATATTATTCTCGCATCTCAACCATGGTTGTATTTGACTTGGTTCACAGCATTATGGCCAACTACTTCCTCCAGGCTCCTCACCACCCTTCTAATCCTTCCCTCTTCTCCTTGTGGGTATCCCCTTCTGCTTTGGGTAAGGGATTCTATAGATTTCTTACATTCTATTCCATAGGAAGCATTTTCAGTCTTTTCAGGATGGTCAGCAGAGAGCTCAACATGGCTGTTATATCCCAGAATAGAATCACATATAGAAAAGTCTAAAATGGGATTAGATAAAGTAGAAAAGACACAGTTCCATATTAGAATTTCTCCAGTGCCAGAAGGTAGAGAGAGACAGAGAAAGAGAGACAAGGAGACAGAGCACCTGAAAATCTTTCATGAGGATCCATAGTGTCTGTCAAACAACCTTGAACTTCTTAAGACAACAGAGGCTCCTTGAGGTTCTCAATAGATGTGCTGTTTGCATAATGGCCCTTTTAGGATACAATTCTCTGTAATATATTATTCTCATCTGGTTGGTGGTCAGTACACTCCGGTGTTTCCTACAGGGTTACATTTCTTATGTCAAACTTGACAGGGAATTTCCAACGTTGGTTAGAAGTAGGGATTGTTTTATTTATTTTTTGGCTGACAGCCCTAAACTTGATAAAATACATATTTTTAGTGTACTAGCTGAAATGCTGGCTTTTGAGCCTCTGGTTCTTACCTGAGTGAACACTATGTGTTCTGTTAAATGGTGAGCTTGAGAGTGAATTAAACTTAACGGAGCATGAACGTAGGTCTCCATTTATTGCCTGTCAAGCACATGCCTATATTGGATCTGACTTGATGTGGTGCTTTCGATGTGGCTGACTGATGATGTAACTGCTCCTCTAGCTACTGGTCAGCATCATATGCTCGTCTATCTGTGTGTCAGCTCTTGTTGATAGCACCTCTTTTTTCTCCCTAATGTGTCACAATTGAAGTTACTCAGCCTTACCAGCATCCTTTTTTTTTTTTTAAACAGATGTTGCCAAAAATAGGATATGACTGGGATTCTTAATCTCCAATGCTATTAACTAATATTAATGCTGATCATTAGCGTGCAAAATATTATCCATGTAATTGTCCACTGGATACCTTACTCCCATTGTAGAACTAATAAAAAAGAAAGTCGTCATTATCGGGTTTTGTAAATACTGTTTTTCCTTCAGCTGGAAAGCTGACTTCCACTCAGCAATTAACCTGTAAATTTCTAGCTAACCTAACCCAGTAAGTTCTTTTACTTGAGAAAAGGGAGATTGCACATAATATCTTTTAAAATGTGATTTTCTGATGCTAAGATAAAAAACCAAGATGATTAAATACTGATGTGGGGGAAGGGGAGAACGTATTCACTGCTGGTAGAGTGCAGACTTATGCAGTTACTGTGTGGACTTCATTGTGGCAATTGCCTAAAAAAAAAAATAAATAAATCTATCACATGGTGCAGCTATACCAGTCTTGGGCATACACACTAAGGATTGTATATCCTAATAGAGAGGTATCTGTCATTCTTAGTCACTGCTATTCAATTCATAATGATTAGGAAATGGAAATGAATAATAAAATTGTAATGGGTTATTATTTGCCTGTTAAGACAAATGAAATTATGAAATTGTGAGGGTAAATGGATAGAGCTGAAAACAAGCATTTTGAGTAAAGCTAGCCAGATCTGAAAGGAGAATTTCTTCATGTCTTCTCTCATCTGTGGATGTGAGCTTTGCATCTTCAGATATAAATGTTTTGTTTGGAACACACAAATAAGTCAGGCTATTAGTAAGAGGCCATGGGTGTATTTCAAGAGAAGGGGGAAAAATGGAGTGGTACAAAGGCATAAAATGGAATGGTGGAATAGGAAGGGTTGAGTAGGATGGGGATGGGAAGGTAGGGGAGAAGGGAGAGAGTATGGTAAAAGATAACTAATAGTACAGGTTGTCTGAAAAAGTCCGATGGAAATCTACTACTCTAGAATTTTCTAAAGCACACACACACATAACAGTAGTTTAAATGCCGTTTTTCTATAATAGGGTGAGCATGCACCAGAGACCAGAAGCTAGCAAATACGAAGTCTGGGGTCAGGAATGGCTCACCTCCTTGGAAGCTATTTGTCAATGAGTCTCACAGATCCACAAATATTACAGGTTAGGTTTTTGCCAGTGTTTTTGGTGACCCTTCAGACTTGTTTGTAAGACTATTGCTGAAGACACAACATATGAAAAACTGGGCTGATACCAACCTGGAAGTTTCATCCCTACCAGGCAACTTGTAGAGTGCTGGAAGATGCTACTGCAACAAGAGGGGACAAGGCATCATCAGTTTTGCTTTGTGAGCTTCAACAATGACTAGCCTGACAAGACACGCCCAACCATGCAATAGTGGTACAAAAGTTATCAGAATAACCAACCATTTCTGATTGGGTTTAAGGCCCACTCTAGAAGATGAAATTCATTGTTAGTGGGTTTAGAAAATTTGGCAAGATAAGTCTAGGGAAGAATTATTAATCTGCAAAATAGACATAGAATTAAGTTGACTCCTAATGAATTATACCCATGAATTGGTGCATCTCTTAACCCTCACGAGAGAAGCTTCTTTTTGCAGTACTTGGGCATTAACACACCCACAACTGATCCAGATGCAGAGAACACTCAGCACTAAATCAGATCTTTATATCATATGTGCTGTTATCGAGGCTCAGCAATCATTGCAAAAGAGTGGGTAGATTATAAGAGACAGAGGAGATGGCTGACACTCAACCTTTAAATAGAGCAGAAAAATACTGATATGATTATAACTTTAGGAGCAAAAAGTAAGCCTGGGAAAACTGAAGTCAATTAATTAGAACTTACAAATTGACGCAGCAAAAGGGAGCAAGAAGAGAGATGACTAGGACCCAAAAGTAAGGAGAGGTAAAAAGAACAACGTATGCTAATCATTAACACAAAGAAAATGGCAGAAGTCATCACAGTAAATACTAAAATCTTGAATGTTTTTCACCAAATGGTTGTCATATCCAGTGAAACAAATTCTACTTAAATGTTTAACAAAAACCAGAGTTTAAATAGTGATAAAGTAAGATGTAAAATAAAGGGTCCAGAAAACTAGCAAATAAATGAAACAAGAGTGGGAGTGTTCAGAGTAAAAACCATTGATGGGGTGAAGTAGCTCAGGTGCTGATAAAAATGGTGTCCACAAAAAAAAAAATCTGCACAAATAATGAAGGTTAAAATGTACCAAAGAGTTTGAAGGGAAGATATGAAATCCACGGTGGGGTATTTTAATAACTTTCTTTCATCATCTGTAACATGAACAGTCTAAAGATAAACATTTCAAAGGGGTTGAAGGACATAATCAACACGGTTAGGTTAATTGACATTTATAGAATTTGTACTCTACAAAAAGGATAGATGATCTAAGCCCAGGCAAAACTCGTAAACACCAGTGTAGTGAGAAGAAGCCCAGATAAATTCACCAGAGTTGCGATTTTAAAAGCTACATCTTGATTTGAAAAGACAAGAAATCAGCCATAGAAAGATGAACCAAAACCACTTGGAAATTAAATAGATACTTGAAGAGAAAATTAAAGAGCAGAAATGCAATGTTTACTTCACTATTCTCCTGAGACATTAATTAAATTGACAAAACCGGAGAAAAAGATGTGCTTTCATAACAAACGGGGGAGTGCCTGGGAGGAGAGGGTTGTTATTGACTGCTGAGAACTTTCAGAATTTTCTTGAAGCTGGAAGCAGATGGCATAAGAAGCAAATGATCAAACTATGGAAGACCACAGCTTAGAACCTGAGTCAGGTGACCAGCTGTGAGGACAGTCCAGGCACCAGGAAAGCCAGATAGATCTGTGGGAGAAAGCATGGCTTAATTAAAAGTGTCTAGAAGCGTTGCTCACCCCTTCCCTTCCCATCTACATGATGACAGCTGAGCAGGAGTTTATGTCCCAGGAAAGATTAGTAGAGAGCGTTCTCTTAGAAATCCAGCAAACTGTTAGAGAAGTAAGGCTATCAGTAAGAGTACTATCCTTTAAGGGCAAAGGTCTCCTTGTTGGGACAGTTTTGTTCCTTAGCCCAAAGGCCAGTATACTCCTTGATCATTCTACAGAGAAGCCCAGCAATTAATAAGCCCCATTTAGACATGCAGGGCTCACCAGAGATTAATTTCTCCCCTATTCTAGGTTCCAAAGACAAAAATTAAGAATTAGAAGATATCTGAGGAAAAGCTTGTACCAAGAGGGAGAGCAAGAAAAATAAATGTAGCAACAACAACAAAAGGGACAGGAAAAGAATAAGAGCTAACACAATAAACATAAGACAATCAGAAAACACAATAGAAAAGGCTTTAACCTTTTCTTTCTGATTAAGACTTTATAAAAAATTAAAGATGCCATAGGGTCCAAAAGAAAAGGAGTTTCCAAAACACAAACATGTCAGAGAAGAGAGATGTGAATTCTTAGCCTGAAAAAGTTACAAATGTACTGAATAGAAGGAACGGGATACGAGTGTCACAAAACTGGGGAACCCTAAAGGAAGGTGGTAATGACAGATGACATGAGCCATATCAGCAGTGTGGGCTGCAGACCAAGGTGATGATTCCATAAATATTCTAAAGAAAAATGTTCTTAACCCAGAATTTTATACCTGGACAATCTGTTCACCAAGTGGGAGGCACAGTAAAGACCCAGGCGGACAACTCAGTCAGAGGTTATCACCCACATGTCCTCTCTGAGGACATACTTAAGGAGGCGCAGACACAGGAGATGTGAAGCACCTCCTGAGGAGAATGGCTCGTGGATGCCAACTTACAGAGTGAGCAACAGGACTGGATGCAAATGACAACAACATGCATGGGATGAGGGGCTCTAGGAAAAGGAATTAGATGAAACAGACTACATTGATTCTCAGAAAAGATAGGAGACACTAGATAATATTAAATAATGTCAGACAAAGAGGCAACTACAACCAGAATATCAAGACTGCAAAATATCATGCTGCAAACTGCAGCATAAATTTAAACAACAAATGGAACAGGAGAAAAATGAATCCATTAACCACAGTGCTAAAAATACTTTGAGACACCCGTAGAGAGGGAAATGCAATCAAATATACCACACGGACTAACCCAGATCACGTTTGCAAGTCATACAAGCACTTCAGATACTTCCAACTTTTTTATTCAGCTACAAAACGGCGTACAGATGACTTGATCGCGCTTACAGGGCATGTCCTATAAGACACCACATATTTTCTGCATCTGGGCAAGGAGTGGAGGGACTTTCCTGATAGTGGAATCCAGAGAAAGAGAGATCAGGGTTTATGAATGAAGAAAAATGAAGTCTTGCTCTTGTTCCTCATAAACCAAGGAGCTTGATCAATATGTCCCTGATTGTTAGATAGATGGAAGGTATGAAACTCAGGTAGGCTAAGAGGAAAGCTTCCCTTCTCCCCAAAATGGATGGGATAAATTCCCTACTAGCTGGCTATCCCTGAGACAAAATGAGGAAGTGAAGGAGAAAATGAGATGGCCGTATGTTGACTAAGAAAGACTCAAGGAAGTGCTTAGTGCATTTGCATGTTCTGTAGAGCCTGGGTGGTTCTCCCGTATGGGAGGTGCCTACATGCTGACTGGCTGGTATCCCACAGGAGCTGCCACTGCAGGAGAGGCTGTTGTGGAGACTCCTACCCAAAGAGTGACTAGAGAAGGCAGGTGACCCTAGAGTATGTATTGCTGAAGTCGGGGACAATTCATCAGAGGAAGATGGCAACTTCTTTGGGAACAATAATCCTAAGAAAGAAGACAGATATCATAGTGATGAAAGAGCTCCCTGAGGTGGAGATACTCCTTGTGATGACAGCATGTGAATCAGGGACTGGCACCAATGTTAAGAAACCAGGTTTTCTCCTGTAAGGGCCATGATGGAGCCGAGAACAACAGGGAAAATCAGCAAGTGAGGAAAACTGCCCTTAGTGGGTTATTTCTATGGTAAAATGCATATAGCTAAAATGTACCTTTTAAGTTAGTTTAGATGTAGCACTAAGAAACTTGCAGTGGTGTGCAGCCACCTCCACCATTCACCCCCAAATATTCTAATGACCCTCAGCTAAAACTTCATGCCATTATGCACTACCCCCTGTTCACCTTCGCCAGCTCTAGGCAACTACTGCTTAATTTCTGTTTCGACAAATCTGCTCATTCTAGGAACCTCGTATAATAGTGTACTGTGGCATTTGCCCTTTTGTGACTGGCTTAGTTTACTCAGCAGGAAACCTTTAGGGTTATTGTTAATTTTCAATGTCAGCATACTGGATTTAGAGTCTACTTACAGTTCATCCATATTTCAGCATAAATCAGGGTTTTCTAACTTTTTAAAGCTAAATAATATTATTTCACTGAATGTAACTACCACATTTTGCTCAGTTATTTCTTTATAAAGTGGTATCTTTATTATAATTTTGGTTTGCATTTTCTTAATGGCTAGTAATATTATTTTCTCATGTGCAGATTGGTAAATTGTCTGTATTTGAAGAAATGTCTATTAAAGATTTTCAACTTAAAAAGATCATTTTTTTGCTGAATTTTAGGAATTATCTAGATATTCTAGCTATCAGTCACTTATCTTATAATGATAAGTGTTTAAATTCTCTCCACAC
Source organism: Rhabdomys pumilio (assembly GCA_030674055.1). Classification (NCBI taxonomy): domain Eukaryota; kingdom Metazoa; phylum Chordata; class Mammalia; order Rodentia; family Muridae; genus Rhabdomys; species Rhabdomys pumilio. The sequence continues at coordinate 1,057,121 of JANHMN010000031.1, read as the reverse complement.
CTTTTCATGGTTTGAGAGCTCATTTCTTTTTGGTGTTGAATAACATCAAATTTTCTGTGTATACACAGTAGATCTACCAAGTCACTTATCAAAGAACACAATGATTGTTTCCCGTTTGAGATGATTAGGAATACAATGTCTGTAAACACCTTTATGAAGGTTTTGTATTTTTCTTCCATTCCATGATTGTTTTCAGTTTGTTGATCACATTGTTTGATGAATTTAAGTTTCTAATTTTATAAAATCCAATGTGCCCATTCTGTTGCCTGAGATGCTGGAGAAGCCCACATCACTTTTCCCAAGCTGCATAAGCACAGGAGGGGGCAGCCTTTAGCAGGTAGGCTGATGAGCTGTTTTTGTTTTGATAAGAAGGAATGGAAGACAAGACCAGTTGTAGAAAGTGGAAGCTGTCATTCTGTCATTCTTAAATGACAGTTTTATTCTGTCAATTTCAATTTGAAAGGTTGGTAAAAGAAATTTATAATAATAGAACAAAACCCCAGGCAAAACATTCATGATGCTGTTCTACACTGAGACTTTGCTTAGGGGTGAGAATGAATGAAATTGTGTACTATTGGACCAGAATGGAGGAGGGGATCTGAGACTTAGGCTAATTTTGTTCTTCTCAAGCACATTAAAGCCACCATGTTCTATAGAAGCCTTCCATGTCCTTCCATCTCAGCTGTGTGTCTGCAGTCATTGATAGTACAGCAAAAGCAGCATTCTTACTCTGCAAGTCAGAGGGAGAATGGATCACAGGCATTCAGGTGGTTTCTGGCAGCAGCTCAGATGGCCTCAGGTGGCAGTGCAGGCCACTCAGAGCAGCATGGCTCCTAGAGACAACATGGCTCACAGATACCAATGAAGTTTCAGTGCACAGGCCAGAGGACTGCCCCGCCCCCATCTTATGTGTATGCTGAAGTGTGTCTTTCCACAGTTGATGGCCTCTGGCTGGAGTCTGGGAGGGGAAGGACTCCATCAGAGGAAGATGGCAACTTCTTTGGGAACAATAATCCTAAGAAAGAAGACAGATATCATAATGATGAAAGAGGTCCCTGAGGTAGAGATAATCCTTGTGATGACAGCATGTGAATCAGGGACTGGCACCAATGTTAAGAAACCAGGTTTTTTGTAAGGGCCATGGTGGAGCTGAGAACAACAGGGAATATTTGATTTAACCTTCAGGCCACTGAGTGTTTAGCCATGCTCCAGTGAATATATGGATAACTCATTAGACTTAAAAATATTCTTACTTGTATTTTTACTTTTTCATTTGTGGGGGTCACAAATGTGGGTCAGACTTGGGAATGAGTACTATCAAGATGCATGAGGGGACATTCCCAAAGAGTCAATACAGATGTTGTGTTAAAAAAACCCACAGACCAAAAATGCCATGCTAGGAGTAAGAAAGCCATAGATGGCCATGGTAGCTGTGGGAACTTAAATGGAGTAATGTAGCCTTGGAAAAGGTAGGAATTTAAATGGAAAGTCATAAGGACAAAACAAAGTTTTGGAAAATATTCATGTTTCCTTACTACAAGATACCAATGCTAATCCATTTATTGGGTGTTTTTCTCATAGATTATGCTATGTCAAACTGGCATTTCCCCTTATATTTAAGAGCAAATGTTATATCAGCAGGTGGCTAAAGCTCAAAAATGAAGACAGGTTACATGAAAGGCTCAAAGTGAACACTTTGCTTTACACTTCCGTAAGGCTTAGAAATCAAACGAGGTACGACTATTCCAGTCCTCAATGTTGTTATTTTTATTTTTGAAAAGCCAAATGAATTATCATATTTACATTCTTGACCTGATTTATAGCCAATTTGTTTTCTGTTGTATCGATATTTCTAAGAAGGCTGCAATACTCCTGCTGGCAGGAAACAACAGTTTGTATTTTATTTATTTTAGATCTTGTGCAGGCAGCATATTGTTCAGCTCCTTTTTATGAATGTTTGTGACATATTGCTTGCGTGATACTCCTTGTACATCAGCTGGCTTGGACTAGATCATAGGACTTATATGGATTGTTTTGACACTCATACTTTTTAGCCATTCTTTGCTCAGAAACCACGCCTTCATTGGTTACTAATGTCCATTTTTTTTTATCTTTATCGAGAGGAGGCTATATGCTATTTACTGAATGTTTGTGCTCTCCACGTGTCCATGTTAAAGTCTATCCCCTAAAGTAATAGGAGACGTACATGATACTGGACCACAAGGAGAGAGCCCTCTTGGAATTCATGTCCTGATAAAAATCACTATACAGAGCTCCTTCACCCTTCCACCATAGAAGGACCCTATTGAAAGACTGCCACACAGCAAACAAAGTCATCTCCAAGCACAAAATCTGCTGGTGCTTGGATTCTGAACTTCTTATCCCTGAAAAGTGTGAGAAATAAATCCTACGTTTATAAACCACCTAGCTAGAGGTGCTTTGTGATAGTGGCCAAAGTAGGTGGACACATCTTGACACTTTTTATCTACTTGTTTATAAGACTGCTCAAATATGAATTGTTAAATACTCTGTTTAGAACTGTGCAGAACAGTGGTTTCCAACCTTCCTAATGCCGCGACCCTTTACTACAGCTCCTCATGTTGTGCTAACCCCCAACCATAAAGTTATTTCCTTGTTACTTCGTAACTGTAATTTTGCTATTGTTATGAATCGTAAGGTAAATATCTGATATGTAGGATATTTGATATGTGACTCCAAAAGGGTCATGACTCACAAGTTGAGAACCGCTGGTGCCAGGTGCTGGAAATAACCTCAGAACTACCAGTTCCTCTTAACCATTTTTTCCTAGCATGGCTTTGAATTTTTGCAGTTATTACAGGGAGTGCTCCTTTGCTTTAGTGATTGTCAGGCAAGAACGTTATATCTTCCCTAAGTCAACACTTCCTCCACTCTCACTTAGTTAACTGCACCCATCACCCAAACTCTCATTATCAGGTGAACTGTAAAACATTTATTCACACCAGTCCTACTCAGTATACAGTAGACACTGGTTCTCAAGAGACTATGAATTCTAATTTAATTCTCAAAACAGTCCTATAAATAGTGACCAAGTCTGTTTGCAAATGAAAGATTTCAAATTCAGAATTCAAGTAAGCGGGCAGAGGGCATGCGCATCTGGAGTGTGTGGGCGGGGCATGAGCTGGCCTGCATCCTCCTACAGTCATTGCTCTTGTGTTGGTGTTTCACCGAGTTCCCAGACGTCCCTAAGGCTTATTGTCTGTCCTTGTTCATGTTTCCTGTTTATCTAAGCTAGATGCATTCTATATTTAAGAAATTTATTGCCCATACGTCCCTTAGGTAGGCAGCAATCTTTCTCTGGACACCTCTACTCCTTCTCCTTATTTCATCTGTGTGGACCTCACCCAACAATGTACAGACCCCCCAGTCTGAAACACTTGGGTACAAAGCCTTACCCTTTCTCAGTCTCAGCAGCTTCCTGCCATTGCTTATAAATTAAGTAGTTTGCTCCTGTTTATCAGTATTTTCATTGGTCAGCTCATTGCTTTTCCCAGAAAACTGAGGATCCCAAGGCCAAGACAGCCAGCAGCTAAGACGATAACCTTCTGAGGAGGTGTTCATCTGATGTGCGTTACACATTTGGTTTGGGGCAGTTTTGTGGTTTATAGATCTTAAAATTCTTGGAATTTCCTGAGAAGTATCTTGTATATTAACATGACAACTGGTGTCTGAGGCCCTAGATGATTACAGAGTGAAGAAGACCCATTATCCCACCACAAAGGGTGCTGGAGAGTTTACCTTCCAACCCCTACTGAGGGAAGAGCAGACAGTTAAACTGGTCAATGAGCAGTCGTGTCCACTCAAGGAAATAAACAGGAAAGAATGGGATTCTGAGCGCTCCAGGTAACTGAGCACAAGGAAGTACTAATGGAGAGAGCTCGGTGGCCTCTACCTGGCTGCTACCTTACTCTATACATCTTTCTATTTCTATGAATAGTGATACCCATTATAACAAATGGGCAAATGTAAGTCTTGCTGGAAGATGACATATTGTTTGACAGGAAAGTTATCAAACATCCTTTGGTTCAGTAATCCCTTCCTTTGGGGAATCCATACAAAGAAATGTCTACAACTCATAAAGACTCAAAAAGAATGATTTAAATAGTGAACAAAATTAGCACAGAATCGCTCAACTAGGGGTAGCTAAAGTTTGGTAGAATCCGAACAATAGAGATTCATCTAATTTTCTCAGGTTACATAACGTTCAGACAGATTTAAAAGGGAGTTATCAGTAAAATTTTATTTTTGCTTGCAATAAAACGAGTAGAAAAATACGCCAATGTTAGCATCATCGGTATGTATTTTCTAACTAGTTCATGATAATCTTGCATTACCTTTATACTCAACTACAAATAAGTATCATATAAAGAAAATAATTTCATATAAGCCAAATACAGTCTTCAATTTAAGCTTGCATATAAAAATCAATGTCAAAACACACAGCACTATTGATTCCTTACAATGGCCCAGCAGTTGAGAGAATAAAAATAAACTTTCAAATACAGAGTTGTTGGGGATTTGATTTGTGCTTAGATGGGAATTCAAATGTTCACTGCAGGTCCCTGCCAACAGCTGTTGTTTTGACTGGTCAATAAAGAGCCAGTGGTCAATGGCTGGGCAGGGAAATAAAGGTGGGATTTTGAGAATTCTTGGAGAGGAAATGCAGGAGAAGGAGAAGGAGATTAGCCAGGGCAGAAGAAAAGAGGAGGATACGAACATGAGAGCTGTGGAAGACAGAGAATTAACTGTTTAAGAATCAGGGAAAAGTAGCCCCCGGGACCACTCCCTCAATTGTGTCTAAAGGAGCAGAAATAAAGTATAGATTTTAGAAAGTAATAACTGAAGAATATTGAGGGGAATGTTTTAGCCAGGCGGAGGTTCAGGAGTGGTCCAGCCATTGAGCTAGTTAAGGCATATTAAAACCAATGCTTCACATTTGTGTTTTTCAGAGCATTGGGATGGGTGGAATCAGGACTTTCCAGCCAGGAAGTAGAGAGTGGTTTAACAGTTTACTGCTGCAGAGTAGAACAGCAGAAGGGGCCACATTTATCTCTAGATCTGTTTCTCGTTGGCTCTACTGCATTCCAGGGCTGCTTCAGGCCAGAGCCTCACATGGGTCTTGTACCATGAGAACACGTGGGTCTTCCCCAGACATTCTCAGGTTACTGTTAGTGCACTAGAGGAGGAAGTCTGAGAAACAATGCTTTACTGAGCATGTTCAGTTACTAGGTCAGCTGTTTGGATGTGCTCACATTTATCAGTGAGGTAATTGAAATTAGAGTTAGGCTTTTAAAAATCCAACATGTCCATGAGTCACCTGGGGATCTTTGTATATGTATTCATGTGGAAATGTGTGGACATGTGTATGTATGTTACATGTTTATGAACACTAGAGGCTGATGTTTGCTCTCTCTCTCTCTCTCTCTCTCTCTCTCTCTCTCTCTCTGTGTGTGTGTGTGTGTGTGTGTGTGTGTGGTGTTACTAGAGGTCAAACTCAGGGCTTCATGTATTCCAGGCAAATATTCTATTTACTATTGAGCTATATCCTTGGCTTCCACCCACCTTACTTTTTGAGTCAGTCTCTCATGGAGCTTCCCCATTTGTCTAGGCTGGATGGCCAGTGAGCTTTGGGTTTCTGTCTCTTTCTGTGTCCCCGGTTGTAGGACTACAGGTGCACACTTATGCCTTTATATGTGGGAGCAAATCACTGGGTACGACATGGGTCTGGAATTTGCATTTCTAATAAGTTCCCAGGTAAGGACTAAGTTCATAGAAGTTTTTTGAAGAACAAGGCTCACAGGAGGAATGTCTATTGTCCAAAGATGTGTAGCCGGCAAAAATAGGGATGGGAATGATCACTTTCTAGGTTTTTGACTACTATTCAAAAAAGTTAAAACAGACATGGAAAGGACGTGGGAAACAGGGGTGCCTACATGAAGCGTTTCCCATAAGCACATAGACTGCTAAGAACAATGTCAATAACTTAGTCTGTTAGGAACTTCAAGGCCTTTCTGTAACTACTCATTTGCTAATCTACCAGCTTTTCTCAGAGAGTGATGCTAGCATCACCTGTGCACTATGGTCCAGTTAACTGTATACAGTGTCTGCAGACCCTTTAAATATTTGACAGCACAATCCGGATTTAACTCAAGATGCTTGCGATGATGCACCAGGGATAGAGACATGTTTGAGGATCTAACCAGGACTCTCGTCTGAAGTCTGCCTGTGTGTATACTAGTATTACATCTCTAAGATTAGAAGAATGGTGTATTATTGAAAAATATATGTGGGAAGAAAGCCCTTAGAGCTTCAGGCAATCTGTTTAATCTTTTTAAGTCTCAATACCTTTATTTATGAAGTAAGGAAAACAAGGTCCTGGGAGGATTACATTTGATACTGTATTGTTCATCCCCCCTTTTCTCTTCCCCACCCTAGCCCCCTTTCTTCCCCTGTTTATGCTCCCTTCTTTGTGCTGCCCTTGTCTTTGGTGTCAGGGCCTTGTGCTCATTTTATTGCTTTTCCTCATTGCTATGATTCGGAAGATGATGATATCTTGCTCTACACATGATGGGTTCAAGAAGCCAATTAGTCATCTTGATGGCATGTTGATCAGGTACCACACAAATCAGGGTGAACCCTAAGCTCCAGCTAAAAATGTGAGTGTTGCTGAATTGTTTGAGACACTCAGGAAGACAAATAGGGAAAACACAGGACAAGAGTTATTCCACACAGACGCCTGTGTCTGTCAACACAGATATTCAGGGTGCCCACTATCACATTTTTTCTGTCCCTTTTCTTAAGAATTGAGACACATCTGAGTTTTCTTGAGCTTTCATTCATGAAGAAACTTGTAGAACTCCTAGAATATACAGGGTAGCACACTTTTGTGTGTGACGTGATCTCCCAAAGGTATATTTTTCCTAGTAGGATAACATGAATCAGACAATATTATTATTCTGGTATAACAGACCTTGGACAAACCTGGAAGAAACAAACAGATATAGCTCAGATCTGAAGTTTGGCTCCAAATTTCAGAATGTAAGTTCTATGCTGATTCAAAATACCTTTGGCCTGATCCACCAAGCTAGCAGACAACTGAATTGGTATTTTACGTGGTGCTGAGATCAAATGCGTAACAAAAAGCAAAGTAATGTGGGGAGGAGGATTTGTTTTGGCTCATGTTTTGAAGATCTATTGTGATGGAGAAGATATGGCAGCAGAAGCATCTCTCAACCATGGCTGTAGGGACCTGACTGCTTGGTCACATCTGGAAGCACTGGGAAGCAGGAAGAAGGGTATGCCCACACTCAGACAGCTCTTTTTTATTTACTCTGGGCCTCCATGGACTGGAGTGTCATCTACAGTTTATATAGTTCAAGGTTTACATATATATACATTCATTCACAATACATAGTGACATACGTATTTATATATGTATATGTACACACACACACACACACATATATGTACTGTACTATAACAGTTTGTGTACTGTTACTTGTATGTGTGTTGTGTGTTTTTCAGAGTGTTTGAGCATTTGGTCTTGGATAACCATTCCATGTGCACTTTCCCATGGCAGACTATTTCTTGTCCTCCCATCATTCCTTGGTTGCCTGAAGTTCTTTGTCTAGGGTTCAGACCTTGAGGGTTTTCCCTTTCCACTTTAAAATGTTTAGGTCATGTGTGGTGGCAAGGCCCATGTATCAAGATCATGTTTTCTGTAGTAAGAAGGACCTAAGTCCTCTTGCTAACAGTTACATTGGCCATGCGCAGGATCCACCTATGGGTGATAGCATTGACAGCTGCCAGCTTGACTAAAGACTTCCACAAGGCCTGAGTGAGAACCACCCCACTGAGCTATTCCAGGGTCCTCCCTGCTGCAGCTTGAATACAAAATGTACGTATAGACTCCGGTTTTGCACTTTGTTCTCCAGTTTTTGGTGATACTTTGAGATACTACAGAACATTAAAAGGCTGGGAAATAAGTCACAGGGGAGGGTTCTTGAGGGTGTATCTTTGGCCTCTTCCTTTCATACTTTCAGCTTCCTGTCCACTAGGGAGATGTAAGAACCACATGCTCCTACTGCCATGAAGTCCACTAAGCCTTCTCTGCCAAAGTACACCAAAACTTCTGAAAGTGAGGCTCAAATAAACCTCTTTTGGATTGGATTTTCTGTCCAATATTGTGGCACAATGATGAGAGAAGTAAGTTATATATTCACCTTTACAAACTGTGCAACTGTAAGCGCTTTGAGCAAGTTTTAGGTAAATTTGCCACACAGAGACAGATAATTCATACAATGCACAGTAGAGTAATTTGAGGTATGTTTTCTTTTATGTTTTGTTCATGTTTTAGAAATGACTGATATTTTAATTTAATTTTCCAGTCCTCCTCAGGCTAATGTGAACAAAGAGAAAAAAAAAAACCCTCTATTTTTTAAAAAGCAAGACACAAGCAAAACTAGCCACACTAATGTTAGTGTTCAAATGTAGAGTTAATTGCAATGTAATGAAAGCCTAATTGAAAATTTTATTCTGGCTATATAATTATGTCTAAATGGTTCTGCCATAATTTCATTATTTCTAAAACATTATTCTCTCATTAGAGTATAATAGTTATATTATCTTAAGTGCTATAAAATCTAATAATCCTGGTTAAGAAGAATTAAGAATTGTGTCCCTTTCTTTTCTAGTGAAGAAAAGATAGCACATACTTCTTAATGCTCTTAAATATATTAAATTTGACTTGGAGAAAATAGCTTTTAAGGCACACAGTGTAGTGCAAGGTACCAAGAAAAGAAACATTTTTCTGTTCACTTTTAGTGGTCACAGGCAATTAGAGCTCTTGCAGAGGGAGCAGGCTCTATTCCCAACTCCCACATGGCAGCTAACAACAGTCTGTAACTCCAACTCCATGGGGACCTGATGCACTCTTCAGCCCTCCATGGATGGGCTTCTGGTGTATATAAACGCATGCAGCCACACACACATCACATAAAAATAACAAATAAATGTGCTTGGTCTTGTTGTACCTTGTTATGCTATGTTTGTTTGATGTCCCTGTAAAATCTACTCTTTTCTGAGGGTAAATAAAGTGGGGATAGACATGAGGAAGAGGGGAGGTGGAGGTGGAGCGGCTTGGGGGAGGGGAAGGAAAGGAAACTGCAGTCAGGATGTAGCATGTAAGAGAAGTGTTGAAGTCTATTTCACTAACCTGGCTCCCTGAGAGTACTTCTTAGAAATAACTATAGCCATCTTGCTTCAGGCCTATCAGCCATCCCATAATGCTGATAAAAGAAATTAAGAATTAAGCCTGACCATAAGATACGGAACAACAATTTGACTCAGAGTGAGGTCAAGCTGACCATATATCCTGCTATGCTCAGAGATTTGTTACCATGTTTTGACAACTGCTCTCCTTGGAAAATTTCCTGGCTACAGCCTTGCTCAGGGCCAATCAGGATAGGAGTCAGCTTGAACTGTTATACCTAAAGAAATGTGATAAAAAGGCCGACCACCCTCTTGCACCCCTGTTTCTACTTATGAGCTCATTATGATTTTTCCCTATATAAACTCACCCTGGATAATGTGCAGATGTGCGTCTTTCAGCTCCCGAGTCTGAAGCTGATGCCCTGATCAATCAGTTTTTAGGTGTAAGTTCAATAAACTATCCCTGTCTGACTGAGATCTGTGTTCATGTGATTTTTGGGGTGACTTCTGAACCTCAACAAGAAGAGTAAATTAAAAGGGGAAAAACAAACAAATCTTAGAAAATAAAAACTATATCTGCTCATTCTTTTTCCTATGTTTCAGGCCAATTCACTACAGAAATGCAGTGTCCAGTCAGGAGGCTCTTTGTCCATGTGGCTCCATAAATGTAAACTAATAGGTTAAAATCACCTTTTCCATAAACAGAGAAGCATGTTCACTAAATCTCATTTTCTACAAGCATGCAATCTCATGCTGCTCTTGAAAAATAATAGGAGTTTCTATTCTTGTTCATTAGAAAAAAAGTCAGTTTCTTAGCTGAACCAGTTGCACTGCCCACAATCAACAGGTACAGGGATGGTAGCTACAGCTCTGGCCAGCACAGCTCTAGAATATTTCCTTCACTGCGGAGCTCTCCAATGAACAACCCTACCCTAAACAATGTTTTTGTGTCATCTTTGCAAAAACTCTAACCTTCTCTGTACCTGCTCCATATGCAAATGTAATAAATAAACATATGGTAGACAAGTCATAGCAGGCTTTTTATATATGTACTAAATTCTCAAAGGGCAGGAAAATCAGAACAATCAAATCTAATGAACTTAAAATCATTTATTTTTTCCCACCCAGACATGGGTGTAAAATTTTGGCTTCTTTTATCCCACATAGATTCATATACTTGAACACTTAGCCCCAGTTGGTGGCTATACTCTAGGCATTTGCAAATACAAATGAGTCATGCAGTCACACTACATTAGGACGTGTTTATACCACTGACTCTGTGACACTGTTTTTAACTACTGTATATTATTTTATCATATGACATCTAGTGTTGGTTAGGCAATTTTATACTGACTATATAGTGACAAACTTCTGTCCTCCTCCAACAATTGACATAATAATATTATTCTAGGTAAACATTTGTCCTCATCTGTGACTGATTCTGCCAGAATTAGAATTTCTAATCAAATCAGAATTTGACTGGTAGGGTCAAAGAAACTTTATGTTTCTAGGCTTTTGATATCAACTTATACATGTCTAGGGTTGAGGCCTCATGAGGTTTCTTTCTTTAAAGGAAGGAATTCCTTCAAGACCAATTTGTGCTGCTCAAATATCCCTGGATGGATGGCCTTCCTTCTACCAGAGAGTAGTTGACTTATCAGCGGTTACACTTGGAGAAGACTCTCTCTCTCTCTCTCTCTCTCTCTCTCTCTCTCTCTCTCTCTCTCCCTTATCTTCCTACAACTAACAATTGCTAATAGCTCCTTGTCTGGGTGAGATTGTATCTTTAATCATCCTTTCTTGGCTGGGATTTGGTTTGCTTTGGGCTTGCACAGTGTGCTGGTTTGAATGAGAATATCCCACATAGATTCATATACTTGAACACTTAGCCCCAGTTGGCAGAACTGTTTGGGAAGGGTTAGGGGTATGGCTTTGTTGGAGGAGGAGTATCACTGGGGCAGGCTTTGTGATTTCAGAAGACTTGTACCATTCCCCATGTTTCTCTTTGCTCCTGGCTGTGAGCTGTCAGTTTTTTTTTTTCTGCTCCACCATCATGAACTCTAACCCTCTGAAACCGTAAGCCAAATTAAATGCTATTTTTATAAGTTGTCTTGGTCATAGTGTTGTATCACAGCAACTGAAAAGCAACTAAGACAGAAGGTGGTACCAGGAAGTGGGCTGTTGTGGTAATAGGCCTGTACATTCTGGTTTTGCTTGTTTTGTTTCGGATCTGAAAGACTTTGGACTAGGGAAGCAGCTGAATGCGGGGCTTAATGAATGGACCACCCTATAGGATTTTGGAAGACAGTAGTGCTCACAGCAGCATAGGCTGTGGGGGCTAAAAAGGTTTCAGAGACAAAAAAATATTAGCAATAGAACAAGTGACTGTTTTTACGATATTTTGGCAAAGAATGTGGCTGCTTTCTGTAATTGTCCTTGAGAATTTGCCTGAGACTACAGGGAAAAGTAATGATTAATATTTTGGTAGAGGAGATTTGAAGACAGTATATTGACTATGTTGAGTGGTTAATTGTAAATTACTCTTATTCAAGTTTGAAATGAAAATGAGCAAGTAGAGCAAAAAGAAATACAAAATGAACAGGTCAGAGAGGAAAAGAGCTCCAGAAAGTTGAATGTTGATGCTAAAAGCTTGTGCTGAAAGAGATGAGAAGATTAAAGAGAGGCTTGATGTAAAACAGAATAAAAGGAGTGGTGTCCTCTGGGCAAGACCCACTCAGATAAGCTTGCAACTCATAAAAAAGAAAAGCCTGAGGAGTTTTCTGCTCCTAAGAAGCAATAACCAAGGAAAACTCCAAATAGGATGCAAGGGTACCAAACTTCATCTCACAAAGGTGGTTGAACTTGACAATATTGTCTGTGTGGTTCTGGCTTACAGTAATGAATTTATATTACAAGATTACACAACTGTACAGCTGTGAAATCTCCCTCTGTGAGAAGAGAACGAGATGCTGAGGCCAAGTATGTGGCAGGGTAATCCTTGCATGAAGGCCCCGATAAGCCATTGTGTAAGGCTGTGAAAAATGAAGCCTGGATATTCAAGATATTGAAGATGCCAGAGCCATATCATAACTTCCACAACTTCCAAAGTCTGCATGTAATGGAACCAGATCAAGAGAAATAAGTATGTGGCAGGCAGAAAAGCTGAAAGGGCAGAGCCATTGAGTTACAAGATCTGGAGATTGACTTTCTAGGGTTTGGTTTTGTGTTTGTTGAGTATTTCCTCACTATTCTCTAATACCCTGGCTTTAGAATGGTAATCTATACTCTGTGCCATTGTATATTGGAAGTATGTAATATTCTATTTTGAGTTTATAGGAGGTTCCAATTTAGAGATTGCTTTCAGTCTCAGAAGAGACTTTGGATTTATAAACTATGTTGAAACTAAAGACTATAAGAACTTTTGAAGTTTGACTAAATGCATTTTTCATTATGATATGGCTACAAGCTTATGGGAGGCAGGGAGTAGAATGTTGTGGTTTGAATGAGACTATCCCCATGTAGGCTCCTGTATTTGAATACTTGGGACCCCAGTTGGTGGAACTGTTTGGGAAGGATTAGGAGGTGTGGCTTGTTGGAGGAGGTGTCATTCAGTGTAGGCTTTGAGGTTTCAAAAGCTTCTTGCCATTCCCAGTGTCTCTCTCTGCCTTGTGGTTAGAAATCAAGATGTGAGTTCTCAGATGTTCTTTTAATCCACCATCATGGATTTTAACTCTCTGAAACTATGAATCAAATTAAATATTTTCTTTTGTAAGTTACTTCAGTCATGGTGTTTTAACGCAGCAGTACAAAAGTAACTAAGACACACAGGTCTTGTATATGCTTTTCCAACTGCCATGCATTCATATGTGAGGCTGCCTTGCTATCCAGAAGATATTTCCTTGTAATCATCCAACATTTCTGGCTTTTATAAACTTTCTAGCCCTTTCTCCACAATGATCTCTGAGTCTTCGTCTCTTATTTTCTGCAACTTGGCCAATTGTAGGTCTTTGTGTTAATTGTCATCTACTGCAAATAGAAGCTTCTAAAATGCATCAGTCTATTGGTATAACTAAAAGTCATTAGAAATAATACTATGTCCACTTAGCAACAAAATAAAAGTAGGTTCTCCCTATGACCTGTACAGGCCTATGGCCTGTCTATACACAGATAATTGGCTTGATAATAGTGCTAGGTATGGGTTTTATATTTTGGAATGAGACTTAAATTCCTCTCATGATGTGTGTGTCAGTATTGCACCAATTAGCACATCTTGCCAGGTCAGTCATTACTGTAGTAGCTTGCCAGGTTCAGAATTGGAAAGATTAATAATTACTTTTGTCTTTCAACAGCTTGCATAGTATCTTCCAGCACTATGAAAGTTGTCCAGTAGGGATGAAGTTTTCAGGTCTGAACTAGCATGCTTTAATTATCTTCTATGACTCAAGTATGTGGCATCTTCTGCAATAGAGTCTTCCTGTCAAGTTCTCAGGGGGGGGGGGGACCAAGAGCGATAGCAATAGCTTCTAATGTTTATGGGTCTATGAGACATCACTGGCTAACAACTCCAACAGAAGTAATTCATTCCTGCACTGTGCTTTTTATTTGTTAGTCTTGGTATCTAGTAGGGGCATTGCTACCCTATTATAGGGTAACTCCATATTCTCTCTCTCTGCCTCTGTTTCTCTCTGTGTATGTGTGTTTGCACATTTCTGCTGCACATTTCTCTATGACAACACTTCCACATCAACATAAAGCATAGGCACCAACTGATCATGAGCTAGATTATCCAAAACCATGAACTAAAATAAAATTTCTGGACAGTGTTAGTGGTGCACACCTTTAATCTTAGCATTTTGGAGTCAGAGGCAAACTGATTTCTGTGAGTTCAAGGCCAGTCTGGTCCACAGAGTGAGTTCTAGGACAGCCAGTACTACACAGAGGAACCTTATCTTAAAAATTAAAACCAAATCAACCAAACAAAAACAACAAAAAACTCCTAAAAGCAAAAAACTTCTCCCTTTGTAAGTTTATTATCTCAGGTATTCTGTATACTGACAGAAAACTTCTTTACATAGAAACATTTTTCTAACTTTTTAAATAGACATTTCAAGCATAAGTTTGTATAATATCAATGACGCTCCAAAAAAGTGTAGGTGAGAAAACACTGCTGACACCTTTTCACGTCAACCTGTATTTAACACTGCATCTTTGGAACTTCTTAAGTCGGACAAAAAAAACTTCATTTCATGTGTCGCCAAGTCACCCTGGACTTGCACATAAAATCTTTCCTATTTTCTTAAAGCACTGAAACATTTTTTATTTAAATTTTGATTATTATATTCTTTAGAGTATAGAGACACTAAAATTTCATGTAGTCGTTTTTATTCATAGTTTAACTGTTGACTTTTAGGTTGCAACATGTTATGTTGCCATGTTAAAGTGAATCAAATAATCACATACTCTTTTTTCCAGAAATGTTTTTTAAAATTTTGAGCTTAAAAAAAAAAACCCGTCTGGAATCTCATTTACTGTGTGTTGTGATTGGCAGTGAGACAGGTCTATGAGTACTAATCAGGTCAAATGGAGAAGCCAGGGGTTTCCAACATATTATTGATTCTGGAATGACAGAGTGTGTTTTGAGCTTTTCCTAATGGTACACAGGCAGTATCTGTATCCTAGTAACTATTGTTGGCCTCTCTTTTCTGCTTTTAGAAAGGCCTCAACTGCAAGAAGGTCTTGTGAAAACTGAGCATGTACAGCCTGTCTCATCCCCAGGGACCTCAGTAGCCCTGCTAAAGGATTCTTCAATAATCTACTTTCTTCATTTCTTAGATGCGGCAGACAGTCTGTTTGATTCTGATGAGCAAAGTGCCACATAGACCCAGTTCTAAGACAGATTGGCTACTAAAGGTGCCATGCTTTCATTTCACTCCAGGGAAAATGTGAGCACTAACTTCAAAACACAAATATTCGTCTTTATTGTTTTCTTGAAGTCTGGAGTTTTTGATACTACTTGACAATGTTCTGGCTTCAACCCATAAGACGCTTTTTATGGGCAATGACTTCCAGCTCCTGTGACAGTTACAGTCTTTACAGATAATACCTGGACCACCTCCTGGAGTGTGGTCTCTTTGTTCCACACATGATGTCTATTTCCCCCAAAGAAAAACAAAAACTCACCTTCCCACCCAATATATATCGCTTTTGTAAAACATCAGAAAAAATCACACCTGGCTTCCCTGAGCTCAGATTTCATGCAGCACATGTAGGGAAGGGTAGAGATGGGTATTAACCATCAGCCAGAAGGCTCCCTGCATGTTACCTTTGATTAAAAGAATCACTGCTCACTCACCAGTCATTTCAAGCATAAGATAGTATAAAATCTATGGCCCTTCAAAAGGTGTTAGGGAAGAACACATGGCAGCGACAAAACCAAGTTATCTTATATTTAATATTGGAACTTCTTAAGTCAAACAAAAGCTTCGTGAGTGTGTAGCTAAGTCACCCTGGACTTGTGTATAAAATTTTTCCTATTTTCCTAGCATTAAAAATATGATTTACATCAGATTTCAAGGCATCCAGAGCCTTTTAAACTATAAAGCCCCATTTGAAGGGCAGGCTGTGAGCTCACAGGGGTTTTGTGCCTGGCATAATGAAGTTCATGCATACGTATAAATTAATCACTAGTGAGCCAAGCCGAGCCGAGCCGCAGCTGAGAAGTTTAAATGGGGAGCATTACTTTGCAGACTTGAATAGGTGAGAAGTGACTATGTTTTCTGTTATTGACAGTGCAGAGAGAAAAATGCAGGAATCCAGAGAGCTTGGCTGCTCTCAAAAGCAGGGCAGTGATAGGCAACTATTTCTTTATATGCATGTATGAAGCTATGCACAGGATGATGGAGAGAGAGAGAGAGGGTGGGGAGGGAGAGGGAGAGGGAGAGGGAGAGGGAGAGGGAGAGGGAGAGGGAGAGAGAGATGCACGTGAAAGAGAACTGGAAAACCATCACAATGGGTCATGTGGTCTGGCAAGGTGTTCATATCGGCCGTGACTAGACTGAGCTGTGCTCAGGCCCAAGATTCATAACTCCACTTGACAGGGAAGAGAAAGGTCAGTCACTGATACTCAGGCTAAATGTCTGACCGAGTTGCCACTCTACAATGCTCGTTCCCTCATTACCTGCCTAAGACCAAGAAGAGATGCTGAGCTGTCTTTCCCACTTTCTAGAAGATGACCTTGAGGAGATTATTGACTGCTCTCAGCCTTGGCTTCTTGTCACTCTTCAGGCTCCTATCACTCACTGAAGCTTCTCTTAAACACATCCACTGTGTTAGGAGCAGAGAACAGAAGCACGAGGTAGGATGTGAACTCATATCCATCTACAGACTCTCTTCAGCAGTTGGATTATAAAATAAGGCGGTTGTGTACCTAGAGAAGAGGAGCTGTAGGAGCTCAGATCACATTTATCCCAGAACAAAATAAAATACCTGACCTCTCTGTTGCCATGACACTGACAAGCTGGAAGGATATAGCTCTGAAAATCCGAGCTGTCCACCAATCTGTCTGGTCTGCGCTTACTGCTTAGCTGACCGCCACCCCTGAGTCCACCCAATATAAGTTGTGCTCTGGAATTTTTCATAAGCATCTTTTGCACTCCCAATAAAAGAAGTTGAAAATTAAAGTTAAAAATAATTAAAAGAAGTTGGAAATTAAAGTAAAAAAATTAATTGATATGGAAAATAAACCTTTTCCCACTTTCTTGCACCAACAGCTCTTGAGTATGTTCATTATAATCTACTAAGGCAACAGAAGGAGATAAAAATTACTATCAATAAAATATGAGGTTGATGGTAGAAGTGAAAGAGAAAGTCAAACATTAATTTTTCACATAAATTATAAAACTAGTATAAAAATGCCTTAATAGATCATATATAATATATAACACATGATACGAAGTATATACTATATGTATATATGTACTATATAATATGTTCTAATAGTGTCTTAGAAAGACATTAAATAATGACCAGAGAAAAGCTGTTCCTGTGCCTAGTCCCTAAAGGTCCTGAGTAAATTTGGGTTCTCTGTGTTTTTCTTTTTCCGATAAGAAGCCTGAGTCTGAAATGGGAAGTTTACAAAGCTGACTAGTGACTAGTGCTGTAGTCAGACTTCGATGTCAGTATATGACCACAGGTCTACCCACACTCTCTTTGTATTAAAACAAAACAGAAACAAACAAACAGCCCCCAACCTGTAAGTTGTAAATTGTAAATATGTTAACCCGAGTTACTATTGTTAACCTTGGCTGTTGTGATGAGTTCAATGCCGTACACTAAGTGGATAACAAATATTCACCATTCTAACTGTTGATTCAATTATGAAGGCCTTACAGAAACAGAGGTAATCTGGCCAGAGCTTCATCACCCATATGGTTTTGAACCTACTGGGGCAGCTAATTGAAATTACAGGCATAAACACCCAGGAGGACAGAAGCAGCCACTGGGACGAGAGCCTTGAAAATTCAATCTGTGAAGTGACAGCAATGGCCCGTGGTGTGTGATATTTCATGCAAGCAGTGAGCGTGAGAGTGTGATTTGTGGTGACAAGAATGTGGGTGCAGCCACCACAGGAACCGATATGTGCTCTTACGTAACAGGTAGCACATAAGCTAATTCTGACAACCCCCTCCTCCATGAAATGCACAGTTATAGGAGGGACTCTCCAATTGTAAATGTTCCACCAGAAATCATCTCAAGGCTGTGGGTCAGATTCGTAAATGTAAAGCAAGGAGAACCTGCGAGGAAAGCCTGCAGTTGTGGTTTGTATTCTGTTTAAGGGAGAACTCTGAGCAGGAGACTAACAGCGGGAGAAGCCACACCATGACCTGGAGGCAGGAAGTCTTCCTTGCTAGTTAAGAAGACAGGGTATGGGAGAAAGTCAGACAAAGTAGATCCACTCTTTCCTCATTTATAGTCAGAGAGAGAGAGAGAGAGAGAGAGAGAGAGAGAGAGAGAGAGAGAGA